>PVLA01000859.1:0-441397 GCA_004027455.1 Hydrochoerus hydrochaeris
GAGAGAGAGAGAGAGAGAGAGAGAAATTTCACGACTGAAGTATACAAGAGTCTATAGCATCAGCATACACCGGTTATAGTAGTAAATCACTGCTTCAAAAATAATTCTCCTGTCTAGGAGAATACAGGTGTAAATTAAGAAAAAGTCCACAGTGGTTTGACTTCTAAAAGCAGCAAACATCCTGAGAAAAGAGAAGCTAAAAGTTTCCTTTACATCATGTGGTGGGTTTTGCCGATCAGGGAAGCCATAACAATTGAGATGATATAGATTGATTTGTTTGTAGGCGGTAACTTATTATATCGTCTGGCTAAAGGAATAATATGTACATAGAGGATTCTCATTATAAGACTAATCAGATTAATTCATATATATTCACTGGAAATTAAGTGCTAAAACTTCTGTGAAACCCACCTAAAGCAGGCGCTAAAAATGCTAACTACTATGTAGTCTTAACCATTCAATTTAGCGATCATCCCCGTGGGTACCTGCCTACTTGATTAAAATTTTTGTTGACACATATTTTTTTCTACTGGATTTGTACATAATCACTAAAAAGCAATTATAATTACTTTTCTTTTAGCTCTTTAAATTTTTTTGTGCTGAGGATCAAACCCAAGGCCTCCCACTTCTGCCACTGAGTTAAATCTCCAGCCCCTTGAAGTACTTTCAGTAGATGAAGAGACAAACTTTAGAAGAGGAAGTAATCAAGCAGACTGGAAGTGAGGGACAATGAGGGGAATAGGGTGGTGGAAAAGATCTGAGCATATTGGATGTATGTACAAATATGCCAAAATGAAATACATTTCTCTATACCATTGACATAGTATTCATCAGTGAACAATGGTATTAAGTCATGCAAAGAAATGGGCCATAAATGTGTATTGCTAAATGAAAGAAATCAGTCTGCTTTCTAACTCCAGTGGCAGATCCAGGCGGGGTAAACAGGTTGGTGGCTGTCAGGGTTTTTGCTTGTAAGGCAGGATTGAGTATGTAAAGACAAGGAAACAGCTTTGGAGTGGTGGCCTCCTTATGTATTCTTTAATAATAAATTTAAAAATGTACTTTTCAAAACTTGTAGAACTTTACAGACCAAATATTCAATCTTGATGTATTCAAAGTGTAAGATACAACTTTGATGGTTGGAGAATCCTGTGATGGAATGAAGAATATGACAAATGCATCTAACTTCATTACAAATATATGTAAGTACCTCCTTGAGATGGAGGAAAAAATTGTTTGTCTAAGTATATTTAAGACTGAGTGGAATGTGTGAGACTACAGGCAAGGGGAGCTCACATGAGTGTGTTACTTTAGTGGGTAAAATTCCTTCTGTGGAGCAAAGTTTAATAATTCTGAAACCACAATACTTATATTCTGGCATTGGACAATTAAATATAAATGGTAGAGGGAAAGATAGATTTATTGGAATGGGACCTTAGAAACCAAAAGCATAGAAGGCCAAAATTATTTGTGAGCAATGGTTTGAGATATCAGTGTAACACCATGCTGAGCTTGTATAGATACAGATCACTACAAATATATAATTATATATAATATAAATAATTATATTAAATATATTATAAATATATTTATATATAAATATATATTAAAAGGTATAGATAGATTGATAGATTTTAATACACACCCATATATCACATCTTCTGGCAGTTAGAATGGCCTACAAGAAATGTCCTCCAATAGCCATAAGTACTTCTTGCACCCAGATCTTCCCTTCCAATTCCATTCTCCAGTAAAAGGAGCTAGGTTTCTATGACCACATGGAAGATTCTAGGGCTGTGGTCTATATGAGATGAATATGGATCACTTAGAAGTTTCAAAAAGCAAGAGCACCTAAACCAAACTAAAGGTACATGAATGAAGAAAGTCAGAGGAATTCTGGAATTAACAGGTCCAATTTACTAAAGCTTGACCAATTTGAGCAACTAAATAATCATTATGTTATAACCCAGCATATAACTCAAATGTGTATAACAATGCATAATTATATGCTTATGTAAGCAAATGATAGAATAAATGAGAAAAATAGAAGCAAATCCCTCTCTCATGCAGAGGATCTCTAAATAATTTAGGCAGATACCTAACCTCATAATTCCTCAGTTTTAAAAGTGTTCTCTGAATAGTAACTTTATTCTACAGAATGACAAATGGAAAAGAGATCTCTGACCAACACTGCCATAACCACTTGGCTATGGCCATCATTAGCAGCATCAGCAGTGGTAAGTTCTGTTGGTACAGTACACATAATTGATAAGCAGTGATTAATATCTTCACAAATGTCTAAAGCTTCAGGGAAACCATGAAAGCAATATGTAGCTAATCACAGTCAAAGAACATTTTACAAAATACCCTGACCAATAATTTTGAAAATTATCAAATTATAATAAAATAAGCTAACATTTAGGAACTGTCCAATCCAAGAGAAGTCTAAGATATAACATCTATGTAATGTATCTCATGTTGTACTCTGGATCATAAAAAGGTATTAGATCTAAACTGGGAAATTTGAATTAAAGTATGGAATTCAGTTAATAATCTATTAATACTGGCTCATTATTTGTGACAAATATATTGTACTAAATTAATATATTAATAATATAGGAAATTGAATGCTTCTCTACTCCCTTCAGTTTTTCTGTAAATGCAAAACTTTTAAAATATGAACTCCATCAAACATAAGAACTTGACTATTTTAAAAATGGTTGTGCTATGCTGTACTTTTTTAAAAAAGAAATTTTTTTCTATTTATCCAGTAGGAGATTCTGTTCTATCCTTACCAAAACCCATGATAACACATTTTTAAATGAGAATTTATGTATTAGATTATGCATTAAAATAGATGTAACAGTTTAATAATTATTTGCACTTCAAGCTTTTAATGCAATATTATGATTTAGCATTATTTCCTTCTATCCTAATCCTCATTCTGAAAAGACTGAAATGAAGCTTTTCAGTTATGATTTTGTGTCAAAGGTTCACATAAGAAAGGATTCTACCATCCATGGCAACTACTTAGAAATGAATGTCAGGCATCTTTCCCAGCCACTTGCAAGGTGATCGCTGAATGAAGAAAGTATATTGGTTCTCATTTTACTTTTCAGTAAAAAGCCACAATTCCTGGAGGAAATCAATTTGACCATGTAGCTGAGTGAGCAAAGTCTGAAATGTATAATACTTTTGCGGAAGCAATTGAAATGCAAAAGGTAGTGTACTGGCACTGTACAAAACAACTCCTAGAAAGGTAAATTCTCTAAATAAATCATAAATGCCTTCTTGTATGGAATCACGACTTTTAAAACTGACTTCTAGAGCCAGAAGAAAATATGATTGCTCAGATATCACCTATTAACATAGTTTAAACCACAAAATTACATTGATGATGATAATATCTAAAATATGAGACATAGTATTTTGATGATGTCTGAAGAATGTTTATCAAAATATTCAGTGGACTCAAATATTATTGCTAACAATAACTCAGAAATTTACTTTTTTCAAGAATTTTTCAGTCATGCTAAATCTGAGAAGATATAAGAAAATATACATGGAGACTTCTTCGGTCACCCAAAGACAGAACACAATGACAATGTATTTCAATAAAAAACTGGGTATGTTTACATTACTAGTTTTGCTGTTCTCCAAAGTAACATTAGACCCCAACAAAGAATAGTAACAGTTAAGATTTAGGGATTCTGTTAAATTAAGACATTTCTCTCCACCCCACATGGAAGAATGAAAGTTGTTCATTTTCTGAAGCATAAGTTGAAGGTTCCAGAATGTCACACTTTCATACAGTTCTACAATTCGTATGTAAAAAAACAGATTGGAATCATTCCCAACAACTAGAATTCTACTGAACTCTTGAACTCTCATTCAGAACTCTCCCCTCTGTACTGCTGCAAGTTTTTTTTTTATTTATTTATACATATTTGCAACATATATGATACTTAAGCTTGTATCTGGCTTGCCTCACTTAACATTATGGATTTAAGGTGCATCCATTTTTCTACAAATCACTCGGTTTGGACCAGAAAATTTTTGTCAAGAACTGTCCAGCATACAGATTTAAAAGAGAACTCTTAAAATATCAGAGCTTTACACTTTAGCAGAATCCTTGGCATCTACTTAAGAGCTACTTCTCCACCAAAACCACTTGATCACCAAAAATGCTTCTAGACATTTACAAATGTCCCTTACAAAGCAGAACAGTCCGAGATTGAGGAATGTTGTTTTTAGTTTACCACAACTCTTCCAAAACAGCATAGTACAAAAGTGTGTGAAAGATTTAAAAGCATGTATTACTGAGTGTGGCTTGGTACACAGATTAATAGCAACATTTGATTCCTGGAACCTTGTAGGAGAAAGAAATAGCAATATCCGCGTCTTAATATGGGACACAGATGTAAAGAATAATAGAACTACATGTCTCTAAAAGGTCTTCAACAATAAAAGTTACTTGTCTGAAGCTAAACAACTCTGTTGTCTAAGAGAATCACGTACACTTTGTTATGGTTGATACATTGTGTCAACTTGAGCAATTTAGAAATTTAACTGAGAGACTCAGCAGGCAGCCAGGGTTCTTCCTCTGTAAATATCCTCATCCTGTGTAAAAGAGGGCAACAAGGAGATTTTATGAGTGCTACAGCTGCCCTAGGGGTGGGGAGTGGCCTGTTTACAAGGTAAGGGAGGAGAGGAGGTTTATTTTTCCTTTTGCTCTGGCTGCTGCCTTGAAGCTTGCCCCATGCCATGCCAACCTGCCTTGGAAACAGCTGATTATGGACTGAAAGCACGAAAAAACTATAAATTAAATAAACCTTTTCTTCTCTAATTTTGGGTGTCAGGTGTTTTCTGTCAGCAATGAGAGGAAAGTAACCAAAACACACCTAATAAATCAAAATCGTGCCCAAAGGGGGTGGGATGTGTGAAATCGCTGGCTTCTCTATCTTTCCTAACCTGTGAGTTAAGTTTTGATACAAGAAGAAGAAAGTTTAGACCATGATAGTAGTACCCCAGATATTCCCCAGATTTCCTTGCCAGAGGAAAGATGTACACTGAAATTCAATACATACAGGGATGCCGAGACTGGCCATCTTTACACCAGTTCCTCTTGGGAACAGTTCAGGCTGGAAATTGACCTAGGGCATGACCTAGACATGATCCTACCAGAAAAACACCAAACCTCTAATCCAAGCAATGGGTTGCTAGGCATAGGGGTTGAAATTGACATCTTTCCCAGCATATAAATAAAGGTGCTACAGTGGTTGAGCAGTTCCTTTCCTCCATCAAGAGATTAAGGGCTCCACCTCACCCCAGCTTTGTCTCTTTATTTTTCTTATCCTCTTGCAGTCCTTAACCCCAAGAACCTCAGGAGCCACATGGCTCTTAGCAATTTCCTTTGAATTTCATTCAGTGACAAGGAATCAGTCTCTGGAATTAAAATCTTCAACAAAAACCTGCACATTTCACCCAGTAGGGTGCAGCCTGTCAGTACTTGTTGAAGAGATCCCCATCCTGCTGCCTGAGGCTTTGAGGAGTCTGAAGGGGAGGTCTCCTCACCCACAATTTTGTTTCCTTCCCCTTCCTTTTAAGGTTTGATCTCTAGTAAATCTTTGGAACTCCAAGCTTTGTCTTGGAATCTGCTACCAAACAACCACTCTTTCCTTATCTAGTAATTCACTTCTCAGATGTGGCAGCATAAATTATGTCCATTAGATGAACAATGTTCATCCATACCAATATGCATACTTAACTGTAAAACCCCTTAGGGCAAAAGTGATTGCTGAAGAAGTAGCAAGCTCTGGGGCATGGGGAGGAGGGAGTTAAAGGGTGCAGCCCAGGCACCCCCCCCCCGGAGATTTTTACTAGGACCCGGCACCCACTGCAGTCACCTAGAGACACCTGCACACCTTCCCAAGAACCGCAGCAACCACAGAGACCAACAGCGTTCCTGTGTTTCACAGCTGCACAAAATGTACCCCTTATGCCTTCCTGAGCGCTGTTCTGGCCCCCCAGCCCATTCCCCCCCTACCCCGCTATAGTTTTCATTCATAAAAGCCCCAAACTTGTCCCTCTGTGGGTCGCTTTCTGTCCCAGAGATAGTCCCTCCCTTGCACCAAATAAGCTCAGTGTCTCTGTTGTCCTTGAGTGAGTTACCCTCTCCCTCATTTTCAATTATGATTCTACTCAATAATGCTAATTTGTGTTTGTCTAACACTATTGATGAATGCTAATACTTCATAGATTTTTTTTTTGTCCTGGTGGCTGAGTTTGGAATATCATAATGTGCAACAGACTTTTCAGGCACCCGTTATAAAAAGGTAACTATAGCTGTTACTTACGGATTGAAAAGATATTCAATAACTAAAAATTTGATGAGAACTGATTGACTCAGTCAGACTCTTGTCAAACACATTTTTATCCAGATTATCAAATCAAAGATTGAAAAGAAACTGGTAACAAAATAAAAAGAAGCACATGATTCATGATGTCCTATTATAATAATGATAAGATAAATAAGAACACTTTTCTGATAAACTAATCTTCATTATTATTTAATATTTGAAGGCGGAAATGTAGCTCTGAGATAGTTCACTTGCCTGATATTCATGAGGTTCTGGGTTCAATCCACAACCTACAATAACAAGATGAATATTTATGATAGGTGATTAAAATGATTATTTATAAATCTAAGCCTAACTGAATTATCTTGCTAGAAATAATCATTTAAGAAATACTATGGCATTTTTTTTCAGTATTCAGTTGACTTCTTAAGGATTTTCCATGTTCTGAAAATTGAATGACATAGTCTAGATTATATGTTAGGGTATTCTCGGATTTTTTTGGTGCCTACTACACCTCTAAAGGTAATTTTCACTATTTCACTTGCACACTTGTGATTACTGCAGGTATAGGTTAATGTAGAATTAAGGTTTAAAATATTTCTGTGTATAAAAAGCCTAGGATTTTTAAAAGCCATTGTATGGGTTGTTTGTTTGTTTGTTTTGGTACTGGGGATAGAACTTGTGACCTTGCACTTGCCAGGCAGGCGCTTATGCCACTGAGCTAAATCCCCAGCCTCCAGTGTATGTTTTTAAGTGCAAAGATTACGTAGACAGAATGACCTTCTTTATCTATATGACAATAAAAGTTAACAGTATTTAAGAGATAAAATGTAATCTATATCCCCTTCTACTCCAGATATATTATAATCTAAAACTTCTAGAAGAAAATGATAGAAAAATAAAACTTTCAAGGGATGAAAAAAGGCCAAAAATTAATATAAAGTCAAGGGAAATATGTAATTTATATAATATTGTATAATATACATTTATGAAAGAATGCGCTTAAGCATATGAAATACTATCACAACGTGTAAAGATCACAGTCTTGGGAGAGATGATCCAGTCTTACACAATAAATGGAAATTACAAAATCCAAAATAATGTCATATAAATTTTTAAAGTCATCCTATGAACACTGTAAAATAAAAGCTAATAAATTTTAAGCCAAGTAAATAGAAATTATTATTGACAATAGAAAGAAGAATTGAGAGAGGAAATAACAGACAGATTGGTCACCTTTGAAGAAGTATCCACTGCTTTTTCAAATGTATAATCATAGTCTTGAAAGGAGTGAAGACTCAGGAAGGAACACTGGCTGTTCCTTTGAAGAAATGACAATTGAAAGTTTCCTGTATCTGGTGAAAACACTACCGATGTGTAGCAACAGCATCACGGTAAGTGTGCGTGCACACATGTACACAAACGCATACACACACAGGCACGACAAGTCAAACACGATGTGTGACTGAAGAATGTGACTAATGCTTATATTCTGTAATTTACTATAGTAAAAGACTCATTATAACTAGCCCCCATCAAAACGCTTTTCCTCACATGAAACACTGCTTCTGTCCTTCCTGCCCCTTAGGAAGCAGGTGTGAAAGTCGTTTTCCTGGAGTGTCTTTTATTGCCTGCCTTAAGGTCCTGAATTGATTCCAAATGTTTTCCTTTCTTGGAAATGTGGACTTTGACTAAATGTTGACTAAAAGTCACTTGGTGCCAGGTCTAGTGAATATGGTAAATGAAAATATGCTGCAAAGTTTTAATGAGCGTGCTTTTCTGATAGATGGCACTGAGTAATAGCCCTGTTTATTTTATTTTAAATTCTCTATCTCACTTTCTAAAGAGTCAGGAAAGAGGACTTTCAGAATAGCTACAGGAAAAAAAATCAGTAAAAATTAAAAAAAAAAAAGAATAGCTACAGGAAGTGGCAAGGACAATGGGATATGTGTTCAAAGAGAAGGGGAGGATCTTGAGAGGAATTAATGGCAATCTTGTATTACAATAGGTTTAAATATTTGCCATATACTTTAATCATCACTTGGATGTGAAAAGCCAAAATAAAGGGAAAATATTTAAAATCAGAGGGAGATGAACAAAAATGACAAATTACATACAAAAAACGAGAGGCCATCTTCTTTTCAGAAACAATGGATGACAGATGACAAAGGAACAGTAATTCAGAACACTGTATTTTCTAAAATATTTATTGAAACTATTAGGAAAATAATTTCAAATGTATAACAGCTGAGATATTTGGCTCTCGGTTTTCAAAATGGCTTTGTCATGTATAATTATCTTCCTTGTAAGCTATCCATCCTCATTCTTTTTCTTTGTGTCTGGTTTATTTTATGACATTATTTATAGAAAACAGCATATAGAACTATTTTCAGTTTTACAACTTTATGAAAATAGAACTACTGTTTATCCACATGTTGTGTTTTATCACATAGAATTATTATTTTAATATACAACCATTGTGTTACTACATCTATATTTTCTTTTATTTGTAAGTATAGTCAAGTACGTAAAGTTTATTCATTCATTCACTTGGTGATGGATATTTTGGTTATTCCTAAATTGGGACTATTATACAAGCACTTGCTATGAAAGTTTATATAGAAATTCTAAATATCTATACGTGAGATGTTTAAGTAATATGATAGGTGCATGTTTACTTTTTGCTAATTGGTTTTGCAAATTAGTGATGGCATTAAACATTTCTATTACTGGGGTAGGAAATGCTGATTGCTCCATACCTTTACCACAGTATATATAAACAAACATTGTAAGTATCCCAGTTTATCTGTAGTGGTTTCTCATTACCGTTTTAATTTACATTATTCTGATGATTAGATATGTGGAGTGTCTTTTCTCGTACCAATTTGTCACGCAGATATCTTGTAATGAAGATAAGCATCTGCTCAAATCCATTGCCTATTCTTTGCGTTCAGATTTTTACTTACCAGCTGGCTAAGGTTACAGAAGTAAAGATGATAGAATCAAATTATCATTCAATAATTTCTCATTCTGGAAGAATAAAAGAAAAGAAAAAAACACAACCTTTCTGTCTTTTTAGAATCTTTCTTTTATATGAAATTAGTAAGGGATTCAGTCTTCCACCTGGAATAACCAGGGTTTCTCTGTTCTCAGGGATCGCACAGGAGGTGCAAACCAGTCATAAAGGAAGGGAGGCACCACTGAGCCAGGGATGCTAAGTGAGGTCAGTGTCACCTCTTAGCTTTGCACATTCACAGTGACTGGCGATATACCGTAGAATTCCTGCCATAGAATACAATAGCTATATTTTTATAAAAGTTGTAAGACCACACGCTGGCACGAATGTTGAAAACTGCCTTTAGGAGGCAAGGGCAACTGCACCGTGTCAATGCGGTGGGAGACAGGCCACCTGCAGGAGGGGAACTGCTGAGAACTTCAGTCTTCATGGGAACAGGGTGATGCGTGGCAAAGCACACAGGGGTCCCCGTGCACAGCATTAACGCAGATGTTCTCGAGGGCCGCCCCCCACTCTCTCCAGACCTGCGCTCCATGTCTCCAGGAATTTCAGGACTGCAAAACTCACTATTGATCCTCTGTTGTGGCCATCACAGGGTAATCTCTCTCACTCTAGGTTAGATTAGAGACTGCCTACAGTACTGCAGACACCTACACCTCTCTTAGAATTTGACATTTACCACAGACAGTTCAACTCCCGTGAACAATTATAAAAGATTTTAAACACCCTTAAATGTTCTGTGAAAATACTTGCTTTCATTTATAAATTCACATTTTAAAGTGCTTTAAACTCCTTTTATAAAGTAAATATTACCAGATAGATTTAATTTTTAAAAAAACACAAAAAAATCCAGAATAGATATACTTCTTATGAATCTAAGAACATTATCTAATAAACATAATAATTCTTAAGTTGTTTTAATAAATTATTTCTGCTACTAAAGTTAAATTCTACAAATATAAGGTTTGCTTGCATGTGTAACTGAAGTTGTAACAAAAAAAATGAAGTGTATAACTCTATATAGATATTTTTTTAAAAAGAGTAAAACAAGGTTAGTACTCCCTTGTGTGCACCTATGGACAGAAGTATCACAAAATATTATTAACTATTTCAGGTAATCTGACCAAATAAAATGTCATAATGGGATCAATTTATGTCTTTGCAATAAGGAAAACATGAACATTCGTGTTTCCCATTGTCTTAGTTACTTTTTTCTTGTTTCTGGGGCAAAGTACCTGATTCTCAAAATTAAGGAAGGAAAACTTTATTTAGCTCATAGTTTGTGGAGGTTTCAGTCTATAATCAGCGAGCTCCAACTCAGGGTGGCATGGCACTAGGGCAGCAGTTCAAGGCCACAGAAAACAGCAAAAGCAGCAAAAGCAAAAGAAGACCAAGCAAACTTCTATTCCTCCCTTGTCTTGGAAGCAGGCTACCCACCCATGCGATCTTCATGCCCTCCTCTTGAACAGGCTCAGGATGTTTACAAAGTGAGGATCCTGTTCCCTGGTGAGTCTCTTCATTAAACTTCTAAACTTCTCATGTTGACACAATGTATAAACCCTCACACCCATTAATTCAAAACTATCTTAAATTATACTTTGATCAAAGAAATCTCAAAAGCCTCCTAACGGTTTAAAAGAATCTCCCACACTGTGAGAGAATAACCTCTAAAAGAAAACTGTAATTATAGGTTGTATTTATGCTGATACTGTATTAACAAAGTAATAATATAGTAGAGTTTATTTCTATACCCCTATCTTGTATAAATATTTGTAATGTCTTACATTAAAACATGAAAAGGCAGTGCCATTTTTACAACCATACAGATAACAAAAGGCCTCTCGTTGTGCTGAAGTTATTTAACAATACGATTAAAGAACCTGTATTTTTGCTTAAATTGCATCTATCAGTGTTCTCCATAAATCCTAGAATCTATACATTTCTACCAAATTTTTCTTTATAGTTTAAAAAAATTTCAAAATCTGTATTGCACATCATATTTCAATCATTTTAATACTCTTTCTTCCCTTCTCTTCTCATCTCCTTTCCTCTGCTGCTCTTGCCCCTGTTCAAAAAGTCCATCTTCCGATCCTAAGCATCTCTTCCTTTTATTGTACTTTAATTTGTTATACTTCAGGTTTCTCATATAAGAGAAGCTGTGTGATTAAACTTTTGTACCTGACTTATTTAATTTAACCTTATTTTCTCAAGTTTCATTCAATTTCCTATAAATGACTCAGATTTATCCTTCTTTATCATTGGATAATGCTCCATTGCCTAAATATACCATACTTCCTTTATTCATCTATTTTTGGGGACCTACACTGCTTACAAAATTTGATTATTGTGAATTGCGTTTCTGTAAACATGGGTGTCATGTGTCACTATATTATGTTTTTATATGCCCCACAGAGATACCGCCAAGTTGAATGAAATCACTAATTTATTTTGAAAAATCCTCACACTGTTTTCAATAATGGTTCTACCAGTTTACATTTCCGCCAACAACCAACACAGAGGCATTCTTTGTTTCCTACATCTTCACCAGCATTTGCTGTTTTTGAGTTCTTTATGGTAATTATTTTAACTGGGTAAGAAGAACTTGCAGTGCTGTTTAGATATGTTTTCTCCAAAGGCTAAAGATGTTGAAAATTTTGATGTACTTATTATCTATTCATACTTCCTCTTTGGGAAGTGTTTATTCATTTCATTTGACCATTTTTTCATTTGCCCATTTTTGAAGTGATATAATTTTTCAGGTTCTTAACATACTCTAGATAATAGCCTCTACTGGAGAGAAGTTGCTGAATTATTTCTCTCTCTCTCTCTCTTTTTTTTTTTGGTACCAGTGATCAAACTCACGACCTTGCACTTTTCAGGCAGGCACTTAAGCCACTGAGCTAAATCTCTGGCTTATTTTCTCATTTTGAAGGCAATCTTTTCATCTGTTGATTCTTTCTTTTGTAGTGTTTACACTTTTGAAAATAAAATAATCCCCTGCCTTGATTCTTGATGTTACTTCTTGTTTTATTGGATTTCTACTCAGGAAATTCTTGCATGTTCCTAAATCTCCAAGTATTTTCCCTACTTTATCTTCCAGTAGTTTCAATGTCTCCAATTTTATAACTAAGCCTTTGATCTAATTTGATTTGATTTTAGTACAAGGTGGGAGAGATGTGTCTACTTTAATTTTTCTACATGTGGCAGGCCAATTTTTTCAGCCTTACTTTTACAAAGGCATTACTTCTACTTTTTTCTCCAGAGTATGTCATTATGCCCTTTGTGAAAGATCAGATAACTAGAAATATACAGGGTGTTTTCTGTATCTTCTGTTTTATTTCTTTGACTTAGATGTCTACTTTTGTGCCAGTAGCATTCTGATTTTTTTAAAATCTATTTTTCTTATATAACTTAAAATCTAAGCTTGTGATGCCTCCCACTTTGCTCTTTTTGTTCAGGATTTGGGCTGACTGTTTCAGCCATTCTAGATCTCTTCTGGCTCTATTTACATTTTAGGATTGATTTTTCTTTCTAGTTCTGTGAAGACTATTGTTGATACTTTAGTAGAAATTGAATTATATCAATAGATCATTTTTGGTAATAAGGCTTGGCTTGAACAGGGGATGCATTTCCATTTTCCAACATCCTCTTCAATTTATTTCTTCAGAGTCTCTCATTTTTGTTATAGAGTTGTTTTAACTCTTTGGTAAGATTGATTTCTAGGTGTCTAACTTTTTGAAAGTATCCCGAATGGAATAATGCATTCTGAGTATATTCATTACTGATGAACAAGAATGCCAAGGAATTTCATGCTTTGCTGAGTTTATTTATTAGTTTCAAGATCTTTCTGGGGTTGTGGGCAATTTGTTTTATTTGAATAAAAAGATAGTTTGACTTCTTCCTTTCCTATTTATACCCGTTTTATTTCTTTCTTTGCCTGATTGCTCTGGGTAAAGTTTTGAGTACTCAATTGAAGAGAAATGGGTAGAGTGACCAACCTTCTCTTGCTTTCCCTATTTTAAAGAGAATGATTTCAAGTTTTATGCTTTTAGTAACCGTGGGTTCGTCATAAGCGACTTTTTTTCAGCCTGAGATAAGGTCTTTCTGCATTTATTTTGCTTTGATTTTTAATCATAAAATAACAAGCTGTTTTCAAAGGCTTTTTCTGCAACTTTTTAGATGATCTTGTGATTTTTACCCGTGATTCTCTTTATGCGATGTGTTACATTTATCAGTTACATTTGTGTCACTATGTTTGCCGTCACTGGGAAGAAGCTATTGTGGTCATCATGTGTGACCTTTTTAATAACTTGTTGCCTTTTGTTTGCCACTATTTCCTTAAGGACTTTTGCATTTATGTTCATCAAAGATACTGACCTACAGCTTTCTTTGTTGTTGAGTCTTTGTCACGCTTTGGTATTAGGATTGTGCTGCCTGTATGAAATCAGTTTGGCAGCTCTCATTCCCTTTCAATTTCATGCAAGAGTTTGAGGAGGGTTGGTATTAGATCTTAATTGCCATTGTTTTTCTGAACAGTAGGATGATATTCATGCTCTGTAACAGTCCATATTTGAGGTTTTGTTCCTACTGGCATTGCGAGTTCCCAGATTCTTCCCTTTTTTCCAAACTTTGCAGGATCACAAGTCAGGGATTTGTCACACTCTTTCCAACCGTCATCCTCACATGACTCTAAAGTACAATAACCATTTACATCAGAGTTATCAGGCACCTTGCTCATGCTTCCAACATAAACAGCTTAAGGAAAAACAGCTGAGTGACTGTATCAGTGTTATTCCTTGACCACCAATCTATACTTTTACATATTTTTATTTTATTTCGTTTTCTTTCCTATACATATGATCTTGTGATTTCTCAGAAAAAAATGATCTTAAGGTATCTTTTTCCCTCCTGTTCATTCTGAGAGTTCTGAGTTATAAATTGTTCAGACTCAAAAAATACACTTACAGTGTAATTGTAATGCAAGAGATTTCAACAAAACATCATTTAATAAAATGCCAAGTCCTTGAACTACTTAAAATTAAAGCCAAAAGTCTTTTTTAAAATGTATTATTTCTTCAACATTCTGCCAAAAGTCTCAGGCAAGTCAGAGAAAAACAGATTTTTAAGGAAGTGAATGTTTTCCTTCTGTTTTGTTCCTGTGTAATGTATTCTACTGTGTGTTATAGAGAAAAGGAAGAAATGGCTGTTTTATTATTTCAAATTTTTCTCTCTGCAGAGCTTCTAATACTTCCCCAAATCATCATTCAATGCATGTCATTAATAGTCATCAGACTGTGACCTTTATCTACCTTTTTTTGTTTCTTATTTTAAGAATCCTTTTTGTTTTTCATGAGTAAAACAGCATCTCTTTTTAAAGGCTTAGCCAACAGAATCCTCAGCCCACTTATCACATTCTTTCTAACACTTACGCATCAGTTGAAATTGGTATTTACTGCATACATAACAAAGGAAAAGAATAGCTTGAAAAGTATATCAAGTGCATAAAAAATAAAACTAAGAATCAGGCAGATTTTTTAATGATGATTTTACAGTCTTAGTGGTGCTTTGCATATTGTGCTTGAAAACTACAGAGAGTACAAGAAAAGGAAATGAGCTTTAGACTGAGAAACAACATGATCAGAGGTGCAGATCTGAGAGGAAAACTTAGCTCTTTACCGCTGTAGGTCGGGGTCAAAATCGTCGCATTTGTAGTACTCCAGCGAATGGGTAAGGATCAGATATTAAAACAAGGTTAAGAAAAGAGAAAGTACAGATTAGAGTTACACACAAGGGGCCAGGGATTTAGCTCAGCAGCAGAAGTGCTTGCCTGGGAAGCATGAGGCCATGAGTTTGATCCCCGTTGCAAAAAAAAAAAAAAAAATTGTGTTTATAGTTATACATAAAAGTGCTTAGAGTTTTTTTGAAAGGCAAAATGCTTTTAGTATGATTGACTATATTTTAGCAAACTATTTTAATAATACACAGAAAAAATTTACATAGATGATGTGTAGACTTAAGAATTTAGCCTTGATATAGGGTAGACATAAGCTTTTGTAATGGTAAAAGCACAAGAATTGGAAAAATTCACCACAACCTTACATTTACATTCTCATTACAGAAGTTACTGACTCTTTTCAATAAGCAACTGATAATCTCAATATGGCAGGGCAATGCATGTTGCTTCTTTACAGAGGAGACTAAGTAATTCTAGTTAGAAGGGAATCAGGTAGATGTCTCTGGCTATCTCAAATGCATTTTCAGTGATCTTAACATTGCTTATGAAATAACAGTTTCAAAGACAGAAAATGTGTGCGAATGCAGGGCAAGCAATTACAGCGATGAGTTCCAGCTTAAACTCTTGTCAAACACAAACCAGTTCATCACGTGAATCAACAGGCTTAGTAGAAATTGAGCCAACAAGACTGCTCAAAGACAGGCAAGAAATGTGTCTGTCAATATTTTATTTTTTCATTTTGTTTCCTATTTTACAGGCTCTTTTATGTTCATGATTTCTTTAAGGTACTTACAATATTACTATAAGGCCTAAGTCTCACATCATACCATTCTAATTTATTGAGCACATAAAATTCAGGGAATTCAGAAAGGAGGATGAATATCATGAACTTCATTATTGATAGTGTGCAGCAATAAACACTAATTTCATTATGGAAAAGGAATGTATATATACGTGTGCATATGAGGGTATGTATAAACACATACTCAAATGATGGATGGATAAATGATAGATTAGCACCATCACAGTATCAAACTTCATGTAAATAAAAGTGGAACTTAAGATGTATATAAAAATTCTCTTTGAAGTCAGTCTCAACTCTTCAGGATTCATTTAATAATTTGAAACATATATCACATATGAAATATACAAATATATGTCTTCAGACTGAAATTCTCAGGAATATTTCTCTGACTATATATCTTGCATTAGACTCTTAGTACTTTGAAGGTTATGATTTGCACCTGACACATATTCCTACCGTTTTCCTACCTCGTTTCCTAGCATTGCACTTCTATTATACCAGAATCTGAGGAGTTTCTCTGGGATGTATAGCACATCTGCCATGATAAATGTTGCATGATCATTGGAGAAAATGCTACAGATTATGAATAAATATATAAAATCTAGAATAAACACTACAAATGCTTGATTAGACATATTGTGTGGGGTCTTCATTCTAAATTTAAAAGTGAAGTTAAGCTTCAGTTGTATCTGGAGCCAACCAAGTATAATTATTCTAAACTTTGCTAAGTAATAGCAAACTCAACATTTTACAAAGATTAGGTAACAAACCAAAAAGTATGGGAAGCAGTTCTCTTATATAAAATGAGAGACGAAAGTAACTCTTGAATTTTATAGTGAAGAATTTTGTTGGAGAAAAGCAAGGCATTTTTCAAAGACAAAAGTGCTTAATGAAAATCATTAATATAATACTAATATATAACATATCTGTATATCTGTTCAAGTGTATGTATAGCTTGTGTATAATTTTACATACATGCCTGCATTTAACTCTCCAGTACGTTTATCTACTTCAAAGAAGCAAAATTTTCACATCATATTACATGTATCTATTGATTCTGAAAAGACAATACTCTGTAACTTTCAAAATTTCATACTGACAGGTGACAAATTAATAGTGACTCTATATGCTTCTGTGATTTCAATTGCTTAAAGGTTAGTTTAAATAATCATAGTAATATAACAATGACTAATGTTTAATGCATGTAACACTTTGAGATATACATCTTGTAAACAGATTGGATTCTCAGTTAAGGATGGAAGAACACTACTGACTAGGAAAACTGGCAGAATATTTTCTACTTTATGAAAGCAATTACAAGCCATGTTTAAGTGGAAAAGAGAGACAAGTAATAGAGAAACAATTTTATCAACTATATCTTGAAGATCCGGGTACCATAAATAAGGGGTCAGAAAGTGGCTGATGATTACGTGACATGTATGAAGATGAAAAAATATAATTGGGAATGCTTATCTCAGTGCATCAAGTCATAGAAGAATTTCAAAAAGAGCAGAAGTATAGAACATAAACATGAATACATTTGCCCAGGGTAACCGTGGCTTGAACAAAAGAGTTGGTTACTACAATACATGGCTACAAAAGATAGACAATAACTGTTAAAGTGAAGTGGCACTATGGGCTACCTCCTTGCAACAATCTATAATCTATCTCCGAAATGCACAATTTCAGATGCTAAACTTTATTTTAGTAGTTTGTTTCAGAGGAATGTCCTTTGCTTTTTAGTTTTTCCCACTATTTTGAATTGTCCACGTTAGTCTTTAGAATTTGTAATGTTATATATTTCTTCTTTGTATTGTTTCTCATACTGGAGCTATAAATTGGACAAATACTTTTAGGAAGTTCTAATTTGTTTTGTATTTTTCTTTTTTCAGTTTTGACTGGGAATTCAACAGAGAGACAAAGAACAAAAAAGATGCCAGGTGAGAATTTGGACATTCAGGAAGTGTCTCAGTCCATATCAGGAAAAAAAAATTTTTGGAAAATTTCCAGTTGTTTTATAGGAGGAAAAAATTGTTAGTGTGTAAAAAAAAAACTGATGGTGTTTGGGATGCTTTAAAAACTTTAACAGGCTAAACAAATAAGAAAAAGCAAAATAATGCTTACTTTAGGGTAGATATAATACATGAAATTTATTCAAAATGGAGTTTCCAGACTGGCTGCCAGAAATCGACTGTGTATCACCAGATAACAGAGATGGTAGCTGAACCCAGAACACAAATCAATTACAAGAAGCACAATTTGTTCCACTGATTTTTTTCTACAATATTCTCTTGGATGAATGTGATTGTCTTTTCTTCATGGGCTATTTATCCTGTTATAGACTAGCCATTTCAATACCATTATCTTAGTATAGCTTACTGGTCACAAATTTAAAGAAAAATTATCACAAAAGTGATAATGAAGAAAGAAAAAGAACAGAGAAAAACAAAAACTATTAAAATTAGGAAGGTATAAACAATGGCTAGCTTGTAATAAACAGGAAGACAGGAAATGTGATTTCCAATTTTGAATATGACAGAGAGATCTTGGGAACACAAGTCTGACATATGATGTATGATAGTGCTTTGTCAGTAACTACCAAGGACCTCATAAAGTAGCATATCCTGAACAATGTACAGCCCACTGAAAATTTATTAGTACTAACTTCTTGGAGCAAATATACAGCTTATTGTTTCTAAGAGCTGGAATCTAACAAGAAAGTGAAGTTAAGATATGTGTATATATGCCTAGTAAATATGTGGCTTTATTTTTCAATCCGTTGGAGAATGACTTTCTAACCCTTCTGCATGTTTCTCACATTCACCAAAAGAGCAACTTTAGAGTCCTTGCTGGACGCTGACTATATTAATTAAGGTAGGTGGAAAGGACTGCCGGAATTGAATTACAGTCTTTTCTAAGAGCAATTGCTGCCTGATTCTCTGCATTTTATTGACCTTTTTATGAGTTTTACTGCTAAATCAATTCTAATCACTGCATCAACTGGAAAAATTCCACTTTCCACTGCCAGATCAATTATAGTCACACAATCAATTGTACTTCAAGTGTTTTTTATTAAAAGAATAAAAAAATAAAAAACTCCTAAAACAAAGCTGGAAAATAATCATATTTCTGTATTTTATTTTATTTCTTTATCTTTTGAGACAGGGTCTCCCTATGCAGTTCAAGCTGGCCTTGAATTGACTTTATAGCCCAGGCTGGTCTCGAACTTGCAACAGTTCTCCTGCCTCAGCTTCCTGAGTGCTTGGATTACTGGCATGTGCCACCAGGCCTGGCTAGATTTCTGTATTTTGAAGTAAACAAGGCTACATTACTGCTTAGACATTCACAGTGTATATCAAACTCAATGATTAAGTTATTTGAATTGAAATACAGCATTTTAAAGTAGTAATATCTGTTTTGATGAAACACTTGTGAATTGTTTGTAGTTTACAAGAATTTCTTGTGATAATTCTATGTATCAAATTGAAACTATTTATAATACCTACTTTTCACATTGAATCTGGGTCTTCCTCTCTGCTGGTTTAGTTTTTTCTTTGTTGACTTTTATTTCCTCCAATAATTTTCTCATTTCCTGTGATAAATTGAAGAGCACACATACTTGTAAAGAAGGTAAGGACTTAACCAGTTTATACAGCAGAAGTTTTCGAAAGAACAAGGTATTTCATGTACTAATTTTCTTTCTCTGAAATTTTATTAGATATATGGACATGACTGAAAGAGAACAATTATAAAACATACATGTGATCATCAAGTTTGTGTTACTATTATAAAATATATAAGGTGATTAAATTATGAATAAAAAAGTCTGGCTGGCAGTTTTAGAGGCTCTAGTTCTTGAATGGGCAGTTCCATTTTTCTGTTGTTTGGTGAGGCCATCTATCAAGGTAGGAGTGTGTAGGAAAGCAAACTGCTCACATCATAGTCGAAAAGCAAGAACAAAATAGAAGGTTGGATGCCACAATGCCCTTAAGCCCCACCCCAGTCCAATAAGGCCCTTTTACTAGGTGTCATCTGGAGTTCCACCTCCTCCCGATAGCACTTTACAAGCAACTATGCCTTTAACACTGGGAACTTTGGAGGACCCTTATCAAAGCCACGTAAGTACAAAAATAACAACTTGACTTAACTCCTGAGACTTTGTGGTTTATATAAAATACCATATGTTGGAAGATAGGATTTTAATATTACTAATACATAAACTTTAGCTTTTCAGCTTTTTTCTGCCCTGTCACATAGCCCGTGTGTATCTCATTAAGTGTAATATTCCCAACTTAATAGAAGTACTACTCATTCATTGTTTCAGCAGAGGGTACAACTTAGCCTTCTCTCCTCCCCATTACTCCTCTGAAGGTCCTCAAGAGGCCGAGGCAGCAGAGGACCCATGATCTGCTCAATCCTTTGTCGATTCTGTGATGCTGCTCCTGCTGTCTCTCATTTTCCTGTCCCCTGGCCTTGCTACAATCTGAAAGGTTCTGTTCCCCTAAAATCCTTAAGCTGAAATCTGATCACCGATGTGATGGTACTGAGAAGTTGGCGGTTTGGGAAGTGAGCAGGTCACCAGAGCGGAGTCCTCATGAATGAGATAGGTACCCTTTGAATAAAACACCCCGTGGGGCTGCCTGATTCCCTTTCCATGTACAGACACAGCTATTAGGCAAGGACAACAAAACAGAGCCAGACTCAAATGGCAGGCCCTCTGTCCCATTGATCTTGGACTTCTCACCTCCAGAACTATGAAGAAAAACCTTTGTTATTTTCAAGATGCTCAGCCTCTGGCATTTTGCAGGAGCAGTTTCAGTGGACTAAGACAAATGCCTTGATCCGGACATCATGATTTGTTTCCCTGTCACTCCCTTTGAAACAGTCATTTTTTAAATTACCAAGCCCTTCCCTTCACTTCTGGTGAACAACTCTTTCAGTGGACTTTTATATAAATGGCATTTCTGTGCCCTGCCCCAGTCTTGCCTTTATTTGACACTTTCTTTTGTGTGTTACACAGAACTTCCAAGGATGGGCTCAGAAGGAAGTGGCAAGAAGCATCCTTTAAGTCACATGTGAAATCAGTGCTTTCTCCATTATTTGAAGCTTGCTACCAAGTGTGGTCTGGACTGTAGATCTCTGAGTTTCTCTCAGGGGTTCCAATCTCTTTCCTTTCAGGGCAAAATAGAGTTCAAATCTCTCATCCATCCAACATTTCTGTACACAACTTTAAAACAATATTGGGTTAAACTAAATCAGGGACTGTTTCATAACCCCCCTTTGAAAATCAATATTTATGACTCTTTCAAAATCCCAGAGCTGTTTTCAACAGATAACAATATCCTTAAAGTGTCTGTGACAATAGGCTAGCTGTGTCTAAAACACTGTATTTTTTTACTAAGATCAAATAGTGCATTAAAAAGCAATAAACTTAGCCAAAATATGCATGAAATGGGAACATGATCACTATCACAATCGCATGCATTTCTCTCACATTCATTATAGCTCTATTTGAAGAATTTTCCTTTCATAGCTACTGTAGGCAGAGAAAGAAAGCACTAAGGATACTTTTCTTTGGTTCATAATATAGTCAAGCACTGGTTCATAATATAGTCAAGTATGATTAGTTTTGGTTGCAAAATCAATCAGCAGAGGAAGATA
Source organism: Hydrochoerus hydrochaeris (assembly GCA_004027455.1). Taxonomy (NCBI): domain Eukaryota; kingdom Metazoa; phylum Chordata; class Mammalia; order Rodentia; family Hydrochaeridae; genus Hydrochoerus; species Hydrochoerus hydrochaeris. The sequence goes on from PVLA01000859.1 coordinate 21,576, forward strand.
CTAATCCTCACTATATTAAAATTAAAAATTATCAGTGAATAACAAAATGGCTTTCAGCATATTCAGATATGAGTTTGCTGTATCAGTCTGCTTACCTATTCTTGGTCGCATAGAATGGTAATGATAGTTTTCTTCTAGCTTTCATTAAACATTTATAAGCTCAGTGATCCCAGATGACGCACATCTTCATTGGTTTATCCATTGCTTATTTTTACATAAGTAAGCAGATTTTGTATTTACTTGCAATAGCTCTAAATATTTCAGTAGCTCACAGTCCATTAGATACAATCAGAATAAAATGTCTGCAGATGACAAAATGAGAAATTAAGTTATTAACTAATCAATCAAAGAATATTGCAAAGATAGCAAAAGTGGGTAATAGTATTTCCATGATGATAAATTAAGGAGGAAGTCTTTTGATGTGTATTCAACAACCAAAGATGGAGAACAGTAGAGGCACAAGTGTGTTATTTGATGGTCACACATACAGTTGGCATTTTACAGCTGTGTATAGCACAGTACTACTTTCATAGCAAAAGGAAAAAGGCCCATTTTTTAGTTTATTAGAAATGGTTACATAAGAGAATGCATTGAGTAATACTTTCTAAATTATATTGAACTAAACCATTAGCAGTTTCGCCATTACCCGTGTAAACTTTGAGCTTGAGTATAGGACGCTCAAATTTCTTTTCTGTGAAATATGGATAAACATTCACAGGATTCTCCTAAGGAATATACAGCACAATGCATGTGACAATCACTTCAGTGCGAAACTTCCGATTGTTAATTCCAACCCTCTTCTGTCTGTGTTTGGGAAAATGAATTTTTTGCTTCAAACTTTTCAGGTATAAACAATAACAAAAGCAAAAATTAAAACTGATTTTCAGGTCCTCTTTGCCTCACAGAGCTGCATCCATTTCCCATTGTGGGACAGAGCCACCGGAAATATGACAAATTCAGAAAATCATGTACTTTTAAGGTCACCGTAAGTTCTTTTTCTAACAATACTGCTATTATTCCTAGCACTTGCTGTTCCTCTGAGCATAGTTACGCAGTATGGATGAATGTTTCCCTTTGATCACTTTCTCTTCTGTTCTGGTTCTGTTTTTCTACACTCTGAAATTACTGTGTAATTGTTTTTATGCACAGCTATTATTTTTTTCCCCAAATCTTCTGCTTCCTATGACCCAGATGCAAGATATAATGCACAGTCTTTTGGATGTTTATCTGTCTTCGTTTCTGTCATAAAATGTATCTCTGTGGAAGACATACTACAGCCATTAGGATAATATCTTTGAAGCAGTAAAAAGGTTGCTTTTCTGGAATTCAGATCTCTTCTTCATAGACTTTAAAGCATCATAGCACTCTATTTGTAATATGTGATTACTTATAATCCTTCTATGTGCACACTAGAGATATTATATATCTACTTTAATAGGATATATTACTGCATTTTCTTTTATCAATATACTATTACCATATATTAACATTTACAATAAAACTACAGTTTTTGACCCTTTTATACTGTTAATAATCCAAGAGTTTATATAAACCATCCCTAACCTTGGAAAGCAAAAAATATTTGCCTAACATTTTTACAAAGTTGAATTTACCCATAATGTAATTCTAAGAATGCCTTTTATTTTATGGATGTGTATGTATATGTGTATATCTGTTACAAATATTTCAGAGGTGCATTTTGTGGAGGAACACTCTATTATGTATTTTTATCTTTTCATGTTCCCAAATTATTATATGTAAAATTTTGAAGTCTTTTATTATCTCTAAATCATGTGAAATTATTGGGTGCTCCAATGGTGCAATCAATTAGCATGTGGTACTTTCAGATGAAGTTGTTTATATTCTTCTATCTTTGCTAGAAACAAAGATAGCATTCCAAACTTTTTCCCCTATTTAAGAAACTTACTAATATTGTATTAAATAATATAAGTTACAAAGAAAGGTATATGCAAAAGTAATGGGCTAATATTTTATGCCCTTTTCAAACTGTCTAGATCTTCTCAACACTTTTCTCTTTCTGGAATTTCTAGAGTCACACAAAGCTCAGAACATCTGACCTCTGGACAGAAGTCAAAAACAAACAAAGAATTAAATAAACTGAAATACTTAATTATGATAGACGGTTTGCTCTGGCAGTTTCCTGTGAAATTTAATGTACTTTATAAGCAGTGTTCAAATTATTTTCCAAATATTTCAGCCAGTAGTATCTCTCTATTTAATTCTATTTGCTAGAAAATTCCCCCAGGGTGTCTTTAAATGAGACTCAGATTGCAACTTGATATCATATTAATTATCAGATTTTTTGAAATTTCTAACACACTAAATTTGCCAACTTTGATCATAACAGAACCTTCTATGGAATATTTTCCATTTGAAATGATACTCTGGAGCAATCGTTGCAGTTTATACTATTTGCATATATGACTGATATTTTTACATGTGGACTAGAAAATAGATGATATTAGATCACAGGCTCAGAGAACAGCATAAATAAGCCCCTTGTTCTTTGAGGCAGGAAATCTGCAACATTTTACAAACTCCACTGCCACCAAGGTTTCAGTTTCAGTTTCTTATAAAAAAGCAACTTTGCATAAGTTTTGAAAGATAAAAGAGAATAAACTGTCATTATAGTCCCAGAAGCTCACAGAGAATGATGTTCGGTGATCTCCTGGAAGGCTCTCGGAGATGTGTCACAGGCAGCTGAAACCGTCATTAAAGTTTGGTGTAATTTTTGCTCGCCACTTTCCTGTCTGCTAGGAGCAGCTTCTCTGTTCTCTATCTCTTTCAGCTTTTAATACTCTCATTGAAATGCCTTTTTCTTAAAGTAACTGGACTGATTTCTATTCTTGTGTCATACCTTGTGTTCAGATGTGCCCCCGATGTCTCATGTGGTCCTAGGTGAGGCTCTTCAGAGGTGGCAGGATCTAGAATGTGTGATGTTGAAATTAAGTGTGCGATGTTGGGATCTAGGGGGTGTGACTGCTTTGGCATAGTTCTGGGTAGGATTAAGGGTGCCTCGTACTGGGTGTGAGTGCTAACTGCATTAAGAGCAGGCAGCCTGGATACTACAAGAGGGAAAGAGAGAAGGTGAGTATCCGTGCTTTCAGCTTGCTGCTGCCGCCGCCTCCCTTCTGCCGGCCATGAACCGATTCTCCTCTAATGATGCCCTTCTGCCGCACCACCGTGCTGGGGGTCAGCTCCCAACGTACTAAAACCGCTCCAAACTGTGAGGCAAATAAACTTTCCCTTCTTTGTCTTTGAGCATCAAGTGTTTTGTCTCAGCAATAAGAGAAAGGAGACACAGACATGTTCTGAAAAAAAAGTAACTGATAAATGATGTTCTTGAACAATTCTAGAATGATTATATTTAAAAATTTATTTATTATTCCTATTTATTCTAAAACACTTAAGAAAACATTTTTAAATTAATTACTTGAAGTTTACTTTGTTATACTTTAAAGTTAACAATTTTTCTCACACTACTTCATGACCATCCATATATCTTAAAGGTAAATAAAATTATAAATTGTCCCATAATTTTAAATAAAATTATGGACTTAGAAAAACACAAATTAAAGAAATATCCACATAGCATTCAATTTAAGAAGCTAATTTACTTCCTTACACCTTCGATTTTATTTTCTAAAATGGAAAATTAACCAAATTAAAAATGGAACAAAATTGTACAGAACAAATACAAGAGATTGTTTCCACTTGCTTTTAGACATGAAATATTTTATGAAATGAAGCAATATCTTAAAAACAACAAGAAATTATGTTGCTAGAACTACATATATATATATATATATATACATATATACATAATTGACCATTTAAACTATTTCAAATTAATTAATTCACATTTGAAAAATAAACAACAGAAATTTCTTATGTAAATTAATATAATCAATCCATTATACTATGTAGCCTCCTGTTCTCATATCTAGGAAATGTTATCTTAGTTTTCAAAAGAACTACAAAGTATTTCTTTATATCTCATACCATTTCTAAAATTTCTATCTGCCTCAGAAGAGAGAAAAACTGCTTAAAATAAAAGCATTACTCAAAATAAGCTACTTGAAGGGAAATTATTCCCTTCAAGACAAGTTTTGTCTTGTCACTTTAATATTGAATTATTTATTTCCATGTCATTAGTCACTTTGGCATTGTTTAGACACATTTGTATATTCACATGCTTAATTTAATTCAAATAACTTCCTGTATTCTGTTGTTCATATTGTTTTTGAAATATTATTTTCCCTGTTCATCAATATAGATTATGCAATTACTTTGTAATACAAATGTGTATCTCCATTTACTCGCATTATTTTCAAATGTTATTTCATGGGTAAGATTAATATTCAAGATATGATTATGATTTACTACCACATATATATCTGTCTAGTAACTCTCCTTAAGATTTATTTTTAAAATTATGCCAAAAATAATCAGAAAACCTAATTATGCTTTTAAATGGGGTGGAAGACAAAGCAGGCAATTCTATCTGACATCATGGAATATTTAGCAGGAATTTCAACAGTATTGTTTTGTTTCTACAATCACAGTTCACTGTTTATTGTTGATTCTTATTTACTATTGTTAAATTGGGAAACAAAGATACAAATATGCCAAGAAAATTTGATCTCTAAATTTCATTTACACTTTTTTAATTAACTTCCTTGGTATATTTTAAATATACATAATGATCACATTCATTATACTTTGTACCTGTACATGACTTATTCCAATTCCTCTTTTTTTCCAATTTCCTTACCCTCCCTTTCCCCCTTCCACCCTTCTTTGTAACAACTCTGTTTCCATTTTCCTTTTCTCATTTTTTTCTTTTCCCTTCCTTCATTTCTCCCTCCACCACCCCTTGTTCTCCTTCTCAACTGAGCATTTTCTTCCTGTTCCACAATATCTAGTGTACATTCAGGTCCTTATTTACACTTTTGGTTTCTCACACCAGAAAAGCAATGTGATATTTACACAGGAATACTGCATATATTTTACTTAAGAGTTTGGTCTCAAGATGCACCCCTTTAGCTAGAAATGTCCTTTGTGGGAAAAGCTGTGTCTTAAGTTAACCTTACCTCTTGTGACCCTAGTGACTTTGAGCTGTGCTGGGCCACACGACTGCTCTGGAGGAAGTCTTGCTAAAGCATAGTGTAAAGGAAGTGAAAGCAGGACCTTAGTCCCAGTGGAATGCTGCTGGGACAGCACAAGATGCTTTGCTAAGATGTGTCCAAGGCAATGATAGACCTGAAGGCCAGACCTAGCCAAGGATGGTCTCTGCGGTGGTTAGACAACTGAATTCTCACTTATCTGTACTTCACCCCTCCCATTTCCCGTTTCTACTTTTTACAAAGAAAAGACTTTAATAAATAGCCAGACAAAAAACTATGATCAAAGTTTCAGTCCTAGAGACTGTGCCTCCCCCCCCTACCCACTGCCCAAATCCTTTAACTGTGTCTCTTATTTTCTTTTTATACACCACACCTCATTTTGGGGACCTGTCTCCTCACAGAAACCAATACTTTTTATGGCAGAGTAGGACTCCATTGCATCAAAAAAATCACATCTTCTTGATTCATCTATTGGTTGATGGACACTTGGGTTGTTTCCAAAATTTAACTATTACTGAATGTGCTGCTATAACCACGGGTGTGCGTATATTACTGTGATGTGATTATTTTTAATTCTTTCAGGAAGATGCTAAGAAGGGGAATAGCTAGATCAAATGGAACCTCTAGTTTGCGTTTTTGAGGAATCTCAACACTGATTTCCACAGTGGTTGTGCAAGTATACACTCCCACCTACAGCAGAGAAGGGTTCCTTTTCCCTAGCCCTGCCAGTATTTCTTATTAGTTGATTTCTTGATAATAACCATTATTTCTGGAGTGAGAAGGAATCTCAATGTTTTATTCATTCATTTATTGGTACTGAGAATTTAACTCAGGACCTGTGCTTGCCAGGTAGCGCTGTGCCACTGAGCTGTACCCCAGACCCTCACTGTTGCTTTAAATTGCAACTCTTGAATGACCACTGATGTCAAATATTTTTTCATATATTCATTTGTCATTTCTACATCTTTATCTGAAAAGTGTCTATTCATTGCAGCTGTCTGTTTTTGGATTGGGTCTTTAAATTTGGAGCAAGCTGAATTTGTTTTTAGTTTATTTATATATTCTAGATATTAGTCCCCTGTCTAAGGAACAGCTGGAGAAAAAATTTCCCACTTCCACCGGGTTTGCTCTTTGTTGACGATTTCATGTATCTGAGATTCCGGTTGTTGATTCTATGAAGTATTTCCCTTGCAGTCTGGGTTTTGTTTATACCTTTTACTAATCCTTTGTCTTCAAGAGTATTACTTATTATCCCTTCCAGTGATCTTTGATCCATTTTGATTTTAGTTTAAGGCATGGTGAGAGACATGGATCTAATATTTGTCTTCAGTCTATGGACAGCCAGATTTTCCAGCACCATTTATAAAAAGGGTTATCTTTCTTCCATTGAGGGTGTTCAGTCCCTTTGTAGAAGATAAGGTGGTTGTGTGTGTGTGGAGTTGTTTGTGTATCTTCTAATCTGTTCTGTTGATTTCAGGATCTGTTTTTGTTGTTGTTTCCAGTACCATGCTGTTTTAATCACTATGTATTTGTAGTATGACTTAAAGTCAGAGATTTTGTTCTCCCCTGACTTGCTTTTGTTGCCCAGAATCGGTTTTGCTATTCTAGGACTCTTCTGATTTCAAATGAATTTTAGATTGTTCTGATTCTGTAAGGTATGCTGCTGGTTTTTGTTCAAATTTGCATTAAATTCATATAAAAATTGTGGAAGCATGATCATTTTCCCTATGTAAGTTCCTATTCAAGAACAAGGGACATCTTTCCATGATTTGAACCTCTTTTTCAGAATACCAAAATTTTCAATGTAAAAAACTTTAACTTCCTTTGTTAGATTGATTCCTGAATGTTTGTTTTTTATCAAACGTGGTTTATTATGAAAACATGTTGTTTATCTAATTTCTCTCACAGTCAGTTGTTTATATACAGGAATGCTGACTTTTGAGTGTTAACTTTGTGTCTTCCTATACTACTGAATCGTTTATTAAATCTAGAAGTTTTTTGTGGTGTTTTGGTGAGAGACATGATTTTGGTGAGAGACAAAATTTTCTACATCTAGGTAACGATTCCAAACTATATTGAGCAAGAGTGGAGATAGTGAACATCCCTGTTTTTTTCCTGATTTTAGAGATTTTAGAATTCAGTTTTTGACCACGTACTATTTGTTGGAAAATGAGTTGTCATTGGTGGCTTTTATCAGGTTTGGATAAAGACTATCTACTCCAATTTTCTGTAAAAAGAATAAAAACGGTAATACAGAATTTCAAAACAAAATGATAGATTAGCACTGATGAATATATTGTGCATTGTTACCCCCAAAGCAGTTGTCCAAATCACAAGATACAGACATGAAATAATGATCACAAAATTGAAAAGTGAAAGCACAGACCATTGATGAATAGAGATTAGTAGTATAATTACAGAGGGGTTTTTTTATCATAAAGGGATCGTGTCAAAAAATTTTTCTACATCTATCAAGATGATCATATGATTTTTTGGTTCTGCTGTTATGATATGCTACATTTATTGATCTTCATGTGTTGAGCCATCCCTGCATCTCTGGGATGAATCCTCCTTGGTCAAGGTGTATAATCTTCTTGATCATTTGCCAGTATCCTATGGAGGATTTTTGTATCTTTGTTCATGTCCTTCCTTCCCTACTTTGGTATCAGGGTAATACTTGCTTCCAGGAGTGAGTTTGGGAGTAGTTTTCACTTTCAATTTTATCAAATAATTTCAGCAGTAATGACAATAGATCTCCACATTTCTTGCAGAATTAGGCAGTGACTCCGTCAGGACCTGAACTTTTCCTTGTTGGTAATTTTCTAAATACATATTCAATTTCATTGACTGATATTGGTTTATTTTGAATTTTTAATTCTTTTTAATTTAGTTTTGGTAATTCACATGTATCTAGGAATCTATCCATTTGTTCTGTATTTTCCATCTTACTAGAATAAAGGTTCTAAAAATAGGTGCTGATCATCTTTTAAATTTCTGCCATCTCTGTTGTGATTTTACCTATTTCAATCCTAAATGCATGAATTTGAGTCTTTTCTTTCCTTTTTTTGATAATGTTGACTAAGCATTTACCAATTTTCTTTTTAATCTGTTAAAGAACCTATGCTTGGGGATCAAACTCACAACCTCACGCTTGCCAGGCAGGCACTTAAGCCACTGAGCTAAATCCCCAGCCCTAAAGAACCTACTCTTCACTACAGTGCAGTCCCTAACTTTGTTGTGCCTAGAGGTTCAAGTTAGCAGCTCTGATGCCTGACAAAAGAAAGAAAGAAAAGAATAAAAGAAAGCAAACACACAAACAAGAAACCTGGTGGCCCATTACAGAGGCAGCAGTTCTGTAGTCACTCACCCCTGTGTGAGTGGAACCTATCTTGCTGCCAGGTTGCAGAGTCTTCTATTTTGAAGAAGGCAAATGCGGTAAGGGCCTTTGTGTCTCAGATTTATCCTGTGTGGTGTGAGTTAGCTGCACTATTTCAATCCTTCTGTTTGTTGTTGTTGTTGTTGTTGTTTGAAACTTCACACAATGGCAGTCCTTTTCTACCACACAGGCAAGAGCCTCACTGGCATCCTTCTAGGCTGGATGGTTTTTTTATTGAGTCTTTTGTCTATGTTTCATTTGATCTACATGTCTCTTATTTTAGGATGTTTGTCCCTTCCCTTCTTCCAATTACCTGTGCTTGTAGCTGATTTTCTCTGAGTGGCTCCAACATGGCTCCTCCTCTATTTGGCCATGTTTAAATCTTCATTTATACCTTACTGTGAAATTCATTATGTGACATTTTAAGGCACATGCAACTTCATAATGTCATTTTTATAGGTTTGTATAGACTATGTGAAGTAACCAGAAGATTAATTTGAGTTTCTCCAATTCAAATTATTCCAAACGTAAGATCAATTTGATTTGTGTTGCCATTTTATAAAATCACATACTCCTAAATTAAGTTGTCTTGACAAAATTTAAGTAAGTTATTTTTCCACTTCTTGTGGAAAATATACATATTGTCATACGACAAAGCAGGATATGCCTTGAAGACGAAGTAAACAGGACAATAGTCTTATCACCTTGGATGCACTGTTTACACATTCCATTATATTAGGTGCTCTCCTGTGTGAATATAGAGCCCAAGACTGACATATAAGTTGTATTACAAATACAGGAAAATGTGAGTTTTTCACAAAGCTTTGATATAGTTTGTATGTTAAATGTTCCCAAATATGCACTTGGTAATCTTTTGGTTACCAAAGTGATACTACCAGGAGGTGACAGAAGTTGTAGGAGATGGGATCCAGTGTGAGGTACTCAGGTCATTCGGTCATGTCCTCAAAAGGGATTGTAGGACTCCAGTCTCACCCTCTTCCACTGTGCTTCCTGACTGACAGAGTGAGCAGTTTATTTCATCATGTAGTTTTCTTCATTGTCAGCTGGAGCCCTAGAAAAGAACAAATTCACTCAATATTAAAACTGAAGACCCCAAAGCAGTAAGCCAAAGCAATTCTTTTCTTACTATGCATTAAGGTGTTTTGTTATACTAATGTGAAGCTAACACAGGTATATGATTTAAATTTACTTTATTCTTGAATCTATTCTATGAGAGATTATTGTCACTCCTTAAAAAACAGAATAGCAGTTAACTTTAATAAAAACTCAAGCACTTTAACTAGCAATTACAACTCTTGATAATAACACGGATATGCCCCCATCGAAAGGTGTCACCTTGCCAAGATACCAAAACTAATTGGTCTATTTTCTCAGGGAAACTATAGCATTCTAGCATTCTTTATTTTCATATTTTTAAAGTTGTTTTAGAGGAAGTAAGTGAAAGGTACTATGAGGGAAAAACTCTTACTCAGCTTTCCAAACAATTGTTCTCATTTACTCACTAGGACAAGTCACTAAGAGAAAATCATTTAACTTTTATTTAGTTGGAATTTTAGAACAGATAACATTACTAACCCATTTCTGAAAGCAAAGAAAATTATTTTTGACAATAATTACTAGCATGTATTGAGTACCTAGTGAAAAGTCAATCCTTCTAAGGTATTTCTGTGCATTATCATTTTTCTTTGTCTCAGAAATCCTTCCCACTCAATGTTAATTAGACACAAAGTACGTAGTAGATTACTAGGGAAAGACACCAAAACTACCTTTTATGTGACACCCAACTTCAGAAGCTGAGCTCTACACCTGTTCAATGAAGGACTATTTTGAGAGTTTATTCAATATGACACTGATATGTTTTCCTTAAACCATATTCTATTCCTAGTTATCCATAAAAAACCAGGGTCAGGTACTATCAAACAAAAGACAAATTTGAACAGATTTAAAGTGATTTTGTCAACTCTCAACCAAAAAAGGGAATGATTTTTAAAAAACTGGCTTTGTGATGAGTTAAGATTTTGAAATACCAAAATTTCTATTTGTCCAAGATGACTTTACTGTTTTATTTAACTTGAATAAACTTTAGATAAATACCTTTCTGACTCAGGTCCCTGATGTGTCCTTTTTTAGATCAAATCTTCCTCAAACTACTAATGTGTGTCTTAAAAACCTACAAACTATCATTATCGAATATAATCATTTAGAAAGATAAATCTCCTATCTCCTAGTCCATGTTCAGTGGTAACAAAACTTTGATAAACAACTAGTAAACACAGACGGCTGACTCATACTGACCAGTCTCTCCATGTCCCCTTGTCATCCTCGCATGGTTTCCCATTGGTTCACCTCAGTATTTAAAAACATTCCTATTTTCCCTTTCAACCTAGTTGACTTCAGTCTCTCTTCCATATTTCAATTGTCATGAAAGAAATTTTCCTTTGCTGTTTTTCATAAGTATTCAGTGCATTTTTTCTTTATATACCATTGGAGAGATCATGAAGACGATAACTTAGCTATTATCTTCTCTTTCATATTGACAGGATACTTCTATGACAAGGGTAGGCTGTGGACATTTCACCTCCAGGAGAAAGTAAGTTGTGATGGAGAAAGGGGCTCTTAAGTATTGTATTCCCCAGTACAGGGAGCAGGTGGAGAAGGTGGCTGGCATCTGGCACTCTATCATGGTTCAGATCTCAGGGGGTAGTGAGAGATCCTTGTAGAAAAATCAAGCACTAAGGCCAGATGTGGGTTGACACATGCCTTTAATTCCATCACTCTGGAGGCTGAGACAGCAGAATTAATGTGAGTTCAACCCCAGCCTGGGCTACAAAGTGATTTCAAGTTCAGTCTGAACTGCATAGTGAAATTCTGTCTCAAAAAAACTCAAAAATCAATAGATAAAAATTAAGTACTGAGAGACTTGGAGCATTAGAGCACCCCAGTAAAAGAAAACCAACAGAATATAGATGCTGACAGTGATATACACATACACATATGGAAAGCAATAGTCTTGGAAGTGAAATACATGAAAATAATGGGAATTGACTCACATGACTGGGGACGCTGAGAAGTCACACTATCTGCCTTCTGAAAAGTGAAGAATCAGGAAATACATTATCTCAGACCAGGTCCAAAAACCTAAGACCCAGACAAAAGAGCCAGAGAGCCCATGAATCAGGATCTCCAATGAATGAGGACAAAACATGCGTGTCCCAGCTCAAGAAGAGAGAAAAAAGTAATGTGCCCTTCATCTAGGGCTTTGTTTTGTTGTCTTCTGGCCATCAATGATCAGATAGCTACTTACGTTATAGTGTGCTCAGCTTTCAGGAATACAAGTTCTTTCAAAAAAACACTCAAACAGACACACCCGGAAATACTGTTAGAAGTAAGATGTCTCATGTGTATGTGCCATTTCCCAAAGATGAAGGTAATAATTATGCACTACAAACATGTACTAATAAATGTTTAAAAAAATTTTTAAAACTAACTGGGCATTTCTAAATCCAGTCAAAGTTACTCATAAAATTAATGATTATTAGCCATTTTTATCTTTGTTCTTGGCCCCACAAAGAAACCATGTACCCTGTGGGAAACCACAGCAGGGGATCATCTGACTCAAAGATATTTTCAGAATCATCTTCGGTTTCTAGGTTGCATGGAGGGTGCACAGGAATCAGTAAGTACTTTGTACAGGAAATGCAAATCACAAATGGTTTATCTGTACAAACCCATAGAAAGGCCTGCTCGTTCCAGAGATCCACAACAAAATCACGTCCAGCTGCAGCTAGCAGAATGTGCTTTAGAAATAAAAAGAATCACTTCTGTTCATTTAGAGAAAGGTATGGCTAATGCCTGTACCTATTTTTTAAAATCTTAAAACACCGTGTTTCATACCTTTTACATATTTCAAGAGCAAACTTAGTGTCAACTACACTAAATAAACTCATAACCCTGTTCTGTATGAGCACACTATGAAATAAACCACTTTGCTCTCAGTAACTATGCCTCAAATTATTGATTCTCCTAGAGCCTTCATTCTTTAATGTCTTCTAAGTACCAAGGTTTATTTATTTTTAATTTATTTTTTGGTACCAAGAATTGAACTCTGGACCTGGCACTTACCAGACAAGTGCTACACTGCTGAGCTATATCCTTAGATGCTCTTTTTTTTTCTTTTTTTTTTTTCTTGAGGGGAGTATTTTTATTTTTCACAGCACTGCATATCCATTTCTCCTTTCTATTCAAGCAAGCAGCATATTGCATAAAACTAGTCCAGGTTCAGATTTCTGAGTTGCTACCTGGTGCATATACTAGACAAAACGTAAGAGAGTTAAATCTAGCTACTTTGTCCAGGACATTTGAGGAACTGCATATTTGTAGATTTAAAGATGTAGTCTATTACCTGGTGGGTTATCACAGCTCATTCACCTGTAGTTACGTCTTTCCTTTGACTATGATTTCCTTTTGGAAAATAATGTGTATGTGTCCTTTCCCACTTAGAAGGATGAAAGGGGAGGGGGAGAAGAAGAAAGAAGAGAAGAAGGGAGAGGAGGAAGAATAAACAACAGCCAACGAGGGGAAACAGACACTGGATAGATGAAAATACAACATGAAAAAAGAAAGGAGAGACTCGAGGTTTAGCTCAGCAGCACAAGTGCCTGCCTGGCAAGCATGAGGTCATGAGTTCAATCCCTGGAAAAAGAGAGAGAGAGAAAGGAAATGGAGTTGCCCACTGGAGATTCTGAAGGTTCTGTTAGGTAAATTTAAAGGAAAAAAAAATAATAAAATGACTTCAGAGAAAAGCCATTCCAGAAAAAAAATGTCAGAGAAGTCACTGTAGGAAGTTCCAGTACATGATAACATAGGAATAAACAGCATCACCTGTGGTCACATTTTTCTAGTAGACTCTCCTGGGATCAGTTCTCTATGTAAAGGGGTAAAAGGTTTAGTGAAACCTAGAAACAATAAGATATTTGAGATTACTGAGCTGCAATTTATTATGAAGTAAACATAATATTTAACTTAAAAATTAATTTTTGTCTTACCTAAACACAGAAATGCTTATTATTAAATCATCAATCATTTAAGACTGATATTTAAGGCTGATTTTTTGTCCACTTTCCCTTACTGACTGATGAAAAGAAGTAAGAGTCCCATGTATAGATTTGCTCTCTCTATTGTTGGTAGCTCTTTAAAACATTATCTGATAAAATAGTATCTGTTGAATGAACATACTTCCATGACTTCTTACATGATTTTAAAATCTCATGATCACTGTTTCTTACCTTTCTCGTTTTGAGTCCAACTGTTCTGAAATAAATCCCTCTTCACCCTCGGGGAGGTAAATGAAACTGAAATGAAAACTGAATTCCAGATATATTTTCACAGGATCTGTCAAAAAAGCTTACAAGTTCTTAGTGTCAGATTCACAGGCATATTTTAGTTTGAATATTCACGGTTAATCTCACTGATTTAGCCAATAAAAACCCACTCAATAAATACTTAAATTTTATATTTACTAATAATCAGCAAATAGTCAAAATATGAAGCTGAAGGTTTGCTATTAATTGGAATATAGCAATATTTTTAGATGCTCCCAATTCACATCAAAACTTGCAGCTTAGCCTGTGTTTTTGCTTAGTTATCATCATAAATATTTGTTCCAGTTAATGAGAGGAATCTTTAGTAGAATTGTCTACTTATTTTCTCTAAATCTCAGTTGTAATTTGAAAGGGTTATTTGTCAAAAATTAGGTGTAGGTAACACGTTTAGTATTCAATATAAGGATAACTTGCCAACAAATCATTTTCCCTCAGAAACTGTCCCTACCACTTTCTTTTCATATTTTATCACAATATTTTGACCTCATCCTAAAAATAAAAATCTCCTATACTTCTCTGTCTTCTTATTTTAGGTCAATTTAAGTAAGACAGAGAGTAAATTTATTGATTGCAACCCTTATCTCTGTCAATAGCACAGATTATCCACTTCTGTACATTTTTTTTTTGAGATCTGTTCATCAGGCTTTATAAGATCTCCTAACCCCCACCCCAAAACTGGTGTGCCTTTTTCTCCTACTCCCAGTGCCTTCTGCTATGTGTTAGTTGTACATTTGCAATATAGAAAGTTAATTTTCCACTAAAACTTAAGTTTTATAGTAAAGGACTTATTTTTTTTCTTTTTCGATTGAGTGTCAGATCTTAAAAGTCATAAGCAGCAAAGCCTAAGAACTTAACACACACTTATTCAAGGAATCAAAGTCTTTATAACTTCATGGTGTTTGTTTCCCTGTTAAGCTTTTGGTTTTATTAATTTAAGTATAGAATGTCCAAGGGAAAAGGAACTGGAATTTTGCATGCATAAAAATGTGAACCCTGGGCTTGTATACCATTTATCAATGCCAAATGAGAAGTAAAGAAGCAATAGGGCAACTCAATTTTATAAGTTTTCTTAACCCACAAGGTCTGCCTACAGTATGAAAACCAAGGTGGGAGAAATTTTCTATTGTTTCTGTAAAGTTATAAAACACATTTCTCAGAGCACAAGTATCAATGTGAATAATGTTTAAAATCTGAATTATTAAGGCCATTGCCCTTATGTTTAAATTACTATGAAGATAATTTTAAATGCCTCAAAGAACACACTAATATATCTGATATTCCTAAATTATGTCGGCATCAATGCCAAGCTATTATATCTACTCAGTTCTATGAGGAATAATTCAGGATAAAGGGATATAACACTGTTCCCCTAACTCTGAGCTAAGCTGTTCCCCATGCCTTTTCAGTCTAAGGAGAATCTTGGGTCCTATTAACCATTATCATGATAGCATGGAAAATAGAGCCAGGGACATTAATGAGCTCCTTTAGGTCACTTTTATTTCTGTGGGTAAAAATATATCAACATTATCAAGTCTTACTGTTTCTTAATGATAGCACTGGCTGAGTGTGAAACCAATTTGAAAAGGACTGTCACACCTACTAGTATGTAGGTGCTGTACAAGACCCTTACAGAGTTACCTGCTTTCCTTGTGGGCGGCTCGCTCACCAGGTCCTTTCAACTTTGATTCCCTGTTAGGTATACTGTGTTTGCGGCTATCCAGTTAGGATGTGAAACCTAAATTCAGATTTTCAAAATGCAGTCAATACTATTTCACCATGGTGCACTTTTAACAGTTGTCTGTTGCATAATCAGCATGAGATCCAACAAAACTGTACACCAAAGAAACTCAAAGACATCTGCCTAACTGCTTTATTGAGTATCCGAGCTGTTCTGTGGAAGCTCTCCCTGTGTCACCTGTGGCGGAACAGATGTGGTTACTGTGCAAGCGTGTATTAGAGTTTCAGGATAATTGTGGGAAAGAAATTCCAAATGCAGAAAAATGTATTTTAGCTTATGAAAGGATCTCGAGGGATATAAATCATCGTCTTCCGTTCCATAGTTAAAGGCTAAAAAAGAACACACCGCGCAAGACTGATCTAGTAGAATAAGGATTTTATGTGAGAAAAGAATGAATAAATTATGGTTTTAACGTTTCTTGTCATTTTTCTTAATACAAAAATATTTCATTTTAGGTATAAAATGGAAAGTCACAAGGAATAGAATATTTTTGCGTCGACTTTTTGCTTTCATTTTGCCTAAGTGAATCCTCATTAAGAGGGATTTTGAGGGAATTATGAAGAGTGTATTTTGTAATATTGTAAGAATCTTAAAGCATGCCATCTCTCTGTAGTGCCTTTTCTGTAAAAGGATGAGAAAGAAGAAAATGGAAGTTAGTTTAAAAACTCTAAAATAAGAGGGAAAGAGAGGAACAGCTCTGAGTGTGATCTGAGCTCTGCCCTGGCCAGGGTCTTCAGGAGAATGCTGTCCACCTCGTCCTCTGCTACTCTCTCACGTTTTGTGTCCTTTGGGATGAGTTCAGTTGGTGATTAGGAGATGGTACTGAACCTGCTGCCCTTTCTTTCCTGTGTGCTAAGGGTGCTAAGTGAAGCCCCCATTTTCTGTGCTGTCCGACACTGGACAGAAAGTTCATTTGCTTCCTGGTGCTCTTGGTCAACCCATGGTGCCTCCTTTAAATTTTGTCTTCAAGATGAGCTAATATAGGAAAAACAAACAAGAGAGGAAAAAATTTAAATAACAAATAATAACTTGCATCATTATTGCTAATCTGACTTCTAAACTTGACAACAGCCCCCAAAATGAGATATAAAACAAATGTGTGCAATTAATTAGTTTTGGTGTTATATAGTTATACTTGTATATACTCAGACATGTGGGTCCACCAAGTTTTACATAGCACAAGTATATTAGAATCATTGCTCTTCCATTTCTAGGGAAAATATTTTTAAAACATTAAAAGAAAAATCAAAGTACAGGTAAGAACAGAAAATGAGGTTACAATTTCCCCACTTCTAAATAAGCTGGAAAATGGAAAGCCGAAGTTAGGTGAAGACATACATCAGGAAAACCAGTTACTGATTAATTTAGGCCTCTGTAAATAAATCCAAATGTCTGATCTGGTGTGATTGGGTTCAACATGAAAGCGAGTGAACAGGCAAGCAAAGCTGAGGCAGATTTGGTCTACAAACAAGCACAGGGAAGCAAGAGACTGGCTGGAGTCTGACCTGGAGCTATTCCAAGCAGTGTGAAGTTTGGGTGTGGTGCATCCATTTCAAAGACACCTCGTGTACTTGCTGGGAAGGGTCAGAGTGCAGATTGACTAAGTGCATAGGCTTCTTGGGACTTCTAAAATATCAAAAGGATATTTTAGCTCTAAAATATCGAAAGGATTTCAAAATGGTGCCCCAGGATCAATTAGAAAATGAAGGAGATGCAATGAATGCACAAATATTTTAAAAGTCCAATCCTGGTCCAGACCAACTAATAGGCTATCTTTAATTTTCTGCTTATGCATATCATATTCTTTTGAAAGGAATGTGTCAATATTACAAAATGTATATTTGAAATAAGTATAAATATTTTAAAAGTAGCAAGTCAATAAGTAGTTTTTATTTTTTTAGTTTTCTTTTTATTTTAAAGAGAATAAAACAAAAGGAAACAAAACAGAACAAAGCAAATTAGAATAGAACAAGCAAACAACACAGGATTTCACAACAAAACAACGGGACATCGACAGTGGTCACCATAATGTCTCTTGTTTTCTCCGAAATAGTTGACCATACCTTCACACACAATAATATCAAAAATAACAAAATAGTACAAGACCAATCAAAAGAATGAAAGCATCACAGGACTTCAAAACCAGATAACAGGAAACGAGCAATGGCTGCTGTATTATCTCATTTTCCTCAAAAAAAAAAAAAAATGTTCATATCATCACACATAATAAAATCAAATAAAATGCAACAGAATAGAACCAATCAAACAAAAGAACAAAAGCATGATAGGACTTCAAAACAAGATGATAGGAAACCAACAATGGCTGCCATAATGTCTCGTTTTCTTAAAAATAGCTGTTGATACCATTACATATAGCAAAATCAAATAAAATGATTATACTTTTATAATATGATATAAATATATAATTGTATATCATATATATTTTATATCATAATATGTCTCTAAAATATTGTCCAAACATGTAATGAAAACTAACCTCAGTTTTACATTTTGTTCAGGGATAGTTTATGGTCTCAAAAATTCATTAGTTGGAACCTAAAATTGTATTTGTACAATAGACTACACTGCTGTCAATTTTATGAATATTGTTATACTTCATAGAATGAACAAAAAAATTATTTTTATAATAGCATGAAGTTTCAAATTCAGAGTCTAAGATGATGAATTTGAACATTAGAAACATTACATTATTTGGATTGTAGCTGTTTAAGAGAAAAAGTAACTCATGTGGAGTAGGAGAATATCATCTGTTGAGACACACTTGCCTGTGCACACTACAAGGAGTTAGAAATTTATGCATTACTGTTGTAACGGCTAATTTTCTTGGTAGTTGTGATTATAGGTATTTTAAAGTGCTACTTCTATACTAACTTTGTGTATCTAATATTTTAATGAAAACAAAGCATCTAATCTATAGGAAAAGATGGAAAAGATGTGGGGAGTCTCTCTGTAACAAAAGTGTAGTGGGTGGTATTATTCCTAAGTAATTTTTGAAATATTCTTGTCTGAGGCTTTGTGAAAGGAACAGTATGACCATATGGATACACTGTGCTAAAGATGTCTTTTTATTCTTTCAACACTAATATATTATAATTACTTGCATTAAAGAATGAAAACTTGTCATTTATCTTGTCCGCACCAACTACTTTTCAATTTTCCAACCATGTATCACTAATTTATTTTCAGAAGTACAATCAGAATTTTTATGTCCTTTTTATCTTTAACAGTTGACTGAAATCTCACAAAATTGTTTTGCTTCCTACATCTGTAAAAGTTACCAAATATGTAAATATAAAAAATTTTAATAGTAATAACTCCATAAAACTCTGTTTATAAGATCAAAATCACTGACTTTTATATATACAATATATAATTTTCCTCAAATATTTTACACCATTCTGGTCAGAAATATTATTTAACTAATGTCTGATTTGAGGTGTTGTTTTTAAGTGCATATATTATTCTATTAAAATCTTAATAAGGTAATTTTAAGGTTGATATTTTGCTATTTTAATGCTGTTGGAAAATTTAAATTATTAGAAACTCAACATTTGCCACAATGCAATCCTATAAAAGCATGTTTTAGTAACTCAGAAATAGCTCAAATAAACTTAAAACTTGCTATGATTTTTGTCTTGAAAGATTACTGACATTAATATTAATTAACATATTAATTAACAAAATGAACACTTTCAATGTTCCAATTTGCTTTTCAGAAAAATGTTGACTTTTAACAAAATAAAAATCAGATAAAAAGAAAGTTTCATGTTGTCTGAATGGTCCTCATTAGGAAATTCAAAAGGAACTCTTCAAGATAATAAAACTTCTGATTCGTCCCACAGAGCTATAGCTGATCACAATAAATCTTGAGTTTTCAAGAGTACTTCAAATTGAATGACAGATTCATATCACTGTATTTTTAAAAATGAAATAATCTCAGATAACAAAACTATTGTGTTCTATTTTCTCACTGAAGATGTATTTTCTCTTTCATTGTACAAAGCAGAACTGTAACACACGGCAGGAAATTAAGGTCAGAGTTGAATCTGAAACCAGCACATGACAATAATGGACTAGCTTCTAGAGGAATCTTCTTCCCACCTTTCAGGACAGAGAAAATTCAACCTGATAGACTTCACTCTTTATTGTCCTTAAATGTTTAAATACTTCAATCATATGTAGGGCTCTATAAGATATAAATTAATTTTAGTGTAGCATTATTTCAAATAATCCTTCTCAAGGTGAGTAGGATTTCATAAGTTTGCTGCTATCACACAAAAAATCTGTTGTTACAGCACAGCATGATACACTTCATTAGGGGATGAAATATGATTCATATGTTGTCAGTTAGATAAGCAGAAATTTGTGCAAGAGTTGTCACAGAAGGGAAATATTTTCACAATCAGTTTTATTTCCATGTATATTGTTAGAAATCTAAAACTTCAAAATATGTCTCAAAATGTTAAATGTTCCTAAAATTCTTGTCTTCCCATGTAATTAGTTGGTATACTTTATACTTAGGATTTTACAACTCTATTTTATAAAAAATATTTTAAGCACTGCTTTAAAATAATATAAAAATACATGGAATGATTATTTTATTTACCTGTATATGTTCAAGAATTTTTCCCATTTAATTGTATTGAAAATATAATTATCATTACATGTTAAAGAGCCAAACCTATCCAAATTCAAATAAATGCATTTTTGAGAGATAAATAAAATCATACCTATTAAATAGGGATGAGATAGCCAAATTAAATGATGCATATAAGAATTTATTACTAAAATGTTTAATCAAAGAGATGTCAATGTTAAGTTTTTTCATCATTATTTTGTCTCTCCCAATATGCAGTTCTAAAGAGTGTAAATTTCATAGTACACATCATAATCTATATCAAAATATTTAAGTGTCCATTGAATCTAAATGCACTACTAGTAGAAATTAGAATTGCCTTAAATTTGTCTCAAATATATCTATCTCTAATACTAACAGGGAAAGTAAAACTCACTTGAATTTACCTCCAAACTGTACATTTATAGATGGAATATAATCAATATAATGAATACCTTCATGGTAACTCATTAGCATCATTAGTTGACCCCTTAAATTTGAGTTTTCCTAACATGACAAAATTATTTCCCTGAGTGGAAGAAGTTAAGAAGAATATGTCTTGAATTGTGTATTGAAGAAATAGTCAAAAACTGACTGACAAAAGAATGCATTTGAACTAATGTGACTAAATTAATCAATTTTCAATGATGACTTACTGTGATAGACCTAATCTAACATATGCAAAATTTTGGCAGATAATTGAATGGGGACCAAATATGACCTGAAACAAAATATTGACTGAAAATTTATTCTAAAATTCACTTTAAATACTTCGATGTGACACAGGTGTACTTTATAGTCTATATTCTTCGCCACAATCTTACACTGCTAGTACACACAGTTTCCTAAAATTAGTCACACATTTTCTTTTTATACTTGGTTTTTGATGGCATTTGAATTTCATCCAGTATAATGTGAGCTACAACTATGACCAACATACAACATATAACCTCTGAGGTTCACAAATTGGTAGGTTGAAAAAGTGAAAAGAGCTAAAAATCAAGACATTTGTGGCCCACAAAGCAGACAACATACCCAAACGTGGGGGATGTCTCCATCTAGGAGACATCTAAGGCAAGAATATATCAGAAATTGTCACATCAATGGAGTGTAGAGAAAAAAATATGCTCTCTCAACAAAGAGGAAAAGAGATTTCTGAACATAAGGAAAAATACCAAAGCCTTGAAGAAATACAGCAAACTTGGAAAAATGCATACAATTCACCGTAATGCTAAGGATTAGGGATTTAGGCAGGTAAGTGATGTCCACCAGCATCGGTTCAAGAGAATATTAACTTTATTTGAGTTGAGTGAGTGCTCAGGGAGACAGGACATGATAATATGTATTGAATTAATTTATGTAGGGTGTCTTTACTTCAGCAAGATCATACTCCCAACAGATAAAAATACTTCAAGAAACATGGTAAAAGACAGAGAGAAGTCAACCTGTTCTTATCTAAGGAAGGTAAGAAATAATGATTGGGGTTTTAATAAATTTAATGATCAATGATTTACATATATTCAGGAAAGACTAAGTAGGTAAATTCAATGAGACTTGGTGATTGTATGTTGACATAAAAGAGAGGCAGGAATTCAAAACTATATTCAGAATTTGACTAACAACATTAATAATGCCATTCATTAGAAGGAAATGAAAGTAAAGAGGAAAGTTGAAGAAGGTAAACAAAAAAAAATCTTATTTTTACTCTGAAGTGAGGTACCTATACAACAACAAAATTGAGATAGGCAATAGAACAACCCTGTCGGATGGGTAGGAGAGAGACCTACGCAGAGATACCCATTTAGGAATAAACGAACAATACCTAGATGGTAAGGGAAGCCGTAGGAGTAGGTGAATATAATAAGAGGTGCTAACATAGGTAGATAAACAAACAAACAAAAAAGCAGCTCACTGGGAAAGATGACAAACTATAAGCAGAAATAAAGGAGAAAAACTATTGACAATATCATACAGCATAATATGGAATCATTTTCATTTCCATTTTCATTTAAAATGGATACTTTGCATCTAACAAGATAAGTCTTTTAACTTCTCCTGACAAAACAAAAGTTAGTTGGGATCCTAGTTCTGATATTTAAATTATTTTATGGCTCCTATTCTATTCCATATCTTCTATGGCAATGAGAGCATCAAAAAAAAAAGACTTGTTTATGACCAATTACAACTTCCAATCTGATGCATGATAATGTAGATATAGGAGACTTCTTGTGCATTTAGGCTTCTATTCAGAAAGACTTCATCTAAGCCTATATCTCCAAGAGTTTTAACTTCCAGCAGATTAAGTGTTTCTGTTTTACCATTTAGATCTTTGATGTTTTTTAGCTTAGTACTACATGATATGTATGGGTATAATTCAATCTTATGAATGTTTCAATCTTATGAATGTTTCTCCAGCACCATTTATAAAAGTTTCTGGCCCCTTTGTCAAATACCAGGGCTGTCACTGTATGCTCTGTTTTTCTGTTCATCGACATGACTTTTTTGTCCCAGTACCATAACATTTTTTGTCACAGTGGCTTTGTAGTATAACTTGAAACCTGGAATTGTGATGCCTCCTGCTTTGTCTTACTTCCCAGGATTGGTTTTGCTACTCTGAGTCTCTTCTTGTTCCATATAAAATTTTATGATTATTTTCTCTATTACTGCAAAGGATGCTGTTGGTGTTTGTATTGAAATTGCATGAAATATAAAAGTTAGTTGTGAAAACATTACAAACCAACATCTATTGCTTCATGTATTGAGCTGGTGCACTCTGGGTGTGGCTAACTATAGGCCTTTGTTTCTGTTCCAGGATTCAACTATTTATGTTTTAATTAGGAGGGGAGTCTGCAATGTATTTAGCCAGAACTCAATTCTCTGGAAGTGGGCAGCTCTATTGTTAGTGCTGGTACTGGTACATAAGGGAAAACCAATTAATAACATCAACTATGCCATGTTTGAAATAGTAATAAAATCAGCAACAGAAATTGAACCAATAACAAATTGAATATTGATGTAACCAACACTTTTCCATAGAGGAGCTCTATAATTACAGTACAAGCACTATTATAAAGCAAATATTGACAGATGGTATATCTGCTAAATGTAGCACCTATACCTCCACTAACAACAGAATAGTAGTAAAACATAATACCATAGAGTTATATATGAACATATAAATGTTTATAGAGCTTAATGGTTATACTAGTAAAGTTAGTGGAATTAGCATAATGAAAAAAGCAGAATTTGAAAAAAAATTATCAGGCTCGGGACTTAGCTCAGTGGCATAAGTGCCTGCCTAGCAAGCTCAGGGTCATGAGTTCAAGCCCTGGTACCAAAAAAAAAAACAAAACAAAACAAAAAAAAACACCTAATCAATAAAGATGCCAACACTTGCAGATCCAGGTGCCTCTGAAAGTCACACCAACTGGGCCTGGTTGTCACCGTCAAGGCCAGGGCCCATGCCCCAGGACTGAAGCTGAACTTCTTTCTCAGAAACTCTATGTCTAGACTGCATCCTTTCCACTTCTGACTCCTTGTGTGTCTCTCACCCACTCGCTGTGATAGGCTGACATTGAAAAGCCTGAAGAAGAGTTTCTCAATTGTTCTCTGGTTCAGTCTTAAGCAATTTGTTCCCCCAATGATTAAACACCCTCTGGCAATATGAAGGTCACTGTACTGAGTTTCTTTACTAGCTCTTGGCTTTCATGAAGAAATTACTTTTGAAGTAAAGGCCATCCTGGTTCTTAGAGTTTACAGTAGCCATGGCCTTTTCTCAGGAGTAGCACTGCTCTCCATGCCTGGTATTTCTCACAGAGAGATGCTAACTATCTGGAACTTACCTTTGTGCCCAAGACTTTGGCCTCACCTACAATCAGGTTAGTTGGTTGGCACCTCTGTTGCCTTTTGTGGCGGGGAATAAAACACAGATGATTTGGAGTTGGTGGGTGGCCATAGCCAGGGTGTAGAAACCAAGACCACAGGGTTGGTGAGTCCATGTGCATAGGACACAGGGGCAGGTGGCTCTGTGGGAGCAGCTGCCCCATCCATAGGGGTGCAGGGACAAGTTAGCGCATTGACATTTCAGTTCTATCTATGTTTCAACATATTTATTGTAGGTTATGGATGTTTCATTAATTACTACTTTCAATGTAGTCAGTACAGTTTAGTACGTAGTAAGTTTGGTATCATTTAGTTTGCTATTTTTCCACTAATCCAGTATCTTTTTCTGATTCCACACTTTTTGGATATTTGAAAACTCTTGATTGTTTTTTAAATTTCTTAAAATGTGGATTTTTAAACATTTCCTACTGTTTTTATTTTTGCCAAGAAGTGGATTTTACAAGGTTATTACATTTCTGAAAATTTTTTTACTGTTATTTTTTCATCGAAGAAAAGGTTAGTCCTGTTGTGATGGTGCTTATCTGAAAGTCATTGTCTCTCTGAACTACTTCATTGAAAGGAAATCACCAAAAAGACTGAAGAGTTCTGGTCTTTGCTCTATGGGTGAGTATCTATGTGATTCAATAAATGACACTATTGCTTAGTTCCTGCCTTGGCCCTCTTACGACACACTTCAGGCAGAAAGCAGCTTCAGCTATTCATTAAGCTTTATCTTGTTGTAATACGAAGAGTCTATTTTTAAAGAATTTATTTATGTAACATTATTTTCAATGGATGGAAAAATCCTTGAATATAGAGTGAGATCTCTTACAGTAAGATACGTGGAAAGAAAAAATACATAGAGCAGATAATATGAGAGAAACAAATCATCAAAAAATTCCTTTAGTTTTCTGTTTGAAGATATACAAGAAGCAAAAGTACAGTTAGTGCCATTAGGAATCACTCACAGCAAGAAAACTGACAAGAGAGAGAGGAAAGTGTACACTTGGAGACAGGCCTAGAGAGGTGGTAGCTCTTCTTACCCTCCATCAAATAAACCATGCTCATAACCCACACTGCAGTGTGCAACCGGTTACAGAACACAAACAACCAACCAATTCAGTGTTAACATAATCCTTACAATTATTCATGCTTATCTAGGTTAACGTTTCCAAGAGATGTTCTGCAAAACACTGGAACTATTGGTCAATGAGAAAAGAAGTTCATTTTAATAACATCAATTACCAAAAACATTATTTTGTTTCTCTAACACTTTGCAATGACAAAAGCTTATAAGTAAAGGTTTCCAATATTGGTCTATCGGGCTGGGCATTTAGCTCAGTGACACAAGCGCTTGCCTGGAAAATGTGAGGTTGTGAGTTTGATGCTTGGCACAAAAATAAAATAAAATAAAATAAAATAAAATAAAATAAAATAATTCTAGTTCCATAGTGTTTTGGTTACTAAACATCAGATCATTTTTCTGCTTCTTTTGTATTAAAATAATAGGAGATTAATATTTGAAGAATTAGATCATTGAAACACTAAGAAATTTTGTGTTTTAGACATTTGGATATATTCATTAGAATTTTATTAAATACAAGATGTGAGAAACTGTGTGAGACGTGAACTTAATGTCTAAATATCTGTCAACAAATATTATGTACATGTTTTTCGGTCTTCTTCTGAAAGGTATTAGAATGAAAATTCTATAGAAAATGTGAAAAGTCAACAACAGCAAAACATAATGCTTAATGTAGACCCAATAGATTAATTTACACAATATATTTTTATCAGAATAATATTTTATAGCCATGTGATTTTATAAGATGAACAAAGAACATCAATGTGAATTATCAGTCTTGTTTTCCAATATTTGAAAGCTTAATGTAAATTTGAGTGGTGTGACATGGCATTTATTTTCTTTTCCTACAACTAATATTTTTAAATTTACTGCAGTACATTTGATCACTCAGTTCTCTAGTCATGTACAATTACTTAAACACACTGCTTCTCACCATTAAAAAAAATTCAAGATGAAATAAAGATTTAAATGTCAGACTCATACTATGAAGCTACCAGAGTAAACATAGGTAAACACTTTAGGACATTTGAATGGGATAGGATTTTTCCTGAAAACACACCAAATGCACAAATAACAAAGTAAACATAGCCAAATGGGATCACAAATAACTGAAAATCACAGCAAGAAGCATTCAACACACTGATACAACTGACAGAGTAATTCTGTAAACTGTACAGTTGGCAAGAGATTGATAACAAGAACATATAAGGAACTCCAAAATTTCAATAACAAAAGAATGCTATTTTTTTATTTTATGAAAAAAATAAAACAAAATTTTATAACAATTATAAAAAACTAATATAATTGGGCAATAGAACTGAATTCATTTTTCTCAAATGAAGACATATAAATACTCAATAGTTACATCAAAAAATTCTCACCCTCACTAATCATCAGGAAAATACAAATGAAAACCATAGTGATATATCACATCAGGCTAGGAAGAATGGTTACTATCAGAAAGACTAAAGATAAAAAGTCCTGGGAAAAATGGAGAAAAAGCAATCCCTGAACATTTTTGATGAGAATATAAATTGGAAAATACTAGTACAGTACGGAAATTCCTCACAAAATCAGGAAAGGAACTAACCATGTGATCCAGAAATCCCAGTACTAGGTATAAATCCAAAAGAAATGAAATCAGTATCTCAAAGAGCCACCTGCAGCCTAATATTCATTGTAGCATTATTCACAATGGCTAAGAAATATTCAGCAGCTGATGAATAGATGCCCAGAATGAATATCCAGTAGTATACTATTCAGTTATAAAAAGAATGAAACCTTGTCATTTAAAAAAATACGGATGGATTTGAAAATCGGTAAATTAATGAAACAAGCCAAGCACAAAAGGACAAGGTATGACATGATCTGACTCACTAGGGATTTTTTTAAAAAATTATTTCATCCAAGTTGAGTAGCTAAGTGATTCCCAGAGGCTAAGGTAATCAGATGGGAGGGAAATAGCAAAAAGTTAATCAATAGGCACTAATTTACAGTTAAATAGAAGTAGGTAGTTTTTGTGTGCTACTATACCTGTTAGATAACTCTGGATAGCAATAATTACTGTACATTTCAAAAAGTTAGAAGTAAAGAATTTGATGTTTTTACCATAAAACGAATGGCAAATTTTTCAGGTGATAGATATATTTAAAGTGATTTAAATGTTATATAATATATACACATATTGAAATATAAAATTATATCTTTGTATGCACTTTTCATTTCTATGTATCCTTTTAAAAATTAATTTAAATTAAAAACCTCAGATCTATAGTACTACCAAAGAAGTAGGCATATAAAACTTATAACTACTGTTTCTTAAAATTGAACAAGAAAAACCATTCCAAGCTCTTATCTTTGTCTAAATATTTATTGGATGAAAATGTCTGATTTAATTAAATCAGGAATATGTGTGACTATTTATATACCAGTATTAAAGTGATATTAGAGTTAACATAGTTCCAGTTTTCTGTACACAGTTACTAGATTAATACTAGTCTACATTTTTTTTGACTCAGTATGAGTGACATCAATTTTGCTATGGAATGGAAGAGTCTGAGCTGGGGATACAGCCCAGCACACAAGCACATTGTCCTGAGTTCGATTCCTGGTACCAAAAAAAAAAAAAGGAAGATTCTAAAAATTTTGCACAGGAAAAATACTTCTGGGTTTGTGTAAGACAATTAAAATTCTCAGTACAGGGAAAAGTTTTAAGGATATAATGTATAAGTGCACAAGGACAAATGTCTCAAATGATAGACATATTAGTATTGACACTAATACCACCTTAAAGAACTGTATAAATCATTACATGAATTGCTATAAGAATTATTCATTCATTCAATAAATATGCATTGAACAGTGATTTTAAAAACTTTTGCTCTTTATAATCTCTTAGAAAAATGGTTATTTGGCTTGTCTAAGTTAATATGAATTTAAAACATTAAAATAAAAATTATTACAGTAAATGCCTGTTGAGTATGTGAAATTAACAATAAGAATAGCATTTATTGCTTTGCTAATTAACTATACCATTTTTGACATGTAAGAACAATGTGGAAAAATGATCATGTAATTTTTAATGTAATAATTAAACCAAACATTAATAGGACAGTTAAACCAATTATATTAAAACCTCATTGATTTTTTTCCTTATATAGCTTGGCCAAGCAAACAACCGAGTTTTCAAAATTATATTCTATGTTTTACTATAAGCAGAAGACGCCAAGATTTTATTTATTTTTTTCTACATGCCAACCTTTTAAAACAAAAGTCACACAGGATATTTTGCCTGAAATTCTAGCTTTATTAAATGAGCAAATCTTCTCTTTATATTAGGAAAGAAGCTCCATGTTTATAAAGATTTTTTTAAAAAGCTGTTGAGGGTTTTCCTTTCACCTTCAATACTATCATGTAAAAATAAATTACTTAAATTTCTTTTTGAATAATGGCTTCATGGAGCACACATCTGTCTCGCCCTGGATCTTGTAACTTCACACACACCGCTGTTAATAGCACTTCAAAGCCAATTTCACCTTTTAGAAGAAAGACTTAGGCATCGTGGAAATTATAAATTGCCATTACTTTAAATGTATTTTCTTAGCTACTTGAAGTCAACTATCCCAAAAGCATTGAAGTGAGTAACTTTTCCATATTAAGGATCATCACGAATAAGCTTTTCATGATATCCTAGGCTTGGTCTTTATATCTTCTCTGCCCAAAGGAGCATCTCTTTGATCCCTGACTCAATACATAGCTCTGATTTGACTGATTGCTTCTGGCGGCCGAGTTTAAGTTTGTCCCAATCTCCCAATTTACTTCTCTTATTATCATTTATCTCAAAAATCGGTGTATATAAAGAATATACTGCATCGAACTACTGAACCTTTTGCTATCCTTGACTTCATAATCAAGAATGACTAAGACATAGTTGTGTAGTGTTTCACAATAATAATTGTTTGATAAAATATGAAAAAATATTTTTGGTCACACTGCTTTTCAGGCACAGCTTTATTAATAAGTGGCTATAAATAAAGTCCTTTAAGACATTTTTGTGATATTTTGTATAACAAGAAGTAGGAATTATATTTCTCATGAAATATGCCTACTTTGGCTATTTCTGAGAGAATTAACACTGAGAAGCCATTGAAAAGCAATTTTTTTTCCAGATAAATAGTTTCTATCTTCAAATTCTATTTTTATGAGCTCACCAGTGACTTTCTCCCTTGCCTTTTATGCACACATATATGCTGTAATTTAGGGTGATTATATTCTATCTCATCATTTAAATTGCCACATAAACAAATCAGAGTTTTATCATTTTTTCCAAAGTGGCTCTTATGGACTCCAAAATTCAAGAACTCTACATGAAACATGCCTAGTTTAATCCCTGATTTAAGAGGACATTATGCAAATTCTTCCAAAGCCAATTCTCTCTTCTTTGTCACTCATGTATCACGGTTTATGTCCCCTTATTTGTTATTTCATGTACTTCTCCAATTAATCCTCTCCTTTCTGTTCTCAGTGTAATCCAGTCCAGGTCTTATTTATTCCATACTTTGGCATGTATAAAAGCCACCAAAGAATTCTGTCTGCCTCTGGTTCCTTTTTCTCCACAATTGCTTTATTAAAGACTTAGAATGTGTTTATTTCTAAATTATGGATCTGGTTATATTTTTCTCATGGTAATCAAAAATAAAATGCAAATTTAATAGTTTTCTAATATCCAGAGAATATATTTTAAATTATTTATCATAGTGTATTTTGTTTCATGTATATGCCTAAAGCTAACTCTATATTGATATTTCTACTTCAAGTTTTTTTCAAATTAACTTCCAGAAAGTTCAGATTACTTTCTAATTTTGGCACATCTCCATGTAGTTGGTTATATTTTGCCTTTAAGTAGTGGTGTAAATATCTCTAAAACTTCAAAACTTCTCAAGTCATATTTCATTTCTGTATAGACCTCTTTTGATATAAGGAATTAATTGCTTGATTCTTAGCCTTTTGCATACAGCTTAGCTAAAATATTCTTTATATAACAGAGAGTAAATCAGTTATGCCTTTTATATGTGATATCAAGAGATCTGTATTTACACCTATCTATCTCTATCTCTCTATCTCTATCACTCTCACTCACATCCTTAGGTGTTTTTGTTGCTATACCTGAATAACTGAGACTGAGTGTTTTAAAAGGAAAGAAGGTTATTTAGCTCATGAGAGAGACTTGAAGTCCAGGAGTTTTCAACTGCCTCTGGCCAAGTCCTTGTGCTATCTTAACATGAAGCAAACACAAAAAGAAGAGCAGGCAGGCCTGGAAGAGCACATCCGACAAATACCTTCATTTGATCACAACAGCCTGTCACAGTACCAGTCTAGTTCCAAAAGAATTAACTCAGTCCCAGAAGAAAGACATTTACTGATCCTTCTAAGAACCAAATAACCTCTTAAAGGACCCACATCCTAACCCAGACTCACTGGCTATCAAACACAGATATTTGTCATATAAAATGATTTTTAATCTCTTCAAATTTCCTGAGGGGCATATTGACACTGAAGACTAGCCATTACTTATATTTCTATTGAAATACCTGCTAAATAATAGTCAAAATTTTATATTGAAGAAATACATGATTTATTTAGTAAATAAACCATAGCCATTACTTATCCCCCAAAATCTAAAAGAATAATTGAAGAAACGTGTGGTAAGCAATTTGTTAAAGTCTTACAGTGTTTTGCCATATTCTAACAGATTCATTGTTAACTGGAAGCAAATTATAAAAGGCTAAGAGCAGGCACAAAGGAGCCCTGTTCTGTAATTAGAGATTTGGGATGGGCATTTATCTAGTTAGTACTCTGTTTCAGGGTGCCAGATTTTCTTAGAAGTCGCTTGATTTTCAAGCAGTTCATTTCTAGCTTTCAGTGCTCTCAGCTTCACTAAATTCAAAGGGGGTGCTATTGTTTTTATGACCAGAGGATCTCCTTGTTTTTTCTTCATTACAAATGAATGAGGAGTTCCCGGGGTTTAGCTTAGTTGGCTAAGGCCTCACTCTGTAAACCTGAGGTTGTTAGTTCCATCCCAGAGGCAAGAAAAAAAAAAAAAAAAGACTACAAACGAATGAGGAAAAAAAAAAAAACACTTCAAAAAGCAAAAAGTAGGGTGTCTTAAAGTATGTGATAGCAACAAAAAGAAGTAGCATACAAGCCCTGTCTTTCCAATCTTGTAATACGGTTGTTTACAGATTACCTTCTCCAACTTAGATGATACTAAATGTCTAGCAAAAGACTCTGGCATTTAATATGTGCAGTTACAGACAGTTGAAAAATACAAAAGGTTTAAGGCAGTTTTGCCACTTCATTAGATTGTTCTTAAATGTTTCAGAATTTTCAGAAATGTTTCAAATGGATAGCACACATTTAATAAACTAAGAAATATCTGAGGAATGTGAACTATCACTTACAATTCCTGGAAATCTCTTAGCTTTTTTGTTAAATTGCAGTATGAACTGTAAACCATTTTGTATTACCTTGTGAGGATCCAATGTGTGTGAGTGTGTGTGTGTGTGTGTGTGGTGCTGAGACTTGATCCCAAGGCCTCTGGCAACCTCGATAAGGCATTGTATCAAAGTGAATAAACTATGCCATTTTGAAGTTGTTTCAATTTTAAATTTGTGTTAATAAAAGTCCAAATATAAGGAGTTTTACAGTTTATTCATATTGTCTCATCACTATTTTCTATTTTTTAGCAACAGAATTCATGCATATATATTTAACATTCCTTAGGTAAGTCCCAAATTTATAGAGTAAATGTAATGCAAAGCCTCTAAGGGAGATTTTCAACAGGAATTAACCTGTTTCAGCTTAGTTTTAGTCATTATATTTCTTTTTCACAATATTATGTACCTTCTATGTTGAAAAGCAGGCTTGATTTCTGTCGAAAGAAGGACAAAAGAAAAAACTTTTACCTCACTTTTCTATATCTGCTCTATTAAATAATGAGTATCTTTTGTGAGAAAGCTGTTTTATTTTTCTGTACTGGGAATTGAACTTGCTACCTTGAGTTTGCCAGGCAGGTGCTGTACTGCTGAGCTATGTCCTCAGCAGAAAGTTTTAATAATGCATTGAATTTCCATAATATTTTCAGTCATTCCCACTTAAGAATATGTAGTTCTATTTTTTTTTTGCTTTGTGTTTATCTAGATGTGTGATTATTTCATCTAAAATTTCAAATTTGCTGTTATGAATATGTTCATAATACATTATAGTTATAATGTATTTATCATCATATTAATTTCTAAAGATATCTCTTATTCCATTATGTACTTCTTCTCCTTTTTATTGCTCAGGTAGTTATACATGTATTTGTTAAAATAAATATTGAATTCATTTTCTCTACTATATTATTTTCTCATGTGACTAAAATCTGCTTCTATATTTTTATAGTTTTCCACTATGTTGAACTTGTTTAATCTTTTCTTAGCTTTTTGAAACAAATGCCAACTGAATTTTAGCATTTTTTATAAACAGCATGTATTGCAAATTACCTTTAAATCATGCCCTAGGTACACCTCATAAGCTTCACTTTTTTGTGTTTTATTATAATATATGTAAAATTATTTTCTAAATTCTGTCATGACCCCTTCCTGCGACTCATGTTATTTTAGAATTGTATTTCCTTTGCAAAACATTAAAAAAAGTCATTTGATTGTTTGCCTTTTATTTAAAGATCTTATTGCATTTATGTTTAATTACAGTGTTTTTACCATCAGTTCCACAAGATTATTAACTGCCATCCATTTATTCAATATGGCTTACATTCTCTTTTTTTCCTTTTCTTTTACCTTTTTTTCTTGGGGGGGGAATTTTTTACTACAATTTTTTAATCATTCTTAATTTGAGAGGTTTATATTCTTCCTCTACTCTTTCAGGTGTCACCATTGTGAGGATAACAGGTAGCTTGAACTCTTAAGGTCAATTCTTTATATTTAACTTATTCTTCAATGATAGAAACATACTAAACATTGATTTACATGTCTCTGACATGACTCATGGATAACTGTTGTAAAAACTTATATAAATACAACACCATGAGGTAATAATGATAGTTTTAAATAGCTAATTAATTTATATTTCATAAAATATTTATCACGTACATTGCTTTTCAGCTCTATATGCATCTCCAAATTGCTGTGTTGTATTCATTATTTTTCTTCCTAAAAGATGCTGAATGTCCCTTCTTATTTGTCCTAAATGTCTAACTTACCTTTATTTTTGAAATGTATTTTCATAGAATTTAGATTTACAGACTGGCATTTCTTATGATCCCGTGAAAGTATTCTCTGAGCGGAGAGAGGGTCCTTTTCATCTTTTACCTTTGCTTTTAGTATTCTTAACTTTTACTCTAATGTACCTAGTAGCTATTATTTATAGTGTTATAAAACTAACAAAATATCATCGTGCCATGAAACAATTAAAATATGCTCTCAATCAAAACTTTGCAAATAACCTGCATGGTTGTATTGAACATGCCTCTCCTCACTGATTCACCAAGGGCTGTTCCCAGCATATTTTTCTCATGACAGTGAGAATATTACATAATGACCTCCTTTCGCACATAACACTGCTCTTTACTTAAGGCCTGAATTGTCTGAGTAATATAGCTACACCTGCTTTCTTTAGTTATTATGTACATGGGCTTTTTAATTCTTTTCTATTATTTCACTTTCAACCTAACCATGATTAAACCTGATACACATTTCTTATAGATTATCAGCTGTCTTCTGACAGGTGAGTTTAATTCATTTATACATAGTAATTTTTCATGGAGAATGACTGACTATTGCTATTTATTATTTGTTTTCTAATATGGTTTAGAAGTCTTTTTCTCCCCCACTTCTTCAAATATTGTTTTTTTGTATGTGTTTAGTTGATTTTTCTTGTAATGACATATTTTGATTCCTTTTTCATTTCCCTTGATATATATTCTACAGATGTTGTCTGGTAGTTGTGAAAAATAATTTTCTGGTCTCAACTGACTGACTCAGAGCACCTATGTATTTGGTGAAACATTATTCACTGTGCATGTATCAGGTGTTTTTGATGAGGTTAGTGTTTGAATCACTATAAGCAGATTATTTGTCTGATGTAGATAAACTTCATTCCCTCAATAAATGGTTGAGAAAATATAAAAAGCAAACTTTTCCCTAAATAAAATAGAGTTCTTTTTGCCACGCTGCTTTTGAACTGAGATTTGCTTTTTATTTAATTTTTTATTTTTTGGTTTGTTTGTTTTGGTTTTGAATTTAAATTGAAAGTTCAAATCTGACAGACTTCACAGTGGAATTACACTACTGGTTTTCCTAAGCCTTAAACTTGATGACTGCCGACCTTCAGATATTACAGCTTCTGTAATCACATAAGTCACACACACACATGTGCACACACACACACTTCTACATTTGGAGAAAATGTTCATTTTTTATTACATATTATAATTTATTAATAATATTTTACATATTACTATGGCACTGTGTTAATAGTAAGTCCAATGTAGTTTTATCATTATACAACATTATAATTGGTTACTACATATTATAATAGACACTTAGATTTTATGATTACAGAGTCAGATTATTAAAAAGACTCACATAGGACTTTAATGCAGGTATAACAGAAAAATGGGGGAAGCATAGAAAAGTTTCTGAATTTGCAATCTGTAGGTGCAATTCCCCAAGGCCCTTTCTTAGTTTTATAAAGCAAATATTCATCTTATGGTTATTAACTGTATTTCTGAAGAACTCAGAAAAAGCAGAAAATTTTTATATCTTATTGGTCACCTAATTAAGCAAGGATGTGAAACCAGTTATCTAATTATACTATTTTTTAGAAAATATTAATTACGTAATGCAAATAATTGTTCCTTCATGCTTTGAACTTTAAACAATAGCTCATAAAATAATCCTATATAATTCTTAATCTTATAAAACAATAGCGAGCCGAATCCATCCTTACCTATGACAAAAGTTAGTACCAGATCTCAGACATCAGACATTTCTAGATATGTCTCTTTCTTACAACTTTTGAAAAACTAATTAAATACCGAGTTTCCAAGAAAAGAAAGAAAACAAAAGAGAAAAGAGGACTGGGGATAGCAGATGGTTTTGATTTGTTTATGAGTTATGTTACTAAAAATATTTCTCTTGGAATGTTATTTGATGTCATTTTTTCTAATAAAACTTTTCATTCCATTTGACAGTTTGTTGAAGGATCTTTATAGTAATTAAATGTATATGTAAAAAATTGGGATCTTATTGCAGATATTATAGTTGTGGATGCTGGAATATGCAAATGTATTTTACAGACAAGGTAATAGGCAACAGGTGAAAAGTACATGTGAGAAATGGACAAGACAAATATTTTCACTATATTCTCATTAGGTCTGATTTACATTATGGTAGCAGAAGTTTGCAATTTACTGACCATCTCTGTCTATCATATTTTTCCTGGCCAGAATACACTGAACATTAGTGGCCAAAAAAAAAATAAATAGGATCATCTGTGACTTAGTTACAATTAGCTCATTTTGTTTCTTTTTGAGAATGATATCTAAGCACTTCATATGGATGCTACTCAGATAACAATATTTATTTCACTTCAGAAAATAATTATAGAAAGTGCAACTCATATATATTTGTAGTAGTTGAATTTTGTTCACTTTGGTACATCCAAGCCAAAATGTGACTATCAGATTAATTAAATGACATTTACTTATTTTTACAGTATGATTAGGATAAATATTTGGGAGTAAAGAAGAAATGCATGAGAATTTAGATGATCGCTCCATGATTTATACTGCATAACAAATCAGAAACAGATTTGTGAATGTGTAGAAGAATTAGGCATCTTAGCATTTTTTATTTCCAAATAGCTTTCTCATTAAGTAAAACATATAACACTTCAGAATTGATCAGTAGTCATACATTTAAGTTTATGAACTTAAATAGGAGATCTTTACACTTTGGTTTTAGACAGTAAAAAGATAATATGCAAACTTTGTTCAATTACACTAGCATTCAAGGAGCAAATGAACAATTTCAAAAGCATATCAAGAAAGCATCTGGCTTATCAGAGAAAAGGAATTCTATTAAATACCTATCTATAAAATTATTCAAATAAATCACTTAATTCTTATAAGAAATCTCTGGTTTTGATTTGTTTGAGTTATGTTACTAAAACTATTTCTCTTGGAATGTTATTTGATGTCTTTTTTTTCTAATAAAACTTTTCAATCCATTTGACAATTTGTAGACAGATCTTTATAGTAATAATGCAAATTAGCAAAATACTCCAAAAAGGATATTCATTAGAGGTAGAATTAAATATAGGGAAAGGAAATCATTAAATGACTTATCCTTCACCATATATCTTGAAATATTCATTAGAATCCATTTTCTTACCTTTAATGTTTGTTCCACCTTATGGACGCAATCTTTTGGAAAATTACCATTTTGAGTACTTCTTCATAATCTGTATTTTATTAAATGTTAATGTAATTGCCAAAGTAAATGAACTAAAACAAATTGTTTGCAGAAAAAAAAGACACATTTGAAGTTTTGTGGGCACATTTCATTAAATTTCAAAGACAGATGAAAATGTATACCTTTCTAGGTTGTTACAAAATTAAAACATATTTTCTATTTGTTGAAGGCTTTACTAGGCATTGACAGCCCTATAGAAAACTGGTAAATTCAAAAAGAAATCCTCTCTCTTTCACAGGTTGCCAGAAGGAGATTTGGGCAAAAAAAAATTATGTATACATTATATATGTACACAGATATATTTATATAAAATCAAACATATATATATATTAGAATCCACTTGTATAATATATAGACCATTACATATTAATATATATAATGAGAATTATATGAATTAAACAATAATATCTAATATATGGCAATTGAATTGTAATATACTGAAAAGTATATTAATTGTATACAGGAAATATATAATGGTATAAAATGGTGATTATCTTAATCACATATTTGTATTTCAAACTAGAAAGAAATTATGAAACAATTTCAAACTTGAAACTAGTATTTAAATAGACAGAAATTATATCACCATTGAGAATATTTTCTTTATTGTCATGCACTGGAACCAAAACTAACTAGAACTAGAATATGTAGCATTAATCTCTCTGAACATGTAATTCTTACTTTAGTCTTACAACACAACACAACACATGTTGTTCCAAAGGCTCGTCTATATAAGATGAAATATTTTTAAGTATTTTGTATTATATAATAGATAAAATACATTACATATTGTTGATAATATATATATATTAGATAAAATACTTTTAAGAGTGATATGGATAATGTGAACAAAATTTAAGCAAAATGAAATTTAAATTATCTTAAGAAGTATTCTAATTAAGTTTGAAAGCACCAATGGACATGTTTAATCCAAAAAAAAATAGTTATAAGTACATATTTCTATTCAATACAGACCCCTACAGCTTTGCAGAGATGATACTTAAAATGCTGACTAAAAGTTACATGATTAGGAGTGTTGTCATATTTATGTTCATAAAATAAAATCTTCTAATTTTCATCATTAAAGATGCCAGTCATTTATCAACTTGATAAAGTTTCTTTCTACTTCTAGATTTTTAGTGTTTTTCATTACAAAGAGTGTTAAATTTTGTCAAATCTTTTTCTGCTTTAATTAAGAAGATTTACTACCCTTCTAATTATATTTAGGTAACACATTTCATAAAATAATCTTTGCTCGGTTAACTTAGTGCTTGGAAAGAGTCCTTAAATGCCCTGAGCCAAAGTGCTCTTTCTTGTCTTTTTCCAGGAGTTTAGTAGTCTTGGTGCTCTAACACTCAGGACAGTAGTTTACAATCCTGTGTCAGTCTTTGCTTCCTTTTTATACAGAGCCTGAAGTTTTTTTATAGGTAAGAATATAAGGCATTCTTCCTTCTTTCCAGAACTTGCTCATAATTATTCATATTTTACAGTCTTCCACAGGTATAAAATTATGTTAGAGACTTTCAAAGCTCCTTTTGACATACTTCTGAGCTTTTCCTCTTTAAGATTTTGAATTAGCCTATTATTGGCTGCAAATTTATCCACAGTGTTTGAAACCACTTTTTTGTTCCTTTTTGACAAATTCTCACAGGAAAAAAGGTGCTGTGAGGTCAGAGTAAGATCAAATAGCAAATTAGGTTTTCCAGGGAATCATTGGTTGAGTCGAATTACCCAGGCCTCTGGCATTTCACCTATTCTGCCTCCTTAGGTGGTCAGCGGGATCCTGTTTTCATGGCAATTGTGAGCTGTTGCTTTTTAAGACTATTCAGAACTCAGTAAGAGGGATGGAAATAGGACAATAAGAGTTCCTTAATCTTATTTTTTCATGGCATTTTTTTTCTTTTTTTGAATAATGCTTCTTCTAGGTAGCATTAAACAGATTAGCTGGGCATGGTTACACATACCTGTAATCGAAGCATTCAGGAGGCTGATGCAGAAGGATCATTGTGAGTTCAAGGCTAATTTGGGCTAATAGTGAGTTCAGCCTGAACTACACACAGTGAGACTCTGTCTCAAAACAAATAAAAAACAAACAAACACCTTTGACCAAATTTTAGCTAGTAAATCAAATTCATTTTGACAATATATGTCAGTGTTCTCTTCTAATTTTGGAAAAGTTTATTCTGGTGTTCATGGATATCACTATAATCTTATGAAAGTCAGACCTAATTAAATTAATCTCCTGTAAGTGAGTGTAGGTATCATCCACCACACATTACTGAACCTTTGGATCAAACAACTGTCTAAGAAAGTTTTAGTTATTTTTCATGAGCTGAGTACTTGTTAAAATATAAAAGATATGCCAATATATAAATGGTTTCTATTTTTAAAAGTCCTAAATAAATAACTGGTAAAGTTATATACACATTCCATCTGATGCATTACATAATTAACTGATTAAGATAACTCAACAGATTAATTTTTCATGCATTTTCTGGAATCAAATGAACACTTTGAAAGTTCATTTTCCAGAAGTTAAAGCAGGGTAATTATAAATTGATACAGTAAATTCGGCTAAAATGTTTTAAATGTTAGTAGTGATAACAGAAATATATTTTTGGTATATCTCAACACTATAAGGAAAACCATGGTCTTAATTAATTTATTTTTAGTTGTCCAGGTATAGAACATGGTTTTCACATCCAAACTAACTACGATTCTCTACCAATGAAATTGCTATTATATTATATTATTATTATTATTAATTATATTTTTGAGACAGGGTTTCACTATGTAGTTCAGGCTGACCTTCAATTCACTTTGTAGCCCAGGCTGGCACGGAACTGGAAGAAATGACCATAGGAATGAATATTCAGTCATATTAACTTTGACAAAGCAGCCAAATATGTACACTGGAGGAAAGATGGCTCCTTTCACTAATGCTGCTGGGAAAACATTGTTTATACATGGAAGAATTAATCTAGATTCACATCTTTCTCCCTAAATTAAACTAAATCAAAATGGATCAAAGACCTAAATATGCTGGAAAAAATCAGTAGCATTCTTGAAAACATAAACATAGACATAGGCAAAGACTTTCTTAAGGAGAACCCCAGTTGCACAAGAAATAACCCAAGAATCAACAGAAAGTATTACATCACATTTAAAACATTCTTCACCACAAAAGAAAAATCTACTAATATAGTAGAGACACAATATACAGGATGACAAAAGTGGTACTAACTATTTCAGGGACAGAGTACTAATAATATATATAATTGGATCATTTGATATAAAAGACCCAGTAAAAAATGTGCATATGCGATCAATAGACACTTCTCGGGACAAGTAAAACTGGTCAATAAGTACTTGATAATTACTTAGTACATTTAGCCATTGGAGAAAAGAAAATCAAAACAACACTGAAACTCCATTGTACTCCAAAAAGAATGATCATCATTACAAATTCAAAAATCAAGAAATACTAGCTAGTTTTTTTTGGGGGGGGGATGTAGGCCATTGCTAGTGGGAATATAAACTAGAAAAAACACTACACAAATTGGTATGGAAATTCCTCAAAAAAAGTAAAACTAGAAATTCTGTCCAAGTATACCTCTCCTGGGTATCTTCCCCAAATTAAAGACATCATATTACATTGATACATGCACACCCATGTTCATAGCACAACAATTCACAAAAGTTAAATCTTGGGTGCAGCCTATATGTCCACCAATGAATGAATGGATTAAAAAATGTGGCATTTAAACATAATGGAGTACTATTCAGCCATAAAGGATAAGTGTGAGTCATTTTTACTACAGTAGGTGCACCTTGAGATCATAGCACTAAATGAACTAAATCAAACACAGAAGTTAAATAACATATGATCTCTCTTATGTGAGAAACTCAGAGCATAAATAAGATCAACAATGAAAGACAGATGATAGGACACAGAGAGGTAAGCATTTTCCCAATGGAAAGGGACTCTGGGAATGCAGAGATAAGTGAAGGAAGGGGAAGGGAAGCACTGAAATGTTATGGTTATCTGTAGCAGCCTCCACAATATGCATCTGCAT
Source organism: Hydrochoerus hydrochaeris (assembly GCA_004027455.1). Taxonomy (NCBI): domain Eukaryota; kingdom Metazoa; phylum Chordata; class Mammalia; order Rodentia; family Hydrochaeridae; genus Hydrochoerus; species Hydrochoerus hydrochaeris. The sequence goes on from PVLA01000859.1 coordinate 62,454, forward strand.
TTTGCATCTTAAACTCATACTAATAAAGCTTTACCAAATATATATATATACATGTTAGCAGATGAGTTTTCAAGTTCATAACTAAAATACAGAAAATAATTTTTTAATATTGCCTTGATGTATGTTTACAATATGATATTTATGCTCCTTTGGGGGAGTTGGCACCCACACATATATGAGGTATCTTTATCATTTTCCATCCCTTTTCTCACTCAGTTCTTCTCCACTTTGCTTGATCCTCTTCCCTTTCTCCAAACAAGTCTGCCTTTAGTTTACATTTTAATTTATTCAGAAAAATAATTTAAATTCACTTAAACCTTCTGTTTAGGATTAAGATGAAATGGTTGTGTCTCTAAGTGTTGATGTTTTTGTTATTTTGCTTCTACCAACACTATTAAGTAATATCCATATCCCTAAAAAAGTTAGCTAAAAATTAAAAAAAACAGGATGTTATAAATGAATAACTTGAATCAGAATTTTTTGATTTATATGGTCCTCAAGCTCAGCCCAAAGATTGCATTTTCTTTGTTCATTAATCAACAATTATTCAACTACTTACATATGTGTCAAGTACTGTAATATGTTCTGGAAACAAAAAGGTGAAAATGGAAAAAAACCTGTCTTTGTGGATTTTATGTAATGGTGGGTAGAAACAGACAATACGTAAAATAAACACATAATATAGTACACAGTTAGTGATGAAAGAGAACTGGGAGAATCAGCATGAAAATGAGAAGTTGGTCATTTAAATGAAATAAAACTTCCAAGAGCAGAGGAAGAGTTCCAGGAAGATGGCTGTGAAAGATATTCCAGACTGAATACCTAGTGCAAAATTCAGGAGAACAAATAAGTTCATGGGTTTCAGAGAAAAAGCAAGGAGAAAAATAGGATTGCTGTAATCAACAGTTCTAACAGGTGAAGTTAGATACCATGGAATGAAGAAATCACTTACCAAGCAGCAGCAAAAATGCAGGTGAAAAATTATTTAAAGAGTTTAAACTAAGATGGTATCAGTGCAAGTAAAAAGGTGATTCAGTGCAGTAGAAGTCTCAGGTTTGTAGCAGATGTCTAAGTGAATGCATCAGTGATGTAAGAGAATCAGGCAGCAGGGTGACACTAGCTGTAGACATACTTTTGGAGGTTAAGTGTATTTAAACAGTGCTTAAAACCATAACACTGGATGTGGTAACCTTTAGAGTAAGTGTAGACAAATAAAAAACAGCTGAAAAGGAAGAAGCTAGAAAGGAGAAGAGGCTACTGATATAGAATAAAGAAAAAAAGATAACATCCCTTTGTATCTATATGAAGAAATGCTCCTAGAGAAAGTAATTGAATGAATTAATGATTGCTTATTCAGGCATTTCCATAATATCTGAGAGTGACCATCTGTCTCACAAGTCCATGCACCAGTTGTCTATAGTGACTCCTGTATCAAAGGTTGGATTGTGTTAGACCTCTTGTGTCAACCTACTGAAGTAAAACAGTTGAGGGCAAAAAAATATTTTAATTGAGGTGTATTTTAAAGCAGGTGGTCACTAATGGATGAATCTGATTAAAATCTGGTTTGAAGATGTATGTTTAAATACCTGTTTATTTTAATGATTGTTTTTGACATGTTTTGAATATGTTTAATCTCTGTAAAAGATGGTAAACACATTAAATTTTAAACTCTACCATATTTAAGCTATAAGGAAGCAATGTACAAAAATAAAGGAAATAAGATTTTTGCATTCACCTTTTAAGCACTGCACAGTGAAGAACTATGTTAATGACTACTACAAAAAGAGAAGAAAACCTCCTCTGTTCTCCAAAAGGATTGCAAAATTATTTCCTTCTGTTCAAGAAAATTACCAGTTACGCAGTTTGACACAGTTCATAAAGAATCGCAGCTGAATGTTTTCCTTTCTGTCTTTACGCTTCCACAATATTGGCATTTGAGAAAATGAAGACGCAGGAAGTAGAAGACAGGATTTCCTTGACAAAGGCAAAAATTAATCAAAAAGTTTTTAACAGCATGTGTCTTCGCTCTCTAGTGGGATGACAGTTCTAGGAAGTAATCTACTACATTTACTTGTTTTTGTTTTCAGACCAGATTAGCAAAAGAAGTCTTTAAAGTTTTCACTGTGTGAAATAATAAGGGCAAAAGATTTGTTTAGATATATGTTTTTTTTTTTAAACTTAATGAAGTATCAGGTCCCAACAAACAATTTTTTATATTGTGTTAGTATTAAAAATAATCATTAAAATTTGTTTGCAATGTAACTAGCTTTCTTCTTTGCTTCTATGTTATTGCAAATTAGAGTATGAACACTTAAGCTTCTGTCTTTTTTTTACATAGAAGCTAGCAAATTTTTTTTAACCCTCTACATCTTGATGTCAAGATAGCAGGTCTGGAATAACTACTATCCCGATCTCTGCCACCATCAGTCTTCCTTGTTTTTCACTCTCATAGAAAATAGCATACATTTCCTGTATTGAACTTTTTACACAGAATTTTATTTGGAACATTCATCCATGTTCTTCATTTTAGTTTTAGTTTGTGCCTACCATTGTATTCCATTGTGGATATATCAGAAAATGTTGTCTTGGTCAAACTTATTCAGCTAGTCTACAATCCTTGATTATTACAAGAAATTGTTGTTTTGAAAATACCAACACAGTTTTAGTGAATATAGGTAAACAACTCTTGGCTATATGAGCAATAGCATTGCCTGCTCAGTGGATATATATTCACACACTCAACTATTTAGTTTTAATAGATACTGCCGAATATCTACTAAGCTATAGTCTCATAGGCTCTCTGGCATGGTATGAAAAATATAAGCATCATTTATTTTCACCAACATCCTTATCCCACTTTTTATCACTAATGGTAGGTCAGGGAAAGTCAGTCTATATGTCTTAACCTCATAACCGGGATATTAAATGCACATTTTCATCATTGTTATAACGTCCAGGAGAATTCTTCTCTTTCCAAGATTATATATTCATTTTGTCTTTTTTAAAGCACTGTATCTTGAATTGTAATCTGTTTTCTTGACTTTTATGACAACTCATCTTTTTTTATATTTTTTGTCTTTTCTAACGTTTCTGATGTACTTTATTTTAGGTTGTTTTTTTGTAGTGTCACAAAGGTGAATTTTGTGGTTTAATTCTTCCTTTCAATAAATGCCACTCCCTTATTTGAGTATGCCCTGTGATGCATTATTTAAGTACTTGCCTTTTTAAGAACCACTTTTAAATAATGTTCTATATATTAAACTTTTTAATATTATATATTAAACTTTTTGCTTGTTTTGTTCTCTTCAGCCACATCTTTTCTGCTACTCATATATGATTTAGGTATTAAATTTTTAATACATATTTTAGATCTTCTTGTAAGTTCATTGACTTCTCTCACCTTTCTGAAGATATTAATTATACTTATTCCAATATTATAGTCCATGTGTTTATGTAAACATCTTTATTTTTACTATAGGGAATTCTACTTGTTGAACTATACAGATCTCCTTTATGATACTATCTTTCTTCAGTTGTTTGGTCATTCCTCCTGGCAGTGGTGATTCTAGTAAGGATGCTAGTATGTGTTTTAACCTCTGAAGAGTTTGATACGAGGAAGAGGAGAGCTATAGATTTTATATCATTACTCATCTATCATGAGAGCAAGGAATGAGACATTTGTTTTATGTAAGAGCTCTCCTATTTCTTCTGAACTCATAAGAGAATGTAGATAATTGCTCACATTTTTACCTTATCTTCCGCCATATTCCTGCTAAACACTAACAGGTTGCCTGGTGTTTTTTGCTTGGTAGAAGAAGGACCAGCAGGACCCAGGACATTTCTACTTTGCTATCACAGCTAATTATCTGGCTGGCTATTTATAAAATCTCCTACTCAAAGTAGCTTCTGCATTTTATAAAAAATCTGTCCATGCCTTTATTTTAGGAATCTCTAAAAAACAGAAACACCCAGAAGTATGTTTTACTAATCTAATAGGCATCTCCATCCTGGCAAGTTGATAATAATAATCAATTGTCACATCACTGGTCTATGTTTAGGACTATAGTATTTTCTGTTATGCTTACCATCTTCTGGCTGTCCCTCATGCAATCTAGTAGGGAATTCACTTATTTTGCATTGCATTGTTTATTGAGAACTTACTATTCTCATTAGGCATATTGATTTAAAGAGTAGAATTTAGTTTTTTCTGTCCATTAAGTAAATCAAAAGCTGGAACAGTGTATATAAGTTGTCAAAATTTTGCATTGTTTACTTTCCTATCTAACTCTTGTTTTATCTTTAGCTGTTATTTTAAGTGGAAAATCAGTAAATAACATTGATCATTCTCCGCTGAATCAAGCTATATGACTGGACTCTTAGACACTAAAATGTAATATCAGTTTCCTTAATCTAGTATGGTAAAATATATTCTAACTTATAACGTCTAGGAGTTTCTCTCTCTCCCCCTTTCTTTTTGACAAACCATTTCCAAAGTTGGTGTCTTTTGAACAACAGTTTATTATTTTTCCTAAATTACAAATTGGCTAGCATTTTGCTGATCTTGGCTGAGCTTTCTCACGGTCTCACAGTGAGCTTCCCTGTAAGCCGGAAGTTGGCAGCTTTAGGCTGGCCTCAGATGGAATGATTCAGATCTGCTCAATACAGTCTCTCATCTTCCAGCATCTAGCCACCTGTGTTCCTTTGCCTTCGGCAAAGTTTCAAGAGGATAGAATCAAAAATCTCTGGAGATCTACATCCCACTGGTACACAGTCACTTTCCTTCTATTAATAAAAGCAAATCACAGGACCAGCTGAGATTTAAGGGGCATGAAAATAGACTTCATGGGAGAAAATAAAATATTTCACTAAAAAAAGAGATGGGAAATTTAGGTCATTTTTGTTGTCTAACACCATTATACACTTGGCCCTCTGCATCTATTGATTTTATATTTGCAGATTAAGCCAACCATGAAAAACTACGTGTTGTTACTAAACAGGTAGATTTTTTTTCTTTGTGTTATCTCTTAACAATGCAGTGTTTAAAACTAGTTGGATAACATTTAATTGTATTAGGCATCATAAGTAATATAGATGTGATTTAAAGTACATGGGAAGATATAGGTCACACAAATACAGCATCATTATACATAAACAACTTGAGCATTTCTCAATTTTGGTTTATGTGTAGAGCAGGGAAAGACACAGAAACAATGTTACGGTACATGGAATACACTTATTTCTATCCTCAGCTCGCATTTTATTTTGATAGTTTTCAAAGACATAGTAAATTGTGAAAGTTTCAACCTATCAACCTCCCACCTAGATTATTCATTTTATTTCACTTGTTTTATCAAATTCTTCTATTTGCCCATCACTTTGTCCATCCATTATTCCATCTTATTTTTGACACATTTCAAAGTCAACTGCAGACACAGTGGTTTCTCTCCTCTGGAACCCACAATTTAACCATGATATCATACTCTCTTCCTTTACCATAGTTTTAGAACTTGAAAGTCATCTTATATTCTCTGTGTCAACAAATGAAATGCTGCTTTAAAACATTTTTCTCTATATTACTTTGGTTAGGATAGTTGACAGTAACTGTTACTTTGTTTTTCTGTTATGTTGCTGAATTTCACCAAATACCTTTGGAATCAAATGAAAAGGCTACATACAGTAAAACTAAGTATCTATATAATTCTCTTCTTCTACTTGTTTTGCCTCTTCTGATTTCTGCTCTAGGCTACTCTTCCAGTCTGAACCAAACTGTGCCATCTAAGTCTGCACCCTGGCTTCTCTGTTTTCTTGGAATGTATATGCTAACTTTCTCTGAATATATCTGTCTGTTGGCCCACCACACACCTCAAACTCAGACTGAAAGTCTCATATTTGGCATGAAGCCTTCCAAGCGTGTTTCTTGTAATCCAGGTAAATGGCACCATAACAGATATCTGTGCCCATGTAGGAGACATATGCGACTATCCCATACCTCTCTAGTGATGTACAGAAATATGAATTTTTTAAAATCTCTTGTATCCATTTTGTTTTCCCTATCCTTACTGACATGTCCACCAAATCGCATGAGAATGAATTCACAGTTTTTTGATAGATATCCTGTTAAGCCTGCCAGGTAGACACAGACATACCTAATACAGTGAACGTAGATATTTTTTTCTGTCTATATATGATCTCATTCTTGTTTCCAGAATAATTATTATTATGGAGATTCTGATTAACTTGTCGATATCTCTTGTTAATCATCTCCCCTGGGAATCCCATATTTCAAACATAATAAATCACTCTATCTCTGAGGGCATCAGTCCCCTAGCAGAGCTGCTGCTCTGTGTATCTAAAACATCTTCTACTCAGTTACCTCGACTTAGTCACATTCATGTAGCTCCTTACACTCGTGTAGCTCCTCTCAGTGCCTAACTCTACATGCACACAATAAATATGTAAAAGAACAATGGATGAGTACTTTTATATTCCTCTTTCTACTTCACTTTTTAATCACTTGTTTTGCTATGATTGACCATTTATGCTTAAATTATCCATGGAAAAATGTGTTATAAATTACTTTTCATACCACATAAATCAACTAGAGGAAATGGGATATAGAAATACATTTAATCTAGATTGCAATTCAAAATAAATAATTCAGATCTAAATGGGAGCCTCCATTTTTCTGGCTGAACCATCACTGTGTTCAGGGTTTAAAATCAGTCATTAGTATGTCTCCAAGTTTTGTTAAAAATAAGTTAAACTTTAGGAAACACATTGTAACAGTTAGTTGAAACAATACCAGAAAACTAATTAGAAATCCATCAACAAGAGCCTAATTTTCATCATATATTATCAATAGAAAAGTTGATCTAAGAAAATAAAACAAAAATACAAAAACAAAAAGCAAACAAAATTAGTCTAATATCTTTATCATGGCACACTTTCAGGTAACTTCCAAGGAGGTTTTGCAGCCTTGGAAGTTTACTAACGCACCATTGCTTTCCCAAAGTATTCACTGTGTCATGAGTCTATTTATTTTACTAAAAATAGAAATAATAAACAAATTCAGGGGGCATTTTAAATTTCAACATTATAAAAATGCCATGGTTAAATAGACTTTTACAGAATAGACTGTTCTCTGCTTCAGAAGTTATTCCTAAAATTATAGATTAATTTTGATGTTACAGGTAATAGATCAGTATGATTGTAACTGAGGTCATGTGTTAAACCAGCACAAGGAATTTTCTCTGTCAACTTTACTGAAAAACATTGACCCCTAATCCAACTATGGCTGTTCAACTGGACCTACTTAAAACCATTTTTTCCCATCTATCTCTGTTTTTTTTTTTTGACCCTGGTTTTAATTTTCTTCACAGAAGTTTCATTTCTAGGGTTATATATATGTATATTTTGTTAATCCTTGTTAAGGACCAAAAATATTTATCATACAAAAGTCTTTTATGGCAAGCCACTCATTTTAAACAACAAAAGAGCAAAAGCAATTTTCTCTTCATTTAGATACAATAAAATGAGCAAATCGAACTGTATTAGTCCTGGATCATGTCACAATCTAAAATGCTCTGTCACTAGTATGTGCCATTACCCTTGTCATTCTGCATCATCTCAGTACATGTCTAACAAATTCTAGCTTCTGCACTTTAGAACATTATGGACATTTATTTCCTACATCAGTTCAATAGGTCATTTCATTTTTTATCTTTAATTTTAATTTTCAAAATAAATAATAAAATATATTAAGGATAATATATATGACTCTTAAAATTCCCCAATTAAAATTTATGCACCCAGAATTTATATATATTTTACTTTCTATTTTTCTTAAAAAATATTTTTAATTTATTTGTATTAAAACAAGAAAAAAGTGATAAAATTGCATTTATTGGACATGACCAGGATTTATTGTTTGCTCTTCTTGAGATGCATCTTAAAAAACTATGAACAAAAGCACATAATAAAATTTTCACTACAATAAGGCATTTCAAGCTAATAATTACAAGCCTGAGAGAATGTCAGTATCTGAGAGATGGAATAACACCATTAATTATATAGCAATGTTTGCTTGACACTGAAAAACAACAACACTGCCAGTGACCATGCTTAATCTGTAATAAATATGCTATGCATGTTTCTTTACTGGGAAGAAAAACATAACATCCTGAAATATATTAGTTAGTGCACTTTGGATTTCTTCTTGAAATTTTTCCAAATATTTTGTAAACTATACAACTAATTTAGGGCACACCATACTGAATTAAGATACTATCTCTTCCATCATTAGCTACAGTGAGATTTATAAAAAAAATTTTTTCCCAAATAAATATTTCCAAGTAAATATTTCCAAATATTGCTTCATGAAAGTATCACGAAAAATAAAGTTAAACAAAAAAATAAGGTTAAGGACTTAAATGCTGCATAATTTGTAAAAGTGGTTACAAAGTAAAGCAAATCACAAGTGTTATTTTTATCACACATGAAATATAATTATCATCGGATCTTTTGTATTGTTACATTGTTACTAATAAAATGATGAAAGGGATAGGGTTGTGCCTCGGATCAGCGTTACTAGTGTCCAGTCACCATAAAGCTGTGCAAAAGTGCTTTCTCCATGCCCAGTCTGCCATCATCAGCAGAGATCAATACCGAATCCCAATATGGCAACATTCCCCAGGCATGATCAGCCAGCAACCTGGAGCACTTTGATTACATTGATTTGCTTTCACCATGTATAGGGCTGTGTCTCTGTTTTTGTTTTTGTTTTTGTTTTTGTTTTCCTTTCCACAGTACATTTATAATCTGGTATGGATTTCCCTTCTCTTCGCCTATTTCTGCAAAAACTACCATCTGTGGACTTACAGAATACCTCATGCACTGTCACAATAGTCCATGTAATATTATTTCTGATCAAAAACTCACTTCACAGTGAGTGAAGTATAACAATGAGCCAATGCTCAAGCAATTCATCATGATTTTGCATTCCTCAACATCCCAGGGCATCTGGTTTCATAGAATAATAGAATGCTCTTTGGAAGATGGTTACAGTGCCAGCTAGGTGGCAGTACGTTGCAGAATAGTGGCATAGTTTCCAGATGGTTGTACATGTTACTTCCATTCCATTGTATGATGTCTTTTGTCACAGCCCAGAGTTACAGATCCAGGAATCCAGGCATACAAATGACAGTGGTACCAGTGACCATTACCCATAGTGAACCACAAGAATATTTTCTTCCAGCTTCTGTGACTTGCACTTTGCAGACTTGAAGGACATGTTTCCAGAGGCAGTGATGCTTTCATCATACAAACAATAATTTTCATATTGAACTAGAAGACTGTCTCCTAGCCACTTTGTGCACCTCCTACCTCTAAATTAATAGGCAAAAATGAAAAATATCTGCTATGCTTATTTAGATGAATGCTGAACTACTGTTCTGCAATGGAATTAACAAGAATCTGAGACACACAAGATCCCATAAGACATTTCTTAATATCAGCATACCATATGATTAAAGTTGATGGAAAACTACATCAACTGAATGACAGCAGAGCTACAAATGTCCCAGACTTTTCAGAAATGAAAGATTGGATCATTTTACAAGGTAAAAATTATGATCATCTGAGGTCCTTTCTCAAAGGAAAAGAATACAGATAGCATGGTGTAGGAAAGTTGTACTCACCACCTACACTGATGTGATGTTGCAGAAATGAGTAATACACCTGTCACTGGTATTTTTAAATGCATGTTTGTCTGGTTTGTGCATATGGCAAATATATTTTTCTATTCTTTGTAATATCTGTTCCCTTAGCATATAAGATGTATTGACTTCATATAGCATTTAAGGATTATTAATTTAACAACATAGTAAAAAATGCTCCTCAATTTATGATGGAGTAACATCCTAATAAATGTCTTTGGCACGTGGAGAGCTAAGTTGAAATTTTTTAAAATTTTATTTAAAGAGAAAAAAAAGCAAAACAGAAAAAAGGGTATAAATAATACAGGATTTCAAAAAAAACACTGAGAAATCACTAGTTGATAAATTATATATTTTCCTCTTAGAAATAGTTGTTCAAATTACAAAATTAAAGCATAAAAAGTGGACATTCAAACAGTAAGAGTACAAACAGTTCTGTTCCACGATCCAACAGAAATTTAGTAATATGGCTATCTATCTTACACATTTAAACATACATGCAGTTGTATCCTATAGAGCATTTTATTTCTTTCTATTTTTTACAATAGCAATTATGCATTTTGGGTTTTACTACTCCTACAGTTCTTATGACTGTTTACACTAGAGACACAAGGTGATATTTACAAATACAATTCTCATTTATGTCACTTATGAGGATCATCTCAAGTTGCTTCTATTTACCTATGAAGGCCTCAAGATCATCCTTTTTATAGCTGAGCAATATTCCATTGTATAAAAATACCACATCTTCTTCATCCACTCTGCAGTTGATGGGCATTTTGGTTGTTTCCAAGATTTAGCTATTACAAATTGGGTTGCTATAAACATGGGTGCAGATATATCACTTTGACATGAACTTTTCACTTTTTCTGGGAAAATACCCAGGAGGGGAATAGCTGGATTGAATGGAACTTCCAATCCTAGTCTTCTGAGAAATCTCCACACCGATTTCCATAGTGGCTGCACCAGTCTACACTCCCAACAACAGTGGAGCAGTGTTCCTTTTTCCCCTGCATCCTCGCCAACATTTGTTATTAGTTGATTTCTTGATGGCAGCTATTCTTTCCAGAGTGAGGTGAAATCTCAATGTTGCTTTAATTTGCATTTCTCGAATAACCTATGATGGTGAACATTTCTTCATGTATTTATTTGCCATTTGTATATCTTTCTCTGAGAACTGTGTGTTCATCTCAGATGCCCATTTTTGGAGAGGATCTTTGAAGTTAGGGGGCTTGATGTTTTTCAGTTCCTTATATGTCCTGGATATAAGTCCTTTGCCTGAGGGGTTGTTGGATAAAATTCTTTCCCATTCTGTGGGTTTTCTTTTCATTTTGTTGGTGATTTCTTTTGAAGTGCAGAAACTTTTCAATAATATGAGATCCCAGTTATTGATTCTTTGAAGTGTTTCGTGTGCATTTTGCACTTTGTTCATGAATTCTGTCTTCTCCTATGTCTCCAAGACTTCTACATACCTTGTCTTCCAGTAGATTTAGTGTTTATGTTTTAATATTTAGATCTTTGATCCATTTTGACTTTAGTTTTGTGCAGGTTTTGCAATTTCTTTTGCCATTAATTTCCAATTTCAGTGCACTATGGTCAGATATTATGCATGGTAAGATTTCAATACCTTTGCATTTACTTAAGAATGTTTTATGGGATAATATATGGTCTATTTTGGAGAATGTCCCATGTGCAGCTGAGAAGAATGTGTATTCTGATGTGGTTGGGTGGAACACTCTCTAAACGTCTACTAAGTCCAATTGCTCACAGGTATGATTCAGTTCTCTTATTTCTTTGCTGACTTTTGTCTAGTTCATCTATCTCTTTGTGACAATGGGCTGTTAAGATCTCCTGTTATAATTGTGTTCTTGTGCATTTGGTTTTTCATGCCCACTAGAATCTGTCTTATATAGGTGGGTGCTCCTGTATTTGGTACATATATATTTATAATTGTTAATTCTTCCTCTTGAATTTTACCACTAATAAGTATGTAGCGACATCTCTTTTAATCATTTTAGGTTTGAAGTTCATGTTGTCTGCAAATAGAATAGCTACCCCTGCTTTTTTCTGGGTTCCTGTTGCATGGAATACTGTTTTTCATCCTTTGACTTCTAATCTATGAGCTTTCTTTTGGATCAGACGTGTTTCTTGTATACAGCATATTGTGGGGTCCTGTTTCTTGATCCATTCTGCCAATCTATTTCTTTTTATGGGTTAATTGAGGCCATTTATCTTTATGGATATGTATTGGCTCGACTTTGCCATGTTATGTTCCAGTTGTTTCTTTCTGCTTTTCCTCTTATTTAATTGCTTATCCTACCTGGTGGTTTCTTTCTGTTGTTCTTTTGGGGATTGTGGTCATTTTTATCTCTGTCTAGTATGTCTTTCAACACTCTTTCTAGGGTTGGTTTGGTGGACATGAATTTCTTCAGTTGTTCTTTGTCATGGAAGTATATGCCTCACTTATTTGCATATCAGATTCTTTCCCCATGTTTGGGAAATTTTCTGCTATTATTTCTGTAAGTACTTTACATATGTCATTTGCCTGGACTCCTGTGTCTTCACTAATGCCCATTATTCTTATATTGTTGCTCTTGGCATCATCATGAAGCTTCTGGATTGTCATTTCATGCTGCTTTGTTATTTTTAAAAGTTCTATCCTTTCCTGATCACTAACTGTGATCCTGTCCTCAAGGTTCAAAATCCTATCCTCAGCTTCCTTTAGGCGGTTTTGCATGCTTTCAATAGAATTTTTTGTTTCTTGGATATCTCTTTGAGTTTGTTTCATGAATTCTGCTTGTTTTCTATATTGTTCATTCAAAGTTTCAATCAGTTTCCCATGCTCATGTACTTTTTTTTCCTAGTTCTTCTTTAGCTGCATTCAACAACTCCTTTAAAAAAGTTGTTATTTGTATCTTTACATGGGAGAGTACTTCTAATTTGACTTCCTCTATAGCCTGATGCAGTTGTTTTTTTTTTTTTACTTCATGCTCTATCTTTTCAGAGATTCCCAGTGTGTTACTTTTGGGGTCCTCTATTTCAATGTCTCCTATACTTGCTTCTGGTGTACTATATGTTTGAGACTGCATTTTGCTTTTTTGTTTTGTCATTTTCACTCTGCCTGGTGTTTTCTATGTGTAGGAGAGGATCGCACACACTCTTTTCAGACACACCAAAGTCTTACAGTTCGTTGTAGGGGGTTTTACTACTGGCCCTATTTATCCCCGGGACACCTCTATTTTAGGGGAATACTCGCCACACTGATATAGTCAATCCAGTGTAGTCCAAGGTTCACCATCTGGGAGCAAAGTTCCAAATTTTATCACACTAACTGGATCCTACTGAAATCTTCTGATGTTCCCGGTGGCAGGGCGGGCCCTTGATGGTGGCTGGGGCAGCCCACACCTGAGGCCGGCTTGCACTGAGTTTTGGTGGCAGGGTGGGCTCTCAGTGGGGGCAGCCTACTCCCGAGGCAGACTTACACTGAGTTTGCTATTGATTTTTGAGCGTTGACTTTGTATCCAGCTTCAGTGCCAAATTTGTTTATTACCTCTAGTAGTCTTTTAATGGAATTTTTTGGGCCTTCTATATAAAGTATCATGTCTACTGAAAATAGCAGTAAATTAACTTCTTCCTTTCCTATCTATTCCTTTTATTTCTCTCTCTTGTCTGATTGCCCTGGCTAGTGTTTCCAGAACTATATTGAATAAGAGTGGTGATAGTGGACATCCTTGTCTTGTTCCTAATTTTAGAGTGAAAGCTTTCAGTTTTTGTCCATTTAGTATAATGTTGGCTGTTGGTTTGTCATAGATGGCCTTTATGAGACTGAGGTAGACACCACATATTCCAAGTTTCTGAAGGGTTTTTATCATGAACATGTGTTGGACTTTATCGAATGCTTTCTCTGCATCTATTGAGATGACCATGTGACTTTTGTTTTTGACTCTGTTGATGTGGTGTATTACATTTATTGATTTGTGTATGTTAAACCATCCCTGCATTCCTGGAATGAATCCCACTTGGTTGTGATATATAAACTTCTTGATGATTTGCTGCATTCTATTTGTCAGTATTTTATTGAGAATCTTTGCCTCAATGTTCATTAGTGAGATTGGCCTATAGTTCTCCTTTTTGGTTGGGTCTTTTTCTGGTTTTGGTGTCAGAGTAACACTTGCCTCCAGGAATGATTTAGAGAGGATTGCCTCCTTTCCAATTTCATTGAAGAGTTTAAGGAGTATTGGCATCAAATCTTCTCTAAATTTCTTGTAGAATTCAGCTGTCAATATCAGGACCTGGGATTTTCTTTGTTGGTAAGTTTTAATCATGTTTTCAATTTCAATAGTTGATATTGGGTTATTCAAAATTGCTATATCTTCTTGGTTGAGCTTTGGTAGTTCATATGTTTCTGGAAATCTGTCCATTTCCTCTGTGTTTTCCACTCTATGTGAGTAGAGATTTTCAAACTATGTATTCATGGTCTTTTGAATTTTCATGATATCTGTAGTAATTTCCCTCTTTTCAGTCTTTATTGTATGAATTAGGGTTTTTTTTCTTTCTTCTTCTTGATAAGGTTATCTAGAGGTTTGTCAATTTTGTTTAATCTCTCAAAAAACCAGCTTTTTGATTCATTAATTCTTTGTATATTTTTAGTTTCAATTGCATTGATTTCTGCTCTAATCTTTATAATTTCCTGTCTTCTATGAGCTTTGGGTTTAACTTACTCTTCTTTTTCTAGAAGTTTGAGATGAATCATTAGGCTGTTTATTTGTGCTCATTCTGTTTTCTTGGTATGACAATTTATTGCTATATATTTCCCTCTTAAGACTGCTTTCATTGTATCCCACAGATTATAGTATATTGTTTCCACATTTTCATTGAATTGTAGGTATTGCTTTGTTTCTTCTTGAATTTCATCTGTAGCCCACTGGTTGTTCAGAAGGTTGTTAGTTAATTTCCATATACTTATGCAGATTTTGCAATTTGTTTTGCCATTAATTTCCAATTTCAGTACACTATAGTTAGACATTATGCATGGCATAATTTCAATACTTTTGCATTTACTTAAGAATGTTTTATGGGATAATGTATGGTCTATTTTGGAAAATATCCCATGTGCAACTGAGAGTTTCTATGCTGATGTGTTTTGGTGGGACACTCTGTAAACATCTAATAAGTCCATTTGCCCACAGGTATGATTCAGTTATATTATTTCTTTTCTGCCTGTCTAGTTGATCTACCTCTTTGTAACAATGGGGTATTGAGGTCCTCTGTTATAATTGTGTTCTTGTGTATTTGTTTTTTCATGTCCATTAGTACCTGTCTTATATAGTTGGGTGCTCCTGCACTTGGTGCATATATATTTATAATTGTTAGTTCTTCCTCTTAAATGTTTCCACTAATGAATATTGAGTGACCTTCTTTATCTCTTTTAATCATTTTAAGTTTGAACTTAATATTGTCTACAAATAGAATAGTTATCCCTGCTGTTTTCTGGGTTCCTGTTGCATGGAATACTGTTTTCCATCCTTTGACTTTTAATCTATGAGTTTCATTTTGGGTCAGGTGTGTTTCTTGTATATCATGTTGTGGGATCATGTTTTTTGAGCCATTGTGTCAACCTATTTCTTTTGATAGGTGAATTGA
This sequence comes from Hydrochoerus hydrochaeris, assembly GCA_004027455.1. Classification (NCBI taxonomy): domain Eukaryota; kingdom Metazoa; phylum Chordata; class Mammalia; order Rodentia; family Hydrochaeridae; genus Hydrochoerus; species Hydrochoerus hydrochaeris. The sequence continues at coordinate 77,810 of PVLA01000859.1, forward strand.
GGCCATTTATATTTATGGATATAACTGATTTGTACTGGATTGACTTTGTCATATTATGCTCCATTGTTTGTTTTCTGCTTTTCACCTTGTTTAATTGCTTGTCCTGCCAGGTGGTTTCTTTCTGTTGCTGTTCTGGAGATTGTGGTCATTTTTATCTCTACCTAGTATGTCTTTCAATAGTCTTTCTAGGGTTGGTTTGGTGGACATGAATTTATTCAGTTGTTCTTTGTCATGGAAGTATCTTGTTTCTCCATTAAATTTGAATGAAAGTTTTGCTGGGTACATCAGTCTGGATTGAAAGTTATTTTCTTTCAGGGCTTGAAATTCCTCACTCCAAGCTCTTCTTGCCTTGAGGGTTTATGCTGAAAAGTCTGCTATGATTTTAATGTGCTTTCCTTGATAGGTGAGTTGTGTCTTTTCTCTAACAGCTTTTAGTATTCTTTTTTTATCGTGTATGTCTGGGATTTTAATTATTATATGTCTGGGAATAGATTTATGTTGGTAGTTACTATTTGGTGTTCTATATGCCTCACTTGTCTGCATATCAGATCCCCCCCCCCATGTTTGGGTAATTTTCTGCTATTACTTCTGTGAATAGTTTAGCTATGTCTTTTGCATTGACTCCCTCATCTTCACTGATGCCTATAAGTATATTGTTTCTCTTGGCATCATCTTGAAGCTGTTGGATTGTCATTTCATGCTGCTTTGTTATTTTTAAAAGCTCTATCCTTTCCTGATCACTAATTGTAATCCTGTCCTCAAGTTCTGAAATTTTATCCTCAGCTTCATTTAAACTGTTTTGCCAGTTGTCAGTAGAAGTTTTTGTTCCTTGGATGTCTCTTTGAGTTTGTTTCATGGATTCTGCTTGTTTTCTATATTGTTCATTCAAGGTTTCAATCAGTTTCCCATGCTCCTGTACTTTTTATCTATTTCTTCTCTGGATGTGCTGAGCAACTCCTTTACTAAGGTTGTTATTTCTGTCTTTACATGAGAGATTACTTCTAATTTGATTTCCTCTATAGCCTCATGGATTTGTTTTTTAAATTTTACTTGCTATTTTTTCAGTGGTTTCTGGTCTGTGACTTTTGAAGTCCTCTATTTCTATGTCTCCTGTACTTGCTCCTGGTGGGATACATGGTTGAGATTGCATTTTGCTTTTTTGTTTTTCCATTTTCCTCTTTTGGATTAATATTTGGTCCTTCAATCCCACTAGTGTCAACTGTTGGAAGTGTGTATCTTGGGGTCCTACTGTACCCCAGGTTGATGTTTGTCCAATTTCTGTGCCCCACAATGAAGAGGTGGGCCAGTCACCTGAATTCCCCTGTATGGCCTGTTGGGTGAGTCCTATATTCTTCATAAGCTGACAAGCCTAGGAGTATTGATGAAAATCAACCATTAGTTCCTGCTCTTATTATGTCTTCAGGTTGTTCAGAGTCACCAGATCTCCCTGTTAACAGGGTTTGTCCCAGCTAGGACCCTACTGTGTCTCTGGGTGGCTCATAGGGTCTTTAAATTTTCTCCGGGTTGGACGAGGTCTTATTGGCACCCTCCTCAACCTACCTGATGTTCTCTGTGTGGAGGAAGGACTCACCCTCTTGCTAAGCTCGCCAAGGTCCCACTTCTGGAGGGGGCTTCATTATTGCTCCTGTTTATCCACTGAAGATGGCAAATTCTATTCTATTGTAGAGGAAGCCCACCTTACTGATGGAAGCCTGCTGAGTTCATCTTTTTGGATGAGGGGTTACTGAGTACCGCCTCAATACAGCAGGGGTCACAGGAGAGGCCCAGGTCAGGCCTAGCCCTGCATGCATCACTGGCTGGAGTTCCTGGGTCCCACAAGGTGAAGTTGAAATTTTTTAATGTATGTCCGATACTAAAAATCACAGCTTAGTAGCACAGTACATTGTAGATTATTTTACCCTTGAAATCATACAACTAATGGGAACTTCAAGTCCATTTCTCTGCATACCATCATGGGAAATTATATCATACATTTCTAGTCCAGAAAAAGACCAAGTTCAAAATTTGAAGATGATTTGTGCCAAATATGTATATCATTTTCACACCATCATAATATTAAAACTTATAACCCAAGCTCATGCATGTTAGAGACAGTCTATGTACAAGTTACAAAATATGAAGGACAATGAACATAACCTAAGGAATTTTTACCATTTTCTGGGGAGGAGATTGACACACCTTCAATTATGGGTAGTCTAGTAGTATAATGTTAAATTGAAGTGTCCAAGCACATACCAATATTAACAGTCAGAAAATTTCCCAAATAATACAAATACTCTTCCAAGTACAAGAAGGTAAATGGCCATCAGATTTAATCCCACCACTTCTACCTGAAGACATCTTATTATCAGACTCTCAAAGGGGGAGGATAAAAAGATTATCAAGCCTGCAAGACAGATGAACCAAGTAAGAAGGCTCTCCAAACTCATGTGACAGAAAACTTCTCAGAAGAAACTTTACAGAACAGAAAAGTGTGACATGAGACTTCCACAGCTGTAAGGGGGGAAGAAATTCTTGCCAAAGGAGAAAAGTATTTTTGCCAACCAAGATTATAATCAATGAAGCCATTCTCCATAAATGAAGCACAAAGTCATTACCTGACCAACAAAATTTCCTACAAGAGATATTAAAGGGTGTGCTCTCACCTGAAAGATATGTTAGTAGGAAAAAAGAATCAAACATTACAGAATTCTCTGGTAAGAGTAACTATAGAGAAATTTAGAATGCTTTAACATTCATACATTTTATGAAGACTATAAAACAGTTAAAATTAGTAATAACTACATTAAAATGTTTACAGCGAAGTGATATTGAAATATGAAAATTTTAAATATGGGCAATAATGGGGTGCTAATATACAGAATTTGAGAATATTTTGTTGTCTTTTTCTCTCGTTTCTTGTCTTTATATCAAGTGAAGTTGTTATCATTTCTACCTAGCTTGCAAAAGTGATTCCCTTAAGTCTAACAGAAAGCACAAGGCAAAAATCTATAATAAATAAGACAAAAATAACAAAGCAGAAATTGAAACGTGCTGTTACAGGATGTCACTTGAACACAAAGGAGGAATAATGCAGTGAGAAGAAAGGAAATACAATTAGAAAATAAATTACAAAATGACTGTAGCAAGAAGTTACCTATTAATATTCACCTAAGTGTAAATTGATAAAAGTATCCGATTAAAAAGTATAAAGTAACTGAATAGATTTTTAAATACACTTGGCTATATCTTCTTCATAAGAAAATCACTTTACCTTTAAGGGCACACATAGACTGAAAGTACAGTGATAGGATAAAATATATAAAATGAAATCCAAAAGAAAGCAGGAGAGGCTTTTTTTTTCTCTGTATGATTTTAGGAGCTGTAAATGAATACCAAACTACCACATGGTGAATTGTGATGATTAATTTTATGTGTCAACTTGTCTAGTCCATGGTATACAGATATTTGGTCAAAGATTACCTTAAACATCTCTGTGAAGGTATTTTTAGACAAAGTTAGCATTTAAGACAGTAGACTTTGTCGAAAACAAATTACTTCTCTTAATGTGGATCTCACTCAGTCAAAGATGTTAAAAAGGTAAAAAAGTTTACTTCCAAGGAGTAGGAATTTAAGCCTTTATGTTGGTTTCATACTCGAGATACAAGATCAAAACTTCCCTGGATTTCTAGCCTACTTACTTGCCCTATAATTTTTTAACTTACCAGCCTCCATAATCTCATTAACAATTACTTACAATTCTACATCTTACTCCAAACAGATATAAACACATGTATATACATGAACATATACTATTGGCTTTGCTTTTCTGGAGAGTCTTCACCAATGCAGCATTGCTATATAAATTAACCCCAATAAATCTACACAAAAATGCAATGTGCTTTTTCTTGACGTTGATACTCAGTCGAGTCTACTATTCTTCACTACAGTGTTACTCCACTCCTACTCTGAAAACCTACTTCTCACTTATCCTTAAAAGTAGCTCCATGGCACCTCCCAACACTATTTCCTGTTGTTATCCCTGTAGTCAAGCCTGGATTATTTGTCATTTCTACAGATGTCTCAAGAATTGTGCCTTATCTATTAATAGAATAAATTCTAATTACCAATTTTATTCATGATAGCCATTAGTGTATTAGGATCTCTTAAACTGTTAAAATTGTTCACTTCTTTAGTATTTTCATGCTTCTGTTATTATTCTATATGTGTTTGTTGAATGAAATAAATGTAGAAAGTTATTTCATTCATTACACAGCTCTCCATACTAATTATACTAGTGAGCATATGAAACCTTTCTATTCTTGTTATTAGTGAACTTGGCCTTCTAGGTGATGTTAATGTGCTTTATTCTATTGTCAGTGAATTACCATTAGTTTTTATTCTAGGATAAGAGACCATCTCTTTATATCATAAGACATTTTTGTCTCTAAACCATTCCATTTATGGCTAAATGAGTCAGACAATTCACATTATTTTCAGAAGCAGACAAGCAAAAAGATCAAAGTAATTATTGAACAAGTGTTAATGATGTCTAATCAATAATGTAGGCAAGACTAAAACTGCCTACATTATGTTATCTGAATGTATGCTAGGTGTGCACAAATCTGAACCTATTCTAATATTTCCTTGAGTTTTATGAAACCATTAGAATATGATTTAATAAATATTCTGTTAATTTATCACCTGGTCAAATTAGTCTGGTCTATTGTAAAAATTATTCTGGTTCTATTATGTCATTCCTATTGTAATAGCATAAACTACTTTGAATTTTTGTTTCCTGTAGTTTTATGGTAATATACTGGGTTTTGCCACAGTAAATGACAGAACTGTTTTGTAAGGAAATCAAATGTATATGAATAAATACTTGCTTTTTATTTATAACCAGCAAAAATCCAACATAGATTCAAAATTGTGATTAATATTGAATCAAGTTAAATAACAAATTAAATAATAAGGTATTTCAAAAATTAGTATTAGAGAGCACTCAGGTTTTTCAAACATACAGAAACAAAACTTCAAATATATTTTCATTAATGAACTCTCAGAAACCTACCTAAAACCATATTAGCTAATTTACAAAATCTACCCTTTTATTTGTTATACCAATAAAATACATATGTGAAATAAATCTCTCTATGGAAAATACTTTCCCAATATCAAAAGAATTAACGTGTAAACACATTTTCCTTAAAACACGTCAAATACATTTTAAAAAAAATGCATAAACCAACTTTTTTTGTTATCTGCATATAAAGTAGATAACTGTTAGAATATTTGTACAACTCTTGACTATCCTAAGTTATGTAATCTGGACAAAAATGGAGTTCAATTTTCTTCATGTTCAATAGAAGTCAGTTGTAATACAAATATATTGGTTATCTGCAATTATTACATATATGACATTTCCAAAGACTAGTATAGATTTCATTTTAAGATGCTATTAAACATACATATAAATTCACATAGAGTTGTGAACAGATAATCTGACTTCCAACTCTATCTCGTTGTTTGAAACAGGCTGGATTAGATCTGAGTTTTCACAATTCTTTAAATATTTATTTAACTTTCCAAAATTTTCTACAGTAATATCGTGGACTAATAACTTTTGGTTATCATGTATAGTGAGAATTGATAAAGCCCTACACATTAAGGATAAATACTTCTAAAAAGTAACCTCTCCAAGAGTAGCTGAGACAATTTATTCAACATCTTTGCAATGTTGGACAATCTCTACATATAGCAAGACTTTAGTTTATGAACATTTACTTTATAATGACTAATAGTATAACACCAATGACTAAAAGTTTCTAAAATTAATGCTCATGTAAGTATTAGGCAAAGAAAATCTGAAGTTTTATTGTGATATCTAGTCATTCCAAGGTTTTGTTCAGAGCCACTATGCAAAATTGAACTTGGTCAAAAAGTTGAAAAGCATCTATCTCCAAACAGGTTCCCTCAAACATTCAAAAACAAAAACAAGCATGCTCAGATCCATTGTTCCATAATTGCATCAGCTCTTTGCAGAATACATCTCAATATTTTTATCAGGGGTTAATATGTGACACTCCTACTAAGTTTCAGAAGCTTAATTATGTTAGGGAAATGCGTAGTTTTTCACAAAAGAATGTCTATAACTTATGCAACTTGTACTTCCTCTATATAGATGCATAGCAGTGAATATCATTCTCAAATTCTACTCAGTTAATACTCTAGATAAGATAAAGAAGCAATTTTAGTTTACTCTCTGCCTGCTTCAAACAAGAAATCAAAGTTCTGAATAATTATAACCAATAATATATATTACATTCCAAATTATATGTTACATAAGTTTTCATTACTTTGTACTTCAGCAATGGTATATTGTTTAAAGATATGGAAACTATTAAATATGCCTGTTGACAGCATACTAATATTACATATGAAGTAAATACCAAAAGATAAAATGTACTTCATTACTGAATTAGTTAACTTTGACAATCACTGTCCCATTTAGTCTCAACTGAACAATTTTCTCAAATCACACAGGTTGTAATGTTCCTTAATAAGCTGTATTTGTCCCTTCTCCCTGTTTTTACAAACATTATCTGTAAGAATAAGGATAAACTTCTCCATTTCCCTTTATATGATTTTCCTTTTAGTCTGGGCTCTGCATTTTCCTCACAACCAGTTCCTAGCTCAGCTGCTAACTCAACAGGTTCTTAGGTGCTGCCTTGGCTCCCAAGTGCTTCACTTACCAGAGCTCATTACCGGGTTACTCAACCTCATCAGCTATAAATGCCTTGAAGGTAAGGAATTTTATTCTATCTGTCTCAGTTCACAGAGATTCTATGGTTTTTCATAGAAGTCTAACAACATGCTGCAAATTAATATCATCAGTAATGAAAGAGAATTTTCTATTAGGAGATGTAGGGTTCATGAGTCTGAACCTATTTAACTTGTGCCTAATACAATTTGATGCAGAGCTGTGTGGATAAATTATGTGATTACTATTAAGTTTAAGTAAAACACCATAGGTAAGAGTTAATACAAGTACATCTTTCATAGATCACTAACACTCTAAGTGGTTTAAATCCTAACCCTCTACTTCAGCTGTGAAGACCATGGTGATTCCACAAAAGATCTGCCAAAGACCTAATAATTTGAGAACCTACTGCAGTTGTATGATAAATGCTCTTAATCTTATTCTCACAACATTATGAACTACAAATATGTCTTTAAAGCTGCCTGTAGAAAAGTGGTAACAAAAATGATCTGATATTTTTAAAATGATATATTTTATATCCATTTTACTAAACAACAGTGTTGCACATAGCCAATTTTATAGTTTTTCTATAACCTTGACCATATTTGACTGAAAGATCAATATGCACAGGTAATGCAAAAACAAAACACAGAGAGATCACCAAATTCAAATAATCCAAAAATATATTTACTCTTATGAGTGAATTTTTCAGAATACTATGTACAAATATGCAAATGTAAATTCACTAATGCCTTAGTTTTCATGCATATTCTGCTCAAGTCTGTTCTATACCCATCCCTTGCAAAGGAATCTGAGTTATCAACAGACTTACAGAAATATGAAAGAATCTGGTAAAATAATTTCACAGAAAAGTAAACTTTAATTGATTTTTGTTGAGGATACTGATTTTTTATCTTAGAACACTTTTAGATTGACAGCAAAGTTAAGATAGTATGAAGAGTTTCTATATACAACAAGCCCAGTTTTACCTATGATTAACACTAGGGTAATATATTTGTCACAGGTAATGGATATAGAGACATTTTTATTTAAGGATCTTTTTTCCCAGTGGGATAAAGAAGCCCACTTAAGACTTTATGCTAAATTCAGCTGTGTTTCTTAAAGCACCTCTGTATTGTAATAATTCCTAGTTTATTTTGGATTTTGATGACCTTGACACTTTTGAAGAGTGTTAGACAAATATTTGTGAAATGTCCCTCTTTAGATTTTACATGTTGTTTTTCTTATTAGACTGAGTGATGAATATCTTGAGGGAGGGAAGATCACAAAATTAAATTAATTTTCATCACATCATATGAAGGTTACATTTAATAAACATTATTTAGCACTGTTGAGGTTGATCACCTACTTGAGCTAGTGTTTGATAGGCTTCTTCACTGTAAATTTATTCTTTAATCTCCTTTCCCCCATGGTAATATGGGTGCACCTTACTATCAATGACTTATAGTTAAGATGAGGAGGAGTTATGATCCATTTTTTTAAGGATAGGTTTTATATAAAATAATTAGATTTGTCTTGAGCAAGAGATTTTCTAGCCCTCCAAGTATTTGCCTGTTTGATCACTTATATCATTATGGATATATATTTCATATTCTAGGTTATAATTTGAAATAATCATTTTGCTATTGTTCAAATTGTTGCAACTATCGCCTCAGGGAACTCTTTTAATTGGTACATTATGTCACTTTGACAATCTCAATCAGTGTGAGTTTTGAGGGTTGCGATTATTTTGAAAGAGAGCCATTGTGTTTTTGATTTGGTAGCACTGTATTACTTTCTGGAATAATAAGATGACCCAGGATCACTTTATATATTCCTAGATCTTGTCCTAGAGTTACCCATTTATCTCAGTGGCCCGGGTTATTATTTTTAAAGAATAGTGTTAGGAACCAAGATATGGATTCTGAGTGCTGGTTTGCATTTGGATATGACTGTTTTTAGGCATTCTTTAGTGATAGAGCAAGCAAACATATGTGTAGCACATGTATACAGCACATCCCCTCCACTAACACTTCTATCTCTGTCCATCTGCATTGATATTAAGATAAATTTAAATTCATACTGATGTTTCCTACTCTAATTCATCACAACATGGATCATTCTAACCTCATCCCCTTGTTCATATTTAACCTTTCCCATCAACAATAACTCCCACCATCTACAATACATTTATTTTTTCATCTCCAGAATATATATTTTGGAGTTGTTAATCTATATTTCAGTGGAAGCAGATTTCATTAATTAAAAATTGGCCTTCAGTCAGGCATAGTGATGCAGGTCTGTAAACCAGCTCTTGGGAGGTTGAAGCAGGAAGATCTCCATGAGGTTGAGACAAGCCTGGGCTGCATGGTGAGTTAGAGACTGGCCTGAATCACAAAGTAAGACCCTGGCTCAAAAAATTAAAAGGAAAACTAAAAAATAGGTAAAATTCTGCATCAATCTACAGGCTCCACTCATAACAAACTTACTTAGGTCAGAGCCAGTTCGCCACTCTGGTAAGTGGCTGTGGCCTGAGAAGCCACGACCGCCCCAGGGTGAGAACCATTAGCCATTTCCTGAGATCTGCACCATGTTGGAACTTGGGGCGCTGGGAAAACAAGCAGCCAGCTCACTGCTTTGGTAAGCAGCTATGAGACTGCTGGCATGTGGGCTAAGAATCAAACGTTTTATATATATATATCACACATACCCCTGTTAGCAAGTGGGAGCCATAGGACTGAATATTTCTTGGGAGGATGAATGTATGCAGTGTGGCAAGTAGGGGGGATTTCCTTCTACCATGTTTTTGAAGGCAAATATTTTTATCACTGTTTTGCTGAGTTCTGATTAATGGTACTGCTCTATTCAATATTCTGTTTTTGTAAGTTCAATATTTCCTTCTATTTTGCTCTACCTGATTGAAAGAACAGCTATTGTGAAGAGAATGGGATGTACTATTGTGCCTATTGCTGTTGTCCTGGTGACCTGCTGTGAGGTTCTGTGCCAGTTCCACTGCACTGTCTTGGTTGGCTTTGTTCTGTCTTGTTCTGCTGTATTTTGCTACCTTCAAAAAAAAAAAAAAGATAACAAAGTAACAAAATACCTCCAGAAAACTAACTTCACCAAAGCCAATCCATGGGGTATGGATGAGGAGAAACTCAAAAACAAAGCAACAGAATAATATGACTAAAAAGTAAATAAAAACAACAAAACAGATCAGTAAGGTACTGAGCAAGCTGAAACATGATATAACTAAACAGATAACAGACTTAAAAAGCAAGAGGGAAAAAAAGTGCTCTAAAGGATTTAGCTGCATGTATGTTTAAGTGTGTAGGATTGATAACCATGTTGCTAAGCTTTTATTGGATCATTTAACAGAACTGTTTGCAGCCTCACTGTTTGAATATCCACTTTGTATGCTTTAATTTTGTAACTTGAACAACTATGTCTAAGAAGACAATATGTAATTTATCACCTAGTTATTTCTTACTGTTTATTTTTGGAAATTCTGTATTGTTTCTATCATTTTTTCTATTTTGCTTTTTTTCTCTTTAAATAAAATTTTTTAAAAAACAAGGTTATTTAGGTCACTGTAATTTCTGCCACACCCTTCAGTAAGTTTATGTCAACAAATTTGTAGAAAATTTAAGATTCTTTATCACAATAGGAATTCTGTTTTGTAATCACTTGAGTACTCTAAATTATTTTAAAATTATATGTGTGAATTACTGCACTTAACATTATGGTCTCAAGGAGTACCCATTTTCCTACAAATGACTCAAGTTTATTCTTTTTTATGGCAGAATAGTACTCCCCTATGCATAAATACCAATTTTTCCCCTCTCTTTGAAGAATTATATCATTGAATATAGAATTCCATGTTGCTATTCTTTTTTTCCTACAGCAATTTAAATACAATAATCTATTCCACACTCTTCTTGCTTGCATGGTTTCTGATGAGAAATTAGTAATTCTTACACTTATTTCTCCACAAATAAATAGTGCTTTCTTTATTTGACTGTCTTCAAGATTTTCTTTTTTCTTTGTTTTTCTGAAGTTTTAAGACATATTTATGAGTACGTGTGCTTGCGTTTATGTCTGTGGTATCTGATATTTATCCTACACGATGTGTTTAAAATATCCTATTGGAACTTAAGAGTACTGTCAGCTATTACTTTAAGAGATCTACAATAAATTTAGATATCTTTAATCTTAATCCCCCCAACTTTGTTCTGCATGTACTGTGTGACAAAATTGTACCTTGTCTTTTTTTAGCTAAGATTGAAAGAAAGTTAGTTGAATCTATTTCACAAGATTGATCTTTGTACTTGTTTTCTGAACAAAGTAGATCAACTGATGAAACAAGCAAAATAAAATTTAGAGCTTTTAAATATGGAACAAAGACCTGGGAAAAATACTAAGGCCAGCAAGGACCACTGGAAGATGGAAAATCAGAACACCTTCAGCAAGACAGCCAAACTCCTACTCCAGAAACTGTAGTGGTAGAAGTAACTCACCCAGTTTTATTGATGACTTAAAGTTTATTCCAATAGATTCCAATTTGGTAAGAAGCACAACCTAACCAGTCTGCACAGTCAGCTCAAACAAGAGGCCTCTGAAACCTCTGCTTGGTTCTAGCCTGTAATTCCACCTTGCACTGCAATTCTCTTTTGTATGCCAGCAACACTGCTGGTGCAACACAGAATCAGAAGCACTGAGAACAAAAGCGAATGACAAAGAAGTGAAGGATTCTGACAACAATGCAGCTTGGAAGTGAAAAATCTAGGAACCAAACTAAAAATAAAAAAACGAGGACTATAAGGAGAACAGAGTGGAGTGGGCACCTAACCATGTCTGGCCACATTGACAGGGACTGCACGTCTTGTGAGCAGAGCAGCCAGGCTGCGAATGTCACACCTGCTCCTCGGCTGGCCTCCAGGTCAATAGATAGCTTCGGCTGCATCTCTGCAGGCCTCCAGGAGCACTATGAAAACACACAGGCTGCCCAAATGAGAATGGAGGCTGCTAACTCAGAGTGTACCATCCCGAGGGAGTCAGTGTCCATAATTAAAATTTGGTAAAGATTGAAAAAAGGCACAGTAAGAGGAAAGCTTCACTACTGAGACACAGAGGGAGCAGCAGCAAGACTGAGGGAAAGAGGCTTTACTGCTTTGATCGTGGGTTGCTTAAGAAGCAGTTTGTGGCTCCTTAGAAGCCAGGCTTATTATGGGGTTGCTTTGGGGGGTGTTTCCACTTTAATCAGGTTGGCCCAGCTTTGGAAGCAGGTGCAGAATTGGAAATCATCACGCAGACAAATTGCTACAGAAGTTCTGATTTGACTTCCTAGGCAGGTTGCTGCTGAAATAGCTACTGCTTGCCATGCATCGTATGTTGTTATACACGTTCTGCCTACCGTCCATTTGCATGTTTAGGATTTCAGTATGTTTTTCCAGAAAAAAAAAAAACTTTGTCAAATTTGGTCATATTTTAGAAACAGATACCAGAATTATAGCTGGAATAGATTAAGATAATTACACCACTAAGCGTCCTTAGATCAGGTCAGTCAAGATTCTCCAAAGAAATGGAACCAGCAGGATACACAGTGAAGCACATGTATTTGTGACATATTCCAGGGAATTACCTTAGCCAAAGCATTGGCTTATAGGATGTAGAGAGCATGACGGTAAAACAGAATTCTCAGGTGGGAAGTGATACTGTATTTTGCAGGGAGAATACATTTTACATTCTATTTATTATTTATGTAAATATTTATATATATATTTGTAAGTATAAGAAATTGTTCATAACAAATGTTAATTCCTTTTTTCACACTCTTTCCCTCCATTTCTTCCTCCATCCATTCAATATCTCTTCCCCTTTGAGAAAGATCTCTCTCTCTACTTCCCATGTCTTTTATTTGGCACTGCATTTATACATTGGCTTTCTCACATAAGGGAACTCATGAGATATTTAATCTTCTATGATACTTAATCTTCATTTCACTTAGCATGATGGTTTCAAAGTGTATCCATTTTCCTACAAATAACTAACGTTTTATCTTTTTTTTACAGTTGAGTAGTACCTCAATATGTAAATACCACATTTTCTTTTGTTGATGGCCAAATAGGTCACTTCCAAGATTCAGTTATTATGAAATGTGCTGCTATCAACATGAGGATGAATGCATAACTGTAATATTATGTCATTAACTTTTTGGGCAAGATACCTAGAAGAGGAAGAGCTGAGTCAAGTGGAGTTCCTAGTTTCAATTTTTTTTAAGAAATCTCCAGACTGATTTCCATCATAGTACTACCAGCTTACATTCCCACCAAAAGTGCAGAAGGGTTCCCTTCGCCCTCACACACCCTTGCCAACATTAGTTATTGTTTGATTTCTTGACTGTGGCCATTCTTTTTGGCATAAAATGGAACCACAGTGTTGTTTTAATTTGCATTTCTGTAACAATAAGTGATGATGAGCATTGCTTCATGCATTTATTTGCCATTTGTACTTCTGTGATGTTTCCCTTCATTTCTCTCACTCACTTTTTGATTGAGTCTTTTATTTTGGAGATATAATTTTTTTTAGTTCTTTATATATCCTAGATACGAGTTTTCTGTCTGAGAAATGGCTGGCAAAATGATTTTCCCACTCTGCATGTTGTCTTTTCACTGTTGGTTGGCTTTTTTGCTGTACAGAGCTTTTTAATTCGATGTGATCCCATTTGCTAATTCTTGGGACTATTTTCAATGCAACCAGGTTTCTGTTCAGAAAGTCTTTGTCTATGCCTGTGATTTAAGAGTTTTAGTCATTTTGTCTTCCAGAAGATTAAGTGTTTTTATTTTAACATTTATCTCACTGATTCATTTGATTTTAGTTTACTGCATGGTGATTCAATCTTCTACATGACCAGTTTTCCCATCTATTGGGAAAAGCTATCTTTCTCCTGTGTATGTTTCTGGCACTTTGTCAAAGATCAGATAGTTGAATGTGCTTGATACCCTCTATTCTCTTCCACTGATTATCTTGTCTGTTTTGCATCAGTATCATGCTGCTTTTATCACAGTAGCTTTGTAATAGAACTTCAGAACTGATATCTCCCACTTTGCTATTTTTACCCAGTATTGTGTTTGCTATTCTGGGTCTCTTCTGGTTCCATGAATTTTAGGATTATTTTCTCCAGTTTTGTGAAGAATGCTGGGAAGAATGCTAGTGGAATTTTGACAGGTATTGCATTAAATTTGCATATTAATTAATGAAGCATGAGCCATTTTGACAGTTTTTTCATTTTCTGATGGCCTCTTTAGTTTCCTTTTTCAAAGTTCTGCATTGTTTATTACAGAGGTCTTTTACTTCCTTAGTTAGGTTCCATTTTAGGTGTCTATATATATTTTTGGTGCTATTATGAATAGTATTTTTTCCTAATTCCTTTCTCAGTGAATTCATCATCAATGTACTGGAATGCTATTGATTTCTGTGTGATAATTTTGTATCTTACTACCTTGGTAAATTTGGTTACTAATTCTAAGTCTTTTGGTGGATTTTTGTGTCTTCTAGATAGAGAATTATGACCTGCAAATAACGATAATTTGACTTCTGCTTTCCTATGCATAATCCCTTTTATTTCTTTGTCATGCCTAGTTGCTCTTACTGTTGTTTTGAATACCACACTGGACAGGAGTAGTGATAGTGAACTTCCTTGTCTTATTCCTGATTATAGAATACAGGCTTTCAGTTTTTCCCTATTTAATATGATATTACCAGTAGATTTGTATTTCTTTAATCAGACTGAGATGGGTTCTTTATACATATTTCCTTAAGCATTTTTATCATGAAAGGATGCTGTATTTTGTCAAAGGCTTTTTCTGTGTCTATTGAGGTAATTATGTGATTTTTGTCCTTGCTTTTGTGTATATGATATAATACATTCAGTAATTTGCACATGTTGAAATATCCTTGTATCCCTGGGATAAAGCCTACTTGTTCAGGATAGATGATCTTTTCAATGATTTATTAGAGTCCATCTGCTGGTAGCTTATTGAGTATTTTTGCCTTTATATTTGTTAAAGAAATTGGTCTATAGTTCTCTTTTTTGGTTGGATCCTTGTCTGGTTTTGGAATCAGGGTGATGCTAGCTTCCAAATGACTTTAGGAGTACTCTTCCCTTTAAATTGGATTAAAAATCTTAAGGAGTATTGATGTTAGAATTTTCCTAAAAATTTGTAGAATTCAGCAGTGAACCCATTTGAACCTGTGTTTTTCTTAATTGGCAGTTCTTACTGCTTCAGTTTCATTAGCTAATATTGCATTACTTCAGATTTCTAAATTGTTTTAGTTTTGGCAATTCATATGTATCTAAAAATCTATCAATTTCTTCAGAAATCTCCAATTCACTGGCATACAGGTGAATGAAGTAGCATTTAACAGTGTTTTGAAGTTCGGCAGTGTCCATTATATTTTTACCATTGTTTGGAGCATATATGTTAATAATTGTTATATATGTTAATGATTGTTATCTCTTCCTGTTCAAATGTCCCTATAAGTAATATGTAGTGACTTTCCTTGCCTCTTTTGATTTATTATGGCCTGAAGTCCACTGTGTCAAAATATAGGATAGCTATACCTGCTTTGTCAGGTTGCTGTTACATGAAATATTGTTTCTTATCCTTTGATTTTTTTAAACTGCGAATTTCTTAGTGAGTTAAATATGTTTCTTGTGCATGGCATACCACTGGATTTTTTTCTTGACCCATTCTGCCAGTCTGTGTCTTTTGATTGGGGAATAGAGACAATCCACATTAAGAGTTATTACTGATAAGGGTTGCCTTATACTTCTAATGACCTTATTTTCCTGTTCCTGATTTTTTATCTTTTCCTTCTACTTAATTGGTCAACCTAATTGGTGTGCTCATTGTATTAAACTCTTTGCCATTCTTAGCTTCATTGTGTGTTTCTGGTGATCTTAGAACTCTGGAGTTTTTTTTTTTATTATTCTGCTTTAGTGCTCATGAATTTCTTTAGGTGCTCTTTTATCATGAAAGCAACTTATTTCTCCATCAGTACTGAAAAATTGCTTGTGGGATCTATCAGCCTTGGATAGAAAATATTTTCTTTTAGAGCTTGAAAGAGCTCTCCAAGCTCTTCTGACCTTTAAAATTCATGTTGAGAACTCCATTATTCTGTATTTGCCTTTATAAGTTTTATTTCTTTTCTCTAACCTCTTTTAAGATTCTATTCTTACATAGAACTTCTAGGATTATGACTATGATATATTGTAAAGAGGTTCATTTCTGATTATGACTATTTGAGTTACATATCCCTTATTTAACTGTATGTTAAATTCTTTTCCCTTATTTGGAGCATGTTTTTAGGGCATTTGTACCGTCTTCTGATTTTTAACTAATTCCAATTAATCTTAGCCTTCTTTGCATCTTCAGGTACCTTTCATTGCTTGGCCACAGATAACAACTCTGTCTTCTAGTTCTGACTTCCTGTCCTCACTTTGGTCACTCCTGTTGCCTATACTTTAGATAGAATTTTTAATCTGCTGTATTTCAGTTTTCATGGACTCTAATTATTTCCTATCCCTGCCATTCAAGTTTTGCATCATTTTGTTTAGCTCTGATAGTTTTTAATTAGTGTCTCCTCTAGATTCTCTGAGTGTTTTGCTCACAGTCATATTTATATTTTCTGTGACGTTTCCAGCAGGTTACTGATCTGTTTCATTATCTCTGCTGATATCATTTGACATAACTGGGCACAAGACTTTTGTTTTCCTCTCCTTGCAAATCCCAGGGGTCAGCTTAGAGGGTGTTGGGAATTTTAGCAGTTCATTTTGTTGACTTCTCTTCTCATGTGTCTATTTTCTTGTTTATTTGTTTTCGTTTTGGGACCTTCAGGTTGATGGCAATAGAAAGCTTTATTTTCTATTATAGAGACATCTTTATTTGTTGTTTACTTTAGTAGCATCCTCTGTTTATGGTTAACTCTTGGCCTTTGCCTCTATTTCAGGATCCAACCACCTTTGTTTACTTAGAATGGGAGATGGCAGCATATTTAGCCCACGACCCAGCTCTGCAGGAATGGGCCACAGTATTGTTAATGACCCCAGGCAATCCCCATATCGGGATCCCCAGACGCAATTAATAGCAATAGCTAAGTAACTAACTATAGTAATAAAAGCAGTATCAGTTACAGTATCAAATATAAACTGATAGGATTTAAGGGCCAATAATGTACCATCCTTACTCATAAAAAAGAGTGGCTACAGTTACAGTATGAGCTCTAAAACAAAACAAATGTTAACCTACTATTGACCTACAGTAAATATCTACTAAATAGAATTTTACCTCTACTAACAATAACTATTCAAAATCAGTAATGTAAATTTAACTAGCTAACTAAAGACTCATAAAGTATAATAATTACTATAGTACCCTTACTATTATAATTACTATAGCAATTACTATTACTACATAGTAATACTATAGTATAGTATTAACATTATTAATACTAATAGTATATAATTATCATTATTCTCTGAGGAACCAGAGAATATCAAAAAGCAAAATTTGAGAAATTAATCAATTATATATGAGAAGCAGAAAAGTGAGATGGGGGTCCTCTTTAGGAGTGAGGAAATTATGTTAAAAAACAGTCACAAGAAAGAATGAAGAAAAAGAAGATAAACAGCAAAACAGAGAACATAAAGGAAAGGTAGAAAAGGAGATGAAAAAATTGAAAGGGAAAAACATGGAGAGAAAAGAAACTAAATGAAGTCAAATGTGGACAAAAGGCACAAATCATGAAAGGAATGAAAACTAACTAATACAAAATAGATTTTCTTAAAAAAAATTGAGTTAAACCATTCTTCACAGAACTGGAGAAAATAATCCTAAAATACATCTGGTCCAAAAGGTGATCTAGAATAGCAAAAGCAATCCTGAGTAACAATAGTGAATTAAAATGGATCAAATAACTAAATGTTAGAACAAAACCACTTAACTGCCAGAAGATAAAGTAAGTAAAACACTTGATGTCATAGGTGAAGACACAACTTTCTGAACACAACCCCAGTTGCACAGAAAATAGTTCCATGAATCAACAAATAGGATCAGATAAAATTTTAAAAGCTTCTACACAATTGAAGAAATAACCAACAACTGGAAAAGAAAACCTCAGAACGGGAAATAATTTGTGCAAGTTATGATATCTAGACTACCATAAGTGTCATCCAAAAGTGATAGAGCTATACATAAGGAATTTTGACAGAAATTTGAAGTTTTTTTCTCTTTATAATTTTTTTCATTGTGTTTTCATATGTATAATCAGATGTAACATAATGGCACTGGTGGTGTTGTGCTGAAGTACATCAAAATTTAGATGACTAGAAACACTTTCATAAAGTTGAATGGCACTAAAAGTCTAAGATAGGACAATCATGTACTCATTCTTTCATCGCTGGGATGCAAAACTCAACACTCACAGGATAAAGCAGTAGAGGATGAACATTCAGAGATTCAATTTCAGAGATTTTTAGTGCATGATTGGCTGGTTCCAAGGCAGAAGAATTGTAGAAGAGTTTAATAGTGTAAAACTGTGTAGTTTATGAGGGCTGAGAAGCAGAACACAGGAACTGCACCAGATAGAGAAGGACCAAGGAGCAGACACAGATTCTAAAGGCAAATAACTACGCCCCACACAGACATACAGAAGGTGCTTTAACCCCTAGGTGTCTGCCAAGATGACCAGCTTGACACAACTAAGCTTTAAGACAGACACCATGTCCTGAATATTACTTTTGCCAACTTGAAAATCTTTGGTAGCTGCAAAGGGCTGAAATTCTCTACTAGGAAATGAGACGCCACTGTCCTCTACATGGAGTTTAATTTTATTGACTATATTTTACTTATTCCTCATCGCATTAACTCACTTTCACTTATTACAGTCTCCTCAGATTTCCCCATGTTTAGTAGATTATGAATAGGTGTTTGTCATTCAAATATCACCCCCAAATTTGAAAATGTCTCCACATAATGTTAAAAAGCAGATTTTGTTCTTGTCAAAAACAAAGCATATATTACATCATTGATCGTCCCATATATTAAAAAAAAAAGTCCCATATATTAAAAAAAGAATTTAAAATATTATTTTATCTGCAATGTAAAACCACCACAATTATTAAGCAAACATGTGAAGAATTTACAGTGCAGATCGACTATTTACTAAACATTCCTCTAGAAACAAAATAAAATGCATTTACTCACTTTCAAGTTCATTTATTCCTAATCACAAAAGAAAATGCTCTTAAACAAAATTTAATTGTATAGTTATCTAACTTTGGACAAAATTGGACATTCTCTCCTAAAGAAAATGTTAACACAAGGTAACAAAACTCCCCCAAATTAGACATTTTCTTTGTAGCATCTCCAGTTCTTCATATTCTAAAGGATAATAGTTTTACACTATTAAACTACACAATGGCATGGTGAAAGTGGGGAATGGCTTATTATAGTGGAAAATGAGAGAATAAGAATAAATAACAATTGAAGAAATAAAAACATGCATATGATGGTGAAGAGGAGACCACAGGGGAAAAACACATGCCGTTAAATTGTTTTTCTCAAACACCCTAAGCAAGTTACCATAGTAAGGAAGAAAAATTTAAACTTGTTTCGAGTGTGGCTCCAAACAAATGGACTTTCTAGTGTTACTGGAATGCTCAGTCTAGATGGTTCCAGCAGTTATTAGGAAAAGAATTGGAAAATTTCTCTACTGGATTTACGGACAGTAATTCCAAACAAAAGGCCTGAGAGAATTAATGAATGATTCTTTTCAAAAGTACTTTCCCTACAGGTCAATATTCTTTGAACTCTGGAGTGTTTCCGTGAAGCCCACAGTTTATTAAATCAGGTTTCAATCTGTTTTTTATCTCTTTCTTTTTTTAAAATTTTAAAATTTGAACTGTGACTAGTATCTATGGGTAAATTATTGAAAGTGAGTCACACTGAAGACCAATGGCCATTAAGAACTTCAGTTTCCCAGAAACCTCAGGGTTAGTTTGATGAGCCTTGCTGTATCCTGGATAAGAGAATTCCATTTGTTTCCAGAATGTCTCCCTGGGCAGCGATCCTACAAATCTCAGATAAATGGTGCTGTTCCACCCAAATCAATACCCTCACTTGTTTCTTTCTTTTAACCTTAGCATGGAGATAGATATCATTCTAAAAAGCCTGAACAACTCACAAACAAGATGGTGAAAACTTTCTGAATTAAGAATAAACACAGAAATTTTTATTTGAGTTTGGTAGTCTTTTGGTTACGATCAATGATGTAAGACATATATGCTAAATATTACTCGGAAAATGGTATTCTTTAATAATTTAAAAGAAGTTACAGTAAATTGTTGTATTTCATCTAACCATCAACTTACATTAAAAGACACACATGAAAATGACTCCTCAATACAAAAACAAAATGACCAGGGTACTTAACATTGGTGTATTGTTTTTAGGAACCCCGAATAGTAAACTTCTTTTCTAAACATTTTGTTTTTCTCCCTTTTTCTGCAGAAATTTTCTTTTGTCTGTTTATGATACTTTTTCTCTGTCCCATATATTATTTAACTCTCTCCAGCCTTTGCCCGTATTCCCAAAGGCTTATAATCATTATGTGACAAATCACCTGCACCTCGGCAGACTCAGGTCTGTGTGTCTGTAGGGAGCCTTAAAATTATGCTATTCTGCCTCCTGCTAATATAAACTGATACAGAATATAGGTAGGGCCAGGTGCCATAGCATAATTAAGCGGCAAACTAACAGCAGGACCCCTGACGATAGCAATTTAAAATGCTTTTAAATAAACACATCTCATATGAAAGGTGCATAGTACTCTTCATAAAAGGACCATCAAAACATACTTTTGTGGTGTATCCAGAGCACTTATTCTAGCTTCATCAAAGGAAAAAGAAGAAAAATGGCATGAACTCCACGTGGTCTATTTTACAAAAGGATTCATGCAGTCATCTGGGTTAGTGTGTTTGCTTGTTCTACTGAGGGAAGAGAAAAAAATCAAAAAGAAAAAGCTACCATGAGGGTAAAAACTCACAGGATAAAACATCACAAAGGGAAAATTCTCCCATTACAGTTTTAGAGACTGAAAAAGGAGCTGCATTTCAAACATTGTTTATCAAAAAGTATAAACATAAATTTGCTTTCTAAGATTTTAAAAAATCGGTACAACCAATAGTTGCATTTATATTTCATTCTGTTTCCCCAAATACAAATAATTAATTTTATGAGAGAATGCATCCATTCCTTAGATCACATGAGGGAGTTGAAGAATAAATTAGCTCTGAAGAACTTTCCATGTGCATATAAACCCCTAAAGCCAACACTTCAGCGTTTTATTTGTTTGCTGCTCCCAGCAGTGTTATTGATGCATTTTAATTCTTTTATAGATTGCATGAGTTTATTGTGTCCAACATTTTTACCATATGTTAGTAAGGTGAAATTATTTTACATATACAACAGCATAATGCCATTTTTGCAAGCATATTTAGCAGTTAATGACTGCATCATACTAAAAAGGAATTTAGTCTATACTAAAGAAGTCACCAGCATATAAATAACATAAAATAAGTCAGTAGAGCAATTAGGGAATTACTTTTCAATATTTGTAAGTAACAAAATGAATCACACTACAATAGAAATAGAACTTATTTGTATCTATCTTTCGTCATTTAACTAACGTTTCAGTGATTCCAACTTCACTCTAAGAAATATAAATGTTCCTAAAACTAGGTCTTTCCTTTAAAAAAGTAATTTAATATTCTGGTGCTTAACACATGGGCAATGTAATTCTGTTTATTTATTGAAAGTTTTAGATTACTATTATCTATTCCAGGTAGGAAAATAAGCCAGATATGCAAGCTAATAGTATCACTCAAGGTTAGAAAATGAAACAATAGCAACCACACACTTTATTTGACAAAGAATTAGTGTAAAGAGTTGGCTGAATAGATATTGCAGAACTAACAAGAGAAATTCTCACTTCTAGGGCCAAGAGATCAAAGGGAAGAGACTGAGGTTATTGAAAACTGGATTCTTACAGGAGGGACCTCTCAGAGCTTCACTTCCTCTCATAGTCCAGCTGCCATGCTTTAAATTGTACATGGGCTGGGGATTTAGCTCAGTGGCATAAGCACCTGCAGTGGCAGGCACAGGGTTGTGAGTTCAATCCACGGTACCAAAAAAAAAAACAAAAACAATAACAAATTACATACAGATTATGTGTAGGCACTGTAGCAGACAGCCCATGAAAGTATATATTATAGGAAGGAAACTTTTGTTGGACAATAATGTACATCATTAAAAGATTATGAGAAATATCTCAGCATTGATTCTAAAATTCAATTAAAAACCTATCATATGGGTGTATGAATATAATGATGGATTTATTATATTTAAATACATTTCTGAACTTGTAAATTAATTTCAAAGCCAAGCAATAAACCTCAATATATATTGCAGGATTACTTATGAAATGAGCAGAATGTTTCATAGAAAAATACTCATTTTGGTGGCTACAGAAATTAAAGCCATCAAAGACTCATTATTTCTGTTCAATTAAAAATTGTGCAAAATAATACGTGATTGTCTTTAGAGCAGAGAATAACTAAGATCCAAAGCTTGTATTTTTATATACTATTATATACTATTTATTCTTAAGCTACTTATTTAAATGAATACTGGTCAAAATTTAAAGGTCAGCCCTTTAAGGCACTGAAAATACACTATATATAAAGTAATTACTGGGAAATCAGTGTGTTTCAGAACTGCACTACATTTTTTAAATTTAGCATTCTTTTATAGGAAAGTCACTAATGTAGTAATATTTTCAAGAAATGCTATTAAAATGTACTGAATTCAAATATATCCATATTTAGCCCAAATGAATTCTTGAAATATATAAAGCATCAACTACATCTGCACTGTTGAGTTTACTAAATTGAATAAATCATAAACTCAGAATTTGTATGTTCTTTTGTAAGTCACTGACTAAATTAAGAATGATGCATTATTTTAATTCAGTGAATTGTGCAGATATGTCTAAGATTCCTAAGATAATCCATGATAAATACCTTCCATATCAAGGGGTGCTACATGCCCTCCAGTATGAAAATAGAGAACTATAAAATAGTATTAAATTGATATTTGGTTAGTTATATTTATGCATTTAAATATTTATAGGCTATTTTGTCAAAATAGTTTTCAACTTTTTCAGATCATAGCAGCTATAACTACTTCTATGACCTACCTTCTATTGCAAAACTATATTTTTGCAATGCTGAGATATTTCTCATAATCTTTTAATGATATACATTATTGTCCTCTTTCATCATTCCCTTAGCTTGGAATGCACATAGCCAGAAAACAAGACAGGTGCAGGATGCTAGGATTATTAACCTAGCAAGGTCAGGAGAATTCCTGAGCTCATCTCAGGTCAACTTTCACTGTACTATACATTCTAAACCCCAAACAAATTAAATCAGAACCTCTGGATAAGAGACCCAGGCATTAGGATGTTTTTAAACTCAATTTATTTTTATCTGCTTATATATTTAAATGTCATGTTCTACAGCTTCAAGTAACCACTATCCACATAAAGATACTTTTTTTAAGCCTGATTATTCATCCACACTATTTTACCCTCTTGCTCTACTTCCTTGCATGAACAACACAGATGCTACTGATATTGCTGTTAAAATGTTTAAAATAATAAGCTACACATGAAAAAAGATATTATCAAATGATAAATGTTTCTCATTAATTAAGGAATCTTATGTTGTTCTGTGTGAAGACTGTCCCATACACAGGTGGTATCAAAAAAAATTTTTGGTCTCAAAAATATTAAATAGAAAAAAGTTCAATACCAAGTTTTTACATGAACTATACACATATATAACATATAAAATATGTTTTTGGAGATGGAAGTTGTACACAGGAACAAAGGTTAGAATGAACCCAGTAGTACTAAACTGAAGTGGGGGGATACCAATATGAATAATCTTTAGCTTCTATATAGGCAGACAGATAGATAGCAAAGTAATGATAATATATTTCTCACATAGGTTATTGAATATATATATAATTTTTTACTGTGGCTAAGGCTTAGCAAGAAGGACACTCTAGCAACAAACATAGCCAGCCCACAGATGTTACTTTCTGAATACTGTTCTCTAAGCAAAGAAATCAGGGTTCTTTGAAGAAGGGCTAATGCCAGCTAGAAGGCAGGGAGTATGTAAGATCAGCTTGAAGCATTTTAAAGTACATGGCAGTAAAGAAGTGCTCCACACACAGAGAGATGAGGTCACGTTAGAGTGACAGGAACAAACTATATGGAGTTCCCAAGGAGTGAAGTTAGAATCCCAACATTCTGGAAGGTTGAAGCATTAGAATTGCAAATTTGAGCCCAGCCTGGGCAACTTGGCCAGTCAGTTAGACTCTGTCTCAAAATAAAAGGGGTTGGGGATATAGTTCAGTGTGAAGAACTTGGATTCAACACTCCAGTACAACAAAAAGAAAAAAGGAAGGAGAAGAGAAAGAGAGGGGGAGGAGGGAGGTGGGAGGGAGGGGGAGAGAGAGAGAGAGGAAGAGAGAGAGAGAAAGAGAGGGAGAGAGGAAACAGTGGAAACAGAGAGAGAGAAAATTAAATTATAACCCTAACAATATTAATGAGTCCATATTATTATAAAAATGACTGAATAAATAAACTGATGATGAAGAGATGACCCTAATGCAAGGATCTCATTTAATATTTGCATAATTTCCTCTGCCAGGAGCTGAAGCTTACACAAGTGTACACACACACACGCACACACACACGCATGCACGCAGTCACATTGAAGATGGGTTTGACTTAGTAATTCATTTTCAAAGACTAGATTGGCTGAGGGAGGAGCTAATAATTTTATATTGTAGAAAAATGATGGTGTGGTAGCCAAGCGAGAAAGCTTTAGATGCCCACCGATGTCACACACCTGTGATATGTCTCCCGGTGCTGTTGTAGGAATGGTATCAGGCCCTCCAAGTGATACAAGGGAAATATTACTCTGAACTTGCTAGAATTCTCAGGAACAACAGAAGTGGAGAGTAGAAAATTTTACTTAGGGAAAAACAGCCCCTACCTAAGAGAGACAGGAGCGGACTCAGAGAATGGGTCACCACAGACTCCACTTACAGGGGAGGCTTTATAGAGCAAAATCACAAGGCAGATACAAATCGTGAGGTGGGTGCAAGAAAGAACAAAATTAGGATCAACCAATGAAATTACAAGTATAGCCCCTTGGGTAACACTGATTCAATGGGGAAGTAAGTCACATGGTAAGTCTACCTGGAAAGCAAAGTGCAAGACCTTTCCTGGAAGGGATGGGTCAGGAGGTCATGGTCCCCCGCCCAGGTTGCTGATCCCTATTTAGAACATGAATCATTATTTTTATGGATCATTATTGTTTATCTCTCAGGGAAGTATGTAGGAGTAGTCACCCCATCTTGTCTTGAGGTCTGGCCTTCAAGCAATGCTCCGCCTCCCTCAGTTGTAATGTGGTATCTTCTGCAGTCTTCTTGCAGGGCCTAGCCCTCTCTGGCTGCCTATATTATTTCTACCTAACTTAGCCTCGTGTAATAGTATGATACAATAAGCAAGATGTTTCGCCTCTGTTGTCTTCTTCCCCCAAACCACAGATTCAGTCTAATACTGAGAAAGATGTCACTAAAACCCAGCCTGGAGGACAATCTGAAGGACCTCTTCCCAGTACTTCTCAAGCCATTCCAGATCAAAGAATAGGAAAGGGTGAGAAACTGTCTGTCACTGGGCAGAGGAATCTAAAGCGGTATAACAATGAAGTATCACATGACACCCCGGGCTGGCTCCTGGAATCCAGAGACTATTAAAAGGAAACTGATAAACTTGAAATTAAGTCCATTACTTGAAATAATGTATCAAATTTGATTTATTTTTGACAACTATGCCATGTTAAAAAAAAATGTATGTAACAGTGGAAAGAATTGAACATGGAATAAAAAGAATATCTCTATACTATTTGTATTCTTTTCTTAAAAATCAAAAAATTATTTCACAGTAAAATTTATTAAAATTGGATGTGCAATTTGAAAGATATTCCTCTTAAGTATAAAAGCACCGATGAGCATATTTACATAGCTATGACAGACGCCATGGAGATTTCTTTTTAAAACATTGAAAAGTAAATATTTAAAAATGAAGAAAATGTGCCAGCCACTAAAATCTAAATTGTACTTCAATAGAAAGTAAAACTGTGTTTTATATGGTAGTCCTGATGCAGCTGTGTAAAGGCGTGTGCTGTGTTCACTCTGGGTCCACCCAGTCCTGAATCTAAAACCCCAATTAGATAAATATTCCCTTAGAGACTCTTTTCACTATTATGTGCATTGCAAAGTAAGGACATTAAAGCAAAGGGAGAAATTCTGTTGTATAATTTCTTTGTCTTGCCACAGATTTATAAGGTAGAATGTTATTTCTCTCAACACCTCTTAAAACTAATTTCAATTTTGCAATGCTATTTCTTTAGAAAGGAATTTAGTTTAATATTGCAGAGTTCCAGTACATACTGTTCCAGGAATTTAACTTAGGACTTAAAATCTTGCTTGCATTAGGAAATGTTCAAGAAATTGTATTTTGACTTTACTTAAACTTTAATTCTGCTAAATCGCAGTGGTCTAAGGATTGTATGAAAGAAACATACATAAAAGGTAAACTTGTTGCTCATGAAAATCTAGACATAAAATGTCAATTGAATGAACTGTTAAATAATTTAAAACGAGAAGGCTATGACCAAAGAGTTTCATAAATCTTTGTAATTACAGAAAATTAATGTTGTAGTATCATAGATGAAGCTTCTTTTTTTCACAGACAGCATAGAACAAAGGCAAACTTGCTATTCATTTTGTTTTGGTGTTTACACTCCCAAATCCATTATATCCACCTTCTTTTTATTCACTCCCTTTTGCTATTTTCTATAGGCATTTACTAATAAGAGAATTATTTTTATTTTTTAATGAGCAAATAGTGACAGAGAAAAAGAAAATATGCTTGAAAAAGCTAAAAGAAAATTCTTAGTAACTGTTTCCATTTGTGTCAGGCCTGCGGTGAACAGCTACTTTGATGATTTGTCAAAGAGCTATTCTTTCCAGATTTCAAACTTCATATAACCCTCCTCTCATTGGTGTAATTATTTTAACACTTAAAAAAAGTAGAAAAATCTCTGCTCCAGTTCTGGGCCTTGATCGACCCAATAGCTTCTTCCTTTCTCCTTTTTGGGATATTTGGTCTGAAAGGCTCCTACTTGAAATCCAACAGAGAAGACAACAGACACAAGGGAGTAGAAACATGGCTGCTACCTGACAGCCTCAGCTGAGATCCCAGTGGAGGCCCCAAAAGTTTAAGCTTAGCAGTGCCCCCCGACACTACATGTAGCAAAAGAATAAACCAGTCAAGCTACAAAACCATGAGGGGCAATAATTTGCTGCTTTAACACACTAAGTTTGGGGATGCTGTGTTTCACAGTCAGAGATAACTAAAAAATCAACTTTAAAATCAATGCTTAGATTTATGGAAAAGTCATCATTATGCAAGATCTTTAGAAAAATTGCTTCTATTGTCAGTGAATCACTGAGGCAAAGTGAAAAAGGATAGCTGAGAAATATCCCATGGAAAAAGTGCAGTACAGTAATGTCTCTTTTATGATTCTATTTCTTCTAAAAGAAATGAGGAGATGTTTAACTCAGTAATCTAGAACCATAGCCTGGCACATTGCTACCCAAAATACAGTTCTCCATTTGCCAAAGTTAGTACCATCTGGAAGCTTGTTGCCAACAAAATTACAGGGCCCAAAATACATCTACTAAATTAGAATCTACATTTCACAATCACTGCTGATCAGTTTGCACACAAATCTAATCTCATAAAAATGCAATCACTTCATTACTTTATAGTATATCAATTTATTTTCTTTCCTGCAAAAAACTCCCTTTCATCCAGATTAATGCCCTCTGAAACACAAGTTTAAGTAGTTCAAATATGAAGTCTAAATCATACTGTTTCTCACTCTCATATCATGTGTAACTAGCCATAAATCGCATTTCTTTGATATACATCCATCTCCAGCCCACATTATCACTTGGCTGATGAACCTTGGTCATCAGTACCAGGGGTCTTAGGATGAGACCCTAGCCTTGGCCATTCAGTCTTGAAATCCTCAAAATGCTTAATCTTCCCATGGTGCCCAGGATGGAATCCAGTCCTCCCTACCCTTCAGAGTTACACTTGATCCTTGGCCTTATCCTGTACTGTTATGCATATGAGTTCAACTGGACACCCAAAGAAGCTTTGGAACTCAGGAGTTTGGAGTCATCCTGGAGCCCTTGTCATAAGAAGCCTGTTCCAGCTGATGGGTTTAGGTTTCTTGAGATAGAGTTTATTGGTGGCCCATAAATAACCCTCATTTTTAATTGTGCGTACATGGCTCAGCTTCGCCAGATCCATCTTCCCACCCTGATTCTACTCCCAATTTTCACCCCTTGAGATTGCTCAAGAGTGGCATCAAACATCTTTTCTGTCCTTGCTCCATCTTATCTGTACTTGCTGTCTAGATAAATTCTAAATCTTGCTACATAAATGATACCATTTTCTCTCTATTAACAGGCCTCTTTTCTCTTTTCTACAATGCAGTCAGAGTACAAAACACCTGAGATCATCAACTTTGAAAGAAAGCACAGTCTTAGAATTCACTGATTGTAGCCTAAAGAGTCCCAGAGAAGACACAAATCTATGTTTACATTATAAAATGATGGACAGTGGATTTAACATAGAAAGCAATTGATCACTCATATCTTGCTTTGTTAAATAGAAAAAAATTACATATGTAGTCACCATCCACAGAGAAGAGTAGTTATGCAAGAAGAAGTCCTTGAAGCCAACCTTTCTGATGATGGATGACACAGTGTCATGAATAACGCTGGAATATGGGACATATAGTAAATAAATGATAGAGAATAGCAGAAGCAAGAACATCTCTAGTTTTTCAGTAAAGCATGTCCCCAAGAGTCTGGCATTAAAGTAAGAATGTGCTGTTATTTTTTGTGGTAGAAATAAAATTAGTCAGAAATGATAGTTTGGACAATAAAGAAGACAAAGAGGTGACTCCTTTGTATGTAGAAACTACAAGATATTCGCAGGGACTCAATGGATTAAATACTTCTTAATCTCTTCCCACTTTGTACAAATCACATTACACTATAATTTTCATTTACTCAGGTTGTTCAGATAGAAGCCTTGTAAAATATGCTTTCCATGGATACTTTACTTCCAAGGCCAAGCCTGACACAGGATTTCTCTTGGGTCACCAGGGAAAGGCTTTCATCTTAAGTCTCCTGAAAATCAAATATTTGAATTGGTCATTTTAAAATTTTATCTCTGCTCACTTAAATATCTTGATCAAAGGCCATCTAAGGTCCTCAGACATGAAAGATAAAATTTAAACTCCTTAATTTAGCTCAGTGATAATCTCAAGTTCAAATAGGGGTTTTTTTTAACCTTATTTCTAGCATTCTAGCCACTCATTATATCCTATAATTATATCTAATTACTTATCTTACCATGAATATAGCATGCAAATTTGCTGAGTTCTAACTCTCATAGTTGGAAAGTCATTCCCTTACTTCCATGGTTGATTTGTTCTTATTTTTTATCATCGATAGCCCACATCAAGTATCTGCAAATTTAGAAAACTTTCCTTAAAAAGTATTTAACAAAAGGTAATTCTTTTATTCTTTATAAGACAACTCCCCTTTAGAGATGGTAGAAGATAAAGGTAGATGTAAGTATGCAGAAACAGACACATTTGTAAGAGCAGGAATGACTTATCACACCTTCAGATTGCAGATGGTCTAAGGAAAAGGGCTGTAGGCTTTTATCGCTGCACTTTGCTGCCATGGTGACTGATATACAGACAGATACCAAAAATAATACATTCCAAATAAGTAAGCAAATTTACAATTCTTTGATCTGACTGCTCATAACTTATTTGATAACTTTTATTTTTCAGTTTTTCAAAATATATGCTTATTATTTTAAAACATGAAAGATTATCTTGGTTGGGATAATTTTTAATATTCCATTATCTGTCAGAGATATGTTAATTTTCCTTAATATAAACTTTGATTATACTATCGACAAAATACTATTTGATCAACCATCACCTTTAGTCTCCTGCTACGGTTTTAGGTCTTTGGAGAATAATACATACATTAATAATCATAGTGGGCTCTATTTACTCAAACAACAGCACACAATAGAATATATTATTGGATGTTATATTGTTTCAGTTCACAAAGAATGCTTAGAAACTGAATAGATTCATAAATCACTAAGAATTAGTTTGGTAACATCCAAACTTATTCTTATCCAATACAATTCCATAAATAAAAAGAGGTTGCATTTTCATCTGTTTATCTGAATCACCTATTCTCTTGAACAATGGGAAGACACAAGAAAGCTGCAGATCATCCACTTCAGAACCTGCCTCTTAAGCAATGCCTGTGACCCCAGCACTCTGGGATGCTGAAGCAGGAGAGTACTGCAAGGCCAAGCCCAGCATGAGCAATTTAATAATTTGGCAAGGTCTTGGATTTAATTGAAAGTAGGCTTGAACATGCAGCTCACTGGAAAGATCTTGGATGCAATTCCCCAGTACAGAAAAAAATAATTAAAATTAGAGATAAATCTTGCTTTTCCATTATGACTTCATTTTCATAAATTTTCTGCAACTTTTTCACTTCCTGGATCAAATACATACAATGTTTTGTTTGACAGTGTGTTTCCTGCTTAGTTAATGGAGAACTTTCAGACCATCTAGCATTTCTGGTGCTCTTAAATATATTAATACTTCAGGTCTTTAAAACAACTCTTCAAAGGTTTTTATGTGGAAGTTCTCAACAACAACAACAACAACAACAAAATGTAAAGCAATTGCTCCAATAAAGTTTACTTGTTTCCTAAATTACAAGGAAAAGAAAAAAATTAACTATTTGTTCTTTGCAGAGTTTTGTTTCCTTGAATAGTTTATTTCACAGGTCATCTAAGTCATGCCACTCTATCTCAAGCATGAATTAAGTTTCTTTCTCCACCTTTGAGAACTTGTCACTGTTATTGACATCTGGCTCTTTATCTTCCATAACAAATAACTAATATTCTCTTACTGATCAATAAGTGAATTTATTTTTCAGAACAAAGTTTTTAATACTGGCCTGCCATTTGCTGTTTGTTGAAGAGGTTAGAAATCAGTTAATTGGTTGTAGAGTGTAGTATATATTCTTAGTAACATTGCTGCTTTTAATAAATACAAATACAGTACAAGTTTGACTGGCCAAAATCCAGCCAGATTGTAAAATAAAAAAAATAATGTTATGAGATCAGGAGCTTTCAGGTGGTCAGATCTTGCGAGCTCATACTCACGCTGGTGTGTTCACCCACCCATGGGCTCACAGCTGACTGTTCTCCTAGGAGCGAACCCAGGCTGGAGCATGCTGGGTACTGGGGGCGTGGCCTATAATTGTATGCAATGTCTCTCTCCCTTATGGGCTCCAGGCTCTCTCTCTGTTTGCTTCCTGGCTGCCTTCACATGAGCAGATTTCCTTCACAGCAGCCCTTCCACCATGCTATTTTCTGTGTTTGCACTTGCCAGCCATGGGCTGAATCTTCTGAAATGTGAGCTAGAATAAATCTCTTAGGAGAGTCCAGTGTTGTGTCGCAGTGACAGGAAAGTGACTAACACAAGGATGTTGCATTTTGATTCCAATCCTAAACAACCTGCAATTGTAACAAGTGTAGGGATATGATACCTCTTACTTTTATGAAATGAAACGTTATAAATATCCTTCATCCGACATGTTTTTTAAGACAAGGCAACATGAAGGCCAATCACCTCACCTGTTAGGAGGTTACACTATGAGCCTTAGGTTTGATGTTCATCGCTACTCTACACTATTCAGTAACCCGCAGCAGTAATTAAAGCTTTATTTAAGACAGCTTTAGATAGAAGCCTTCTTTACAGGAAGAATAAGCAGTTATACACAGATAAGCCCAGACTTAAGGAATATGAAGCATCTATCATCAGAAGAGAATTATGAGACCTCTGACAAGTGTGTGCTTTTAATATACTACAACCTTGAAAGGCTTCTGAGAAATGATAAAAGTAATACTTCTATGGCTTTAAAGTTGGCTTGAACTAAATTCATTTGATTAAATAATTTATTCCCATGTACTTAAGCATAGTCAAATTGAAATGTTTGGAATGTGATATTGTAATTTAACTCAAAAAATAAGATTTTTGCGAGACATTAAGTCTAACCGTATTTTAGATTTTTAAAAATTCTAAACCTTTTAAA
Source organism: Hydrochoerus hydrochaeris (assembly GCA_004027455.1). NCBI lineage: Eukaryota > Metazoa > Chordata > Mammalia > Rodentia > Hydrochaeridae > Hydrochoerus > Hydrochoerus hydrochaeris. Next base: position 110,057 of record PVLA01000859.1, read on the forward strand.
GGTTCTTTGAACTAAGAAATAAAGACAAAACCTAATTCATTTTTTAATGCATGCCAGGTGCAGCTTTAAAAGACCAGACTAAAAAAAAACAAACAAAAAAACTTTTTTCATGCCCTGAGACAAGTGCCTAAGTCAAAAATTTTGATTTTACAATGTTATTAAACTTCTTTTTCTCAAAGCAAAGTTAAATAAGCAATGAGCCAAAAAATATGTTTCCTGAAAATTTACCTTAATGACATATAAGCCAATGAAAGTTAATTCTGACATCTTTGGTAATTGTGCCAGGTAAATGGGCCAGAGAACATCAAGCCCTTCTCTCCCTAGGAGGGGTTTAGGGCTGGGAAATGCCATCAAAAGACAGTTTAGACCTAGGATTTAGTGGGAAGTTGGCATAGCACATAACTCTGTCCAAACGACTGTGTGATTGGACACTTAGGAAAAGAAGTTGAACGTGGAAGCCTGATTTAAAAGGTGCTAATATGTTGTCTAAAAAGAATTATTTGCACAATGTCTATTATCAGCCTCGCTTATTCAAGGGAGACCTGCCTAGATAGAGAATTTTGTTTTGGTTCCAAGATAGACTAGGAAAATTTGGGGTTAAGCTCACTTTTTGACCATTCTAGCCAACTCATTATGCCTCTTCCTTTTTATCATGTATAAGTACACTTTATGTGCAGGCATCCAACAACTAAAATACACCTTCTGACTTTAATGGCTCACAAAACTTATTATATTAATACAATATAGATATCGATATAATCCTCACTCAAAGAGAAGGAATGTCACATTACAAAGGATTTGCCCATATTTAGCCAGAGAGTAATTTTCAGAGGGAAATTTAATTCTCAAAATGTTTGTGTCCTAATAAATATGGATACTCCTAACAAGTACTCGTTTTGTCCTAATTTATCCAAAAAGCAACTCAAATTTATCCAGATTTGAAAATGAAGGAATCAAGTTTCTCTAGGAAAAGTAACTTGTCTGAGAAAGGGTATTATACAATAGCCCCTTCCTCCTCCACTACCAGTAGGTCATTCCTTAGTCTCCAGTTCCATTCACTGACACTGACACATTCAGTGACTGCATAGAAATGTGTTTCATTCAAGGGAAATTAAAATATAGTGAAAATGGCTGGGGGGTTTAGCTGAGTGGGGTAAGCGCCTGCCTGGCAAGAAATAGGTCATGAGTTTGATCCCAGGTACAAACAAATAAACATAAAAACAGTGAAAGTTTAAAATATTATCATCTGTTGTCATTCAAATTCTCTTCATCTACCAGTTATTGAAGTTTATTCTTCACTTTTGATCAATTCTTTTATATATATATATATATATATATATATATATATATATATATATATATCTTGGAGCATCAACAGTTATTTTACTTATTTCTGATGTCTTACAATTACAGCGTTTGGGGATGTTGCTTCTTCGCTTAGAACAAAGAACACTTCAGTACATAAACTTAATCTACTTAAATATTTTGCCATCTTCCAATCATCTTGGAAGGAATCAGACCAACACCTTGAGCTGAAGCAGCATTCAGAAAGACTCCTTTGTTCACATGCTCATAATATTTCAATTTTCCAAGCTTACAAGCTGCCTGTTGGTCAGCTCCCACAAGTTGCTGGCTTGCAGGTCAATCACGGTCTCTCCTCCAGCTCTCCTCATGGACAGCCCACAAGCTGCCAGCTGCCCACTTGAAGAACGACTGTACCAGCCAAGTTTCAACTCCACACCTTAACACCCACAAATCTCACAAAGCCCCTGAGTCCATGAGATGGGGCCATTTGGTCCTCATACCAGTGTCCCTCTCAGGTTTTAATTCCAGAAACACTTGTTCTCAGTTGTGATGTTAGACTTCCTTTTTCTTTCTTCCTACCTCAACCCTATTTAGTTTGTTTATTTGTGTGCTAAGAAATACCAGATTTCTTAGCTGTAAAGCCAAAATTTGTTGGTATACTCTGAAAGAGAAGTAACTGAAAGAATATTGGATAGTATTACGGTTTGGACATAGTTTGAATATATTTCCAGAGAGTTACACATTGAAATTTAATCTCCTTTGTGAGTTATTAATAGAATGGGAACTTAACTATGGAGGTAAGGCTTTGGGGGTTAGGATTAGATGAGGTTATCAGAGTAGAGACCTTATGACTGAATCCTAGTGACTTTATAAAAGGAAGAGGGAAGTCTCTCTCTCTCTCTCTCTCTCTCTCTCTCTCTCTCTCACACACACACACACACACACACACACACACTCCTGTTTCTTTCCATCTGATGCCCCATTCCATCTCAAAACACTACCAGCAAAAAGGACCTCACCAGAAATGGCTACTTAACTATAAACCTGCAGGATCATAAATCAAAATAAACCTCTTTTTGTTAAGACTTACACAATCTGTAATATTGTGTTATTAACAACACCAAATGAATACAGATAGTTTACAGAATCTCTGAGACAGCATGACACCTCTGGGGAAGCTTAGAAAAATTGAGAGTTCGTGTAGCTTGACCTGGAACTGAGGGCATTGCTGCTACCTCCACTTAGCACAGAGCTTTGGCTGTATGCAAGCTGCAAACCACGATCCTAATCCAAAGATTGGTCTGCCAGGAGAAACATACACAAACCAAGAATAAGTCTCTGTTCCTATGAGGAATATGCCACCCTGTTTCACTAGATCCAGATCAGCAATATTTTCTATAAAATTCAGATGACAAATGTTTCAGGCTTTGCAGGCCATAGAGGATCTGTTACAACTACTTAGCACTGCTGTTACACCACGCAGACATGGAAATACATTAATGACAGAATATGGCATGAGCCAATAAAACTTCATTTTTTAACACTGAGATTTGATTTCACAGTTCTTCATGTCATGATATAGTCTCCTGTTAACTTTTCCAGCAATCAACTAAAATAAGCAGCAATCCAGATTTAGCGAGAAAGCTTCAGTTTACTAACTCCTACATTAGGTTACTGACATCCCTTACCACAGTGGGAAACTTTGGATGCATTTACATGAAATATACATATATTCACACTCTTGGATACAAACCTCTTTGTCATTAATGATAAATTCACAAAAGCCATTAAGCGTACAGATACTTCAGCTTTGTTTTATTTTCTAGTATTTAAGCTCATTATGGTGCCACACATCTATAATCCCAGCACTTGGAGACTGATCAAGAGAACCATGCATTTTAGGCCATGATTGGCCACATGGCAAGTTTGAGGGTAGTCTGGGTTACATAGCAAGAAAAAAAGAAGATCAAATACTTGGAAGGTTTCTTGTGGTTTAAAGTGTTTAATTATTAAAGTTAAAAGTTTTTTTAAGAGTTCTTTAGGCTATAAAATTCAGCCAGAAAATCATTTTTCTTCTGTTCATGAGGGAAAGATATTTTAAAAATCACTTTCAAGGCAGTTTGGTTCCATCTTACAATATTAAAGAAACACTGTCAAGTGTTTCACTACACTTCCCATTTAAATGAGTTTGCCCATCCAGGAAGAACATGGGCCTCATGCCAGTTAATTGAAGTTATTTACTGTCAGGTTTCAGTTGGATATGAAATGTGGGGCTGCAAACATGCATACTGAGTATTCTCAATGGACCATTTTTAACATAAGAATTATAACCACAACCATCAAAAGGTGATTATCTAATCATAGAAGCATATAACTTTCACCTCGGTTGATCAATAGAGTGGAATTTTTTAATCTTTAGCTTTTAAAATGCATGCCTGTATTTACCCACTAATTGTTAATGACCCTTGAAGGGCTGATGGCATCCAAAAGTTTATTTTTAACCAAATGACAAAAACCGTTGAATACTGCAAAATATTACCTTTTGTGATTTTAGTATCGATATGAAGTATAATTCTAATCGAATTTTGGATTCAATCAAAAATTTTATCTGACTTGTGCATAGAACCATGATGTGAATGGAAAGCGAGCTTGCAGTGCAACAGAGCAGATGTTTGGAAGATTCTGCTTTGGCAAACTGCTTACCCTGACTGATGTCCTACAGGGCAGATGCTGGTTGCATCCAGTTTATGACCAAGTGGATATAACAAGAGTCATAATTTTTTCTTCAGTCCTATGATTATCTGTTAGCTAGACATGAGGTACCAAGCCAACATGTATTTCTAAGCACAAGAATATTCTTTGATTCAAAAAAAACTAACATCATTGAAAAATGCTAAGTATTTCCTTTTTTTTTTTTTTCTATTGTGTTTGCTACACACTCTAGGCTTCCAGCTACCATCCTACCCAATGAGTTGCAATGAATCATAAGTGAACATATTTTGTACTGCAGCCTGGATTGTTAAAGATCTTTCTTATCTAATCAAAACTAGTAGCATTTTAGAACACAGGTAAATAAGAGAAAAAAATCAACTAACATGGCAGTCAAAATTCAAGATATTTGTACAATATTGGTTTTTAGAAACACAGTTGATCACTCACTGTCATGGTGGTATCATTATATATCCCACTAAACTGAATGATGGAAACTTTACTGAAATATATGTGTCCAATTCAACTTTATTCTTGCTGCTTCCTGATCATTAATTAGTTCCTGTGATAGAATATTATTAAAATAGTGAACCAACAGGATATGTCAGTCTTGTAACCATCTAAATTGTGGCACTGAATTATACGGCAGTTGTGATGTGACATGATGAAGGTATATCACTGTCTTGATTGGGTGAAAACAAATTATTTTCAAAGTTCAAGTTTCACTAGAATACAGAGAAAAAACACTGAAATCAATAGTTGCATTTCAGATGTCTAAGACAGTATCGATTTCTTCCAAAAGAATACAACATTTAGAACAGGATCTGCAATCGAAGTCACCTGCAGATTGACTTTAAAATAATCCATCATCATTCTTTGTGTTTCATTCATTTTCTGTAATTAGCAAACTGGATAATTAAATTATAATCTGATACAAAGAATCATGTCTGAATCCTTCAAGCTTTGACAGTCACACTAATCTCTGCCATTCTCTAAAGAATGTAGTGTTACCATTTCATTTATACTTTTATTACTTTGGTAAAGGGAGAGATTTAGGCATTTCTTCTATAGGATCTTCCAACTTAATACTCTTTGCTGCTTAATCTGTGCAATCAATGATGAAGTTGATTTTGTCACTTTCTGATATTTACTTATTTATATATGTACTCAAAAACTGAAAATGATCATAGGATTTGTTGGGAAAACAATAAAAGATGATTCATGGTGTGCACATATAATCTTATTATAAGGACTTTCCTTAAGAATGTTTGATGGAGAAGACAAGATGGCCGATCAGTGAGCAACAAAATACAAAGCCTCCCAGGAGGAACAACTCATTTGCCAGAATAAAACACCCTGGAGAGACCCAGACAGAGGGAGATGGATCCTCTTGACACAGGAAGAAATTAAAATGTAAAAAAGCTCGTCAAATACTTCAGGACTACAACTGAAACAGCTAAAAATTATGGGACAAAGCATTTTTGTTCAAAGCAACCCACCAAGTTTGAAAAGGCCTGAATCCACGCCAACCAGCAGAGCTGCCCGAACTCATTCCTGCCACCACTCACAGGAAGCACAGCAGCACTAAAGTTAGGGGTTGGTGAGCCCAACGGAGAGTGGAGCCAGTGAAGGGACCTTCATTAATCCACAGTCAGTGCTGGGAATGAGAACCCCCACACATGCGAAGGGCACAACCAAATGGGTGACATGTTGGAATCTGGCAGGAGGAACCTGAACTGGGAGCAACAGTGACTTCAGTTGGCTCCTCTCTCCCAAGAGCAGATTCGTGGGATTTGCTTGGACTGGCTGCGCCCCTGGCCAGGACCCAATGAGCCATCCCAAATCAATTCCCTGTGCCTACCATGCACTAACCGGGGGAAGGCACCTGATGTTTGGCTGGCCCGGTGGGGAGGGGAAGGCAAACACAACATCTGCTTACACCTCAGTGACAAGAGCAGGCAGGAGAGGGCAGAGTTCCCTTGCCAGTGTGCTTCGGAGGAAACATGGCCAACAGGGAAGGGGGCTGGGACCTGCACTGTAACCTGTGTGGAGGAAGCCAGGGTATGACAGGAGAGAGAGGCAAGAGGAGGACCCAAGCCCAGAACCCTGAGAGCACTGATCCAGGAGAAGGAAAAACAAGGGAGACTGAGGGCGGCAAACACACAACATCAGACATGGCTTCAATGGACATTAAGAGATATCTTCAGAACCTTGTAGAAGAGCTCAAAACTGAAATATTAAATCAGGTAAAGCAAGATATGAGTAGAGTAATAGAAGAAATGCTCTCAGGAACCATCTCTCAGGATGATACAGATGGAAGAAGGGAGGAACACAAAAAAAGGAGAGAAACATTTGATAAATAATATAAAGAAAATATAGAATACATGAAGCAGATTCAAAGAGACTACCATGAAATTAAAAACTCCATTGAAAGCTGGCAAAACTCCTTAGAAAACTAAGGATAGACTATCAAAACTTGAAGACAAGTTTGCAATGTGTGATCATGAAAGGAAAGATCTCTTAAAAACAACAAGGAAACAGGCAGTAACAATACAAAGGCTAGAAGATGACAAGAGAATCTACAATTTAAGAATAAGAAACATGAACGAAGAAGCAGGAAAATATACAGGCGAATTACAAAGGCTATTCATGGAAATAATTAAGGAAAACTTCCCAAGTATGGGAAAAGAAAATGACATTTGGTTATTTGAGGCATACAGAATTCCAGCCAACTACAACCAAAACAGATCTACACCCAGACATATAATAATTAAGATACCAAAAATTCAATATAAAAACAGAATATTAAAAGCCATCAGAGAAAAGAAACATTACCTATAAAGGTAAGCCCATCAGAATCATGGCTGACTTCTTGACACAGACCATCAGATCAAGAAGAGCTTGGAGCGCAGTCTTCCAAGCCCTAAAAGAAAACAACCTCCAGTCCAGATTGATGTACCCTGTCACTAGAAATTAATGGAGAAACAAGATGCTTCCATGACAAAGAGGAACTGGACGAGTTTGTGACCACCAATCCAACCCTACATAGAATACTGAAGGACATTCTAGAGAGAAAGAAAAAAAAATACCAGGATTTTAGGAACAGTGGCAGAAAGGCCTCAATGAGTGGGAAAGGCAGTAGAATGCAACAGAAAACTAGACAAACAAAGGCAGAAAAAATAGCATAGCAGAAATGAGGCAGAGAAGGATAACTAGAATCGCTAACATAGATGGCCTTGATACACTATATTGTTGATAGTGGTCCAGCATTAAAAACCCACATTACTCACACTGCTCTGCTTATATGTGTTGTATTCTGTTCTAGTCATTCTGTCTGTGCTAGATTTGAGGGCACAGACAGCAATCCCAAAAATAATAGGATATAGTATGGTAATCATCCTTAATTTCCTATTGACTTAATCTAAAGCTCTGTAAAGTCTACACTATTTTACCATGACTCATTGTAATCGAATCTGGTTTGTTGGATCACTGTTTTGTATTGATAGATTTTATTCAAAGCTGTTATGATCGATAGTATCAAGTCTGAGAGTATAGGCAACTACACTTAAGATGACAAGATCCACTAGAATATCCACTCTGGTTTGAGTATTACCTGCCTTTGAAGTTTTATACTGTCTACAATGTTTTACTTTTACTAATATTGTTATTTACTGCTTTACTTAATTATACTACTATATTCAATGCCTGATGATATAGACATTCTATAGAAGATAATAAGAAACAACACAGTAATCATTGTAGATCACCTTGTACTGTGGTTTTATATGCCTCTTTGACTTCATGTTTTTGTAGGAATTTGTTTTGTTTTGTCTTGCTAAGTTTTGTTTTTCCCTCTAATACAGAAAGGATAGAAATACAAGTAGAGATTCATGCATGTGTAGCTGTTTACACTCTCTCTGTTTGACTATCTACTTTGTATGATTTAATTTTGTAACTTGAACAACTATTTCTAAGAGGACAATATGTAATTTATTAATTAGTGATTTCTTATTGCTTATCTTTTTTTTGGAATTCTGTATTATCTCTAACCTTTACATGCTTTTGTTTCTCTTTAAATAAAAAAAAAGAATGTTTGATCTTCCTTCCAAAAAGCATACAAATTTATCAATAAATTCAAGCTTTGGAACTGGATGAACAGTCATGAATCTCATGCACTATCATTTTCCCACAAGTCAAAAATTAAATAAAGCCTTCAATACTGTACATCCAACACAATCATAGGCATCATAGTTAGGAGAAATTACTCCATCATCATGTTTATTTATGAATGAATACTAAGAAGGAAATTCTGGAAAAACATAGAGGCGAGTTTGATCTGAATTCAAGATGGAAGATTTGTGAAAATGAAACTTAAGAACTTTTCTATAAGTTAAGTCATATTCATAATAAAACACAGAACAGAAGATGAGAACAAAAAAAGTGAAGTCAGAGCATCTTTGAGAACATGAATGATGGATCCATGAAACATTTCTACTGTGAGACAACTTCATACCCAGGGCACATAATCTGCATATTTGTTGTCAGAGCTGCCAGCTGAAAAGTGGTAGTTAAAGTGTTCAAGATGTACAAGGCCAAGTGAGCCCCCTAAAACATGATAGAAATTCTTGCAAGATATCAGTGTTGGATTAAGGTGGCTAAATAGCAATGCAAGCATTCATCTCCTACCATGCAAAGAAGAAACAAAGCAATAGGTGTATTGTATTTTAAAGTGAATGATTGTGGGAGAACACTGGAAATAAAGCAAGAAAAATATTAGAACCTTCAAAGATTCTCAGATCTGTATATTACCTTTCCATTTGCTGGGCACAACACATGACACTCTCAACTTAGCAGAAAAGGAGTTTAATTTGGCTGATAATTTACTGAGATTCAGTCCATGATCCACTGGTAGGACAGAAACATCATGGTGGAAAGATATGGAAAGCAGAGCTGCTTAGTTCATTATGTCTGAGAGGCAGAGTGGAGGAACAGAGCAGAGAGGAAGAAGGCTAAGAAGATAAGAGTACCAAGGCCACATCTCCATAACACATGCAGATCTACACAGAAGTATGCTCCACAAGTCACTTGGGTGGTTCACAAACCCATCAGGTTGACACAGTCAAGCTTGGCCATCACACTGAACCCCTCATCAACTTGACACCCAAACACATCTCCCTCAAACATATTTAACCAAATCAACACAAAGTTATAATTCTGCCTACCATGATACACCTATTTTGACTGCAGCTAAAAATACAATAGTGCCTTCCATAAAGTTTTAAAAGCTGAGTATTTTATTTTAACTTTATTTTTAATTAGCATACATTTGCCATACATATTGTTCATGTTCATCATAGGAAATCTGTATCTGTACATAATATATTCATTATTTTGTTTCCTGTCCCCCTTTCCTCCCTTCAATCCTTCTTCCCCTCCTTGTTTATAAAAGCTTTGTTTCCATTTTTTTCATTCCCCAGAAATTGTGCTTCATCTTATTTGAACATGTTCTTCCTATTTCCCAATACCAATCCTTCATTATGCAATTCATTTACTCACTGAGTGCCCACACAAGAGAAACAATGCACTATTTAAACTTATATGTCAGTTCAATCCAGTGCTTCAAAAAAGTCAGTGTCAAAGTCTCTTCTGAGACTCAAGGCAAACTCATAGGTGTAAACCACTGTAAAAATCAGAAACAAGTTTAAAAGTCCCAAAAAGCCATAGGATAAACATTCCCATTCCACAAGGGAGGAATAGAGAGACAAAAAAGAATCTGAACAAAGCAAGATCAAAATGCAGCAGAGTAAGCACTAAGTTCTTCAGGATCCAGCATCTACAACACAATGGTCAATGTGAATTTCAGGGGGCTTGGGCAGCTGTGTTCCTAAGACCTTGCATGTTATGGCCTCTTGGCCCTTTCCTGTGCTGTCCCCATTCGTGTCCTGTAACTTTTCTCAGCACACATTACATGTTCCTGGTGTTTTCAAGGCCCTGGGTTCTCCACTGCAGCTTTGGCTTTATGTCCACAGCCTCATGAACTGACTTCTCAGAAGCTCTTCCCCAGTTTACAGATCTTCCTTTGGAATCTGTGTAGAACCCATGCTAGCTCAACAATGCTTGCATTCTGCATGACAGTAAAATCAAAATCATATAGATGGCACTAGATCTGCTGTCAGAGGGAGCAATAATCATACCCACCTTGGATTATAGTTGCATTGAATTTTGAATGCCTGGATTGCTGTCACAGTGAAATGAACCCCAGAAAACCAATTCCCAAATTGCCAGTTACCTTTTAAAAAAGAGAAACTGGGAGTTCTCTTCTCAAATTACAGTTTTACATTTTTGCGCCCTTGGGCCTGTGATATGTGGAATCTTGCTCATATTTGAAATGCCCCCAAGGAATCTTTCTTCTCCCTGTGCAAAATACTTGGTTTCTTTTTAAAAGCACTCATCTCTTCAGCTACCAAAATTCTGGATCTAAATTTTCTAGGCTAAAATTTAAATTTTTCAAATTTGTCTGCTCTCCATTTTGCCCCCAGTTATCAGAATAAATCTGATGAAAAACAGCCTGCACTACGCATGCCACAACCTAAATGTTTGGATGTCTTAAAATTTCCTCCTCCAGATTGTTTATTACAACAATTTCTTGCAAAGTCTCAGGACATGAGAAAAATATAATCAAATTTCCTGCCAGAGCATAACACATATGGCCTCTAGTCTACTTGCCAATGAATCCCTCATTCCCAGCTGAAACCTCCTGAGGCTGGCTTTTACTGTCTGAATTCCTATTAGCATTCTGGCCTTCTAAATTCCAACCAGCATAACCCATTAGGCTGTGTTTACAGCATTCTAGAGCTTTTCTATCCCACAGCTCAAAGCGTGTACAAACTTCGTCCACAAACCAGTTCCAAAGGTTGCTAAACCTCATGGCCGCATACAGTCACAGCAGTGACCCACTTCTCTGCTACCATTCTTCTATCATAGTCCGCATTTCCATTGCTAGATGCAACATCTGGCACCCACAACTTAATAAAGGAGGGTTTTAATTTAGCTCACATTTTAAGATGAGCCATTCAGTGGTCAGCAGAATCCAAGACACAAACATGGCATAAGGACATGTATAGCAAAACTGCATAATTTATTGTGGCAATTAAGTAGAAGAAGAGAATAGTCCCAGAGAGAACAAGTAAGGGATCAGATATGTAGTTCCCTGATCCGTGCTCCATGACCCATCTGGAAACACCCAGAAGCAAGCTGTGGGTGTTTCTTAATTCAATGAAGTTGACATATAAGGTTTAACAGTTACAGAAAAGGCAAACCTCATTAGATTAAATACAGATTTCACAGGCCAGCAGCACATAGAATGACATATTTCAAGTCATAAATAAACAAATAAATGTCACTGGAGATTACTATGCTTACTAAGGCTATCCTTCGAAAATGAAGGGGAGCTAGATGTCGTGGCGAACAGCTGCAATTCTAGCACTCAGGAGGCTGAGTCAGGAGAATTGTTGTAAGTTCCAGGCCAATCTGGGGTACATAGTGAGTTCAAAGCCAGCCTTGGTCTATATAGCAAGACATGGTCTCAAAAAGAAAAAAAAAAAAAAGGTGAAGCAAAAGAAAAAAACAAATGAAGGGGAAACAATGACCTTCCAATATAAGCAAAAAATCAGCTTACACTACCACCAGACCAGCCTTATAAAAAAAAATTTTAAAGAAGTCATACATCTAGGAATGAAAGACTGTTAAGTACCATCATAAAAGTGTAAATCTGACCAGAATACCAAGTATGCAAAAGAGAAATAGAGAATCACTACACATTATCAACCATCAAACCATAAAAGTAAATAAGACAGGACAAAATGAGCAAAGAATAAGCAAAACCATTGGAAGAAAAAAAAATTTTAAATGGTGGTTGTTCAATCTCCCTGTAGTTTCTTTGGCTTGATTGGTAACTTTTGGCATAATAAACAGCATATCCCAGTCAGAGAGACACACTGTCCCCGGGGATTACACAAGAGTGGAGACACCAGAGGAGTTCAGGCAGATGCAGTGTAGATAGCAGCATATGAAGGCTCCACACTCTGGGTCTACTACAGCAGGAGTGATGGCACCTGCTGGGTGATGGCTTGTTTGACTTAGCATCCTGGCTCTGAAGGTGGCCCTCCATGGGTGAGTGTGTCTTTGATATTGGCTGCTCCATTAGTGGGGAGGGGTTGAAACAACTCTTTGCTCATTAGACAGTGGTGTAGATCTAAGTGCTTCAAGGGAAAATACAGAGGCAGCAATTCCAGCATACTCTCTGTAGGGTGCACCCGCGGTCTTGTCACCGGTGTTTGATCAGATAGGTGCTAACGGTAGGAGCCACATCGGTGCTGAGGCAGTAGCAGGTGTCCTCTTCCTCTGTGACGCTACCCAAAGAGGAGCCTCAGCCTCCTATTACACATTCGTGACCACGGGTAGAGCAACGTCCACCAAGCTCTAATGTCCACCAAGAATCAAGCAGCAGTGGGTGACAGCTAAACCCAGACAAAATTCCTCTCAACTGATGTTCTTTGGTGTGTGAGAGAGTGGAACACTGCCGGCACTGGATAGTTTCTCTCCTGGTCTCCTTAGGCTATGTGACCCAGGTAATCAATAGCCACAGCCATGGCACTGCTGAACAGCATCCCAGCTGTCAACAGGAGGACAGCGGAACTAAGAGTTCTTTCCCTATCTTGTTGGTGACAGGTGTTCATACATAGGGGACAGGAACCACATGAATAACTGCCTCCCGTCCTACCCCAGGGTGAAACTACACATGAATGGTCCTCTCCTGTCTCACAAAGCAGGCTATCTGACCCTTTCTTCTTGGGAGCAGCACACTCCATGTCCCTCTTTGTCACAACACTCACTCACTACAGAGCAGCACTCTCCATGGGTCTGTGTCAGAATCACTCTGCTGAGCCAGGTTTGGTTCCCAAGGCAACGATCCACTGAACCAAAGTAGGGGAATATCTGAGCTGGTGCCAGAGATAGAAATATGCAGGGGAGTCTAAGGTCAAGAGTCCAAATTCAGGGGACAGCTCACATGGAAAGATGGTTCCTGGCCACATCACCCAGGAACTCACCGGAAATGATATGTTTTTCTTTGCTGAAGCCAGGTTAGTGTGGAAACTTCAGTCACTAATCGAGTTTAGCTGCAAACCCGTAAGAGCTCTGAAAGCTCCCAGCAGCTAGGACTGCCAGGATCTAAACTGATAAGACTATGCTAGGGCAGAAAGCGATGACATATTCATGTTTTTCTTACTCTACTTTTGTTCCAGGTCTCTGGGTCTTATAAAGTTTCCATTTTTCTCCTGGTTATTTCTGGTGTTCTCCTGTGAATTCTCGCCGCCGTCTGCAGCTATCCACCTGTCACTTTGGTTCATGCCATGCTGGGGTGGAAGAGCACCTTGGGCCCCTATCCAGCCACACTGCTGTCTTCCAAGGTCATGATGTTGGGTCAGATAAGCCGGACTAAGGCAGACAGTACTCGTGCATGGAAGCTAAAAGAAAAATGGACCTGTGGGACCGAGATTACTAAGGATTGGGCAGGAGGGGTGTGTGTGTGTGTGTGTGTTTGTATGTGTTGGGGGCGGGTAGAGAATGGTAAAAGGGTGGTCATATTTAATCAGTGCACACTATATGCATATATTGAAAAATCACACTAAAACCTATTAGCATTTACAATTAATATATGTAGTATTATAAAGGAGAAAAAGAAGACACAGTTGAGTACAAGTCCTATAACATGGTAAAATGTACATAAATTAGTAAATTATACATATATTTGATGGTGCTTCTTGTAATAGTTTGGTTGGGGATTCTTGGTCTGGGAACACAACATTGGGTGTTGTTATCTTGTATAGTCACAGGGTGGGATCGCTGTGCCACTTTTATGGATTCTTTGTATCAGTGGTTCTGATTAAAAGTTCTGAATGCTTGTCTCTAACTGGCTAGAGCTAAACTTCTTACCCATGTTATGCAGGTCCTGGAAGAGGTGGGAGGGTATAAGAGAGGATTGCGGGCTTGTTAAAAGTACTCGTGAATCTGGGTATCCTTCTGTAGTAAGTGGTGGCCTCAGTTTTTCTGTGCTGATTCTAGCATGTAAGTTCAATGATGACAGTGACTTTTGCCATTGTCTCACTCTGTCAGATGCAGTCTGATGTCTGTCTATGTCTAGCCAGTACTCAATGTGTTCAATAAATTAATTTGTAATTGAAAGAACGATAACAACTGGAAAAACCACACACATTTTACCTGTTTTGTTCCCATAGAATGATAAAGACAGTGGCTGACAAGCAAGAGCTGGAATCATCCGATTTCATAAGAAAATTATAATAATATCACATGATCCAATAATATCATAAATTGGTAGCATGGGTGTTATTGTTTGTATATAAATGCCCCTCCAAAATACCTTGTGGGCTCATAGGTGGGAATTTATGAGCTGGTTGGATCTGGGGTGTGTGGTGCTGGGACTGGCAGGATGTGGTATTAAATTAGTCCACTGGTTGGAATTACCATGGTTCTGGGCATGGATAAATGAAGTCCCATGTGGGATTAGGTGGCACCAATCAATAGGCTTATAGCCTGGGTGAAATGCAAAGGGAGGCAGGGCAGGCAGGCTCTCTGCTGCCTTTGATGCTTTTTATCTTGTGCCTGCCATGTCAGGGGCTGCTTCTTGTCTATGATGCCCCTCTGCCATGCCACCCTGCCTTAGAGCCAGCCAACTGTGGTCTGTAACCTCTTCAGACTGTGAGTTGAAATAAATCCTTTCTCTTTTAACTTTCGTATCCAGTATTTTATTTCAGCAATGAAAAAAAGCAATCAAGATCATGAGACATTCTGTGTTCTTTTCCACATAATCAATTCAACAAAAGAAGATACTTTGGAAATCCCAACATTTATTGCAGTGGCATGATAACACATTTTTAATTCATTTGCTCCATGAATAGGACTTTTTGGAGGGATATGGTATGTGCTACTCTGCTATATATCATGCATGCATTTTAAAAGCTAATGCAGAAATACAGTAAACTCCATGAAACCCTATGATTAATTCAATAGTAATGAAATGTTAATCTGAATATCAAATTGTAGCAATAGAAATGAGGGAGCAGGATGAACAAAAATATTGGTTGCAGAAGCCAGACATGGGGTTTTAAGTCTGTAATCTCTGCACTTGGGAGGCTGAGGCAGGAGAATTGCCAGTGAGTTTGAGGCCAGCTGTGTTACATACTGAGTTTTAGGTCAGCCTGAATCACATAGTGAAATCCTGTCTCAAAAAAAAAAAGTGGTTACAACTTGGAAAAATTTATCTCCTAACTCTTAGGCATATTTTCCTTAAACATCCTGATGCATATTTCACAAACTTTCAGCAATTAGCAATTAACAAAGCAAGTTTTTCTTTTTTTAGTGTTCCATTTTAAAAGCATGATGTGAAATTGTTTCAAAACTGCTACAGTAACAAATCACTAATATTTATCCACTATAATTGTTCGTTATGTCACCTTTTATATGGGTTTCCTCACCCAACCCGCAGAGTAATCCTTCGAGGAGGATACTATTTATTCCTCTGTTACATAAAGCTGAAAATCAGAGCTGAAATAACTCTTAATACCATGAAGGTAGTAGTGAATAAACCTACATTAGAAATCCACACATCCCGGTTTTTGAGCATTTCTACTCAGAGAACTAACTTGTAAAATTATACTATAAAATTAGCTCAACTATGACATTGTAATTACACTTGCAAATCAATTAACATCACTATGCATGGGGCAATATTCTAAAACCTTCATATGCAATTTTCTTATTTAACTCTTAAAACAATAATGCTATTGTCATCGTTTTATGGATGAAGAATCTAAACGAAGTTTCTGATGTTAACAATCCAAACATAAACAAATGGCATTAGTTTGTTCATGTCTATTAAGTGAGTTCAGGTGTGTGATTAGGGAACAATAGTCATTCGTTTTCTAGGGTGAGCATGTACAAAGGAGGAGGAAGAGAATGGAAGAGCTTGGCACACACAGAAAGAACAGGGAGAAAGGCATCACAAAAGCAGACATAAAACCCCCTATGATGCAATTTTACCTCTCCCACTTCTGCGTGGTCACCTGGAAAAACTTTCAGCATCCCTTCTAGAGTGAAACCACCAGTATACAGGCTATTCTATGAGTTATTTCACCAACCCATGCATTTTCTTTCTTATTTGTTATATTATGTTTAAAAGAAAATGTTCAGTGCTTTTTAATTAAGCTATATTACAGGGATTTCAGAGTTCACATGTAATCCTCATTTTCTCCTAACACTGATGGAAAGGTATCCTTTTTCAAGGGTAACAATTAGAAGTAGAACTTTAGATATGGGTGACACAGATCACCTTTGTGCTCTATTATTGCTGCTGATGTTCAGTCAACAAATAGAATGATATGGCTGGCAAGATAAAATGAATCCTCACTTCAGGATAATAACAAGCATATGTAAGAGACTTTGGAAGTCACGATAACCTCATGATGTGTGCATCATTATCATCACACTTTTGTAAATGATGTGGCTTAATCTAAAACTGGGTTAGCCAGTCTGAGAAAAGCAGTAAGTGTAGTCAAGGACTGAAACCCTTTCCTCATAAAACCTGGGCTTTATACAAAACCTGATGCAGTTCACTTCAGACAGCAGAGAGGGGACTCAAACAAAGTGCTAATATCTCTGTTACAGGGTGTGTCTCAGTATATAGAAAATCTCCTAAATGCATGAAACTGTGGATACAGAAGGACCAGTTTCTAAAGTGCTTCCCAAATCCGACATGCTGAATCAGGTTAAACATCACACCGTTGTGAATTATGACTGTCTCAGTTACGTCTTACCTGCGTATTTCATGTCTTTTCACTCTCAGTTCAAGAGACCACAATCCAAATGCAGTGTATCTGCAAGTAAAAAGAGTATTTTCCGTTTTGATAGCACACTTTAGAATTGTGTAATGCACTCTTACATCCACAATCCCATTTCAACTTTTTTGGCACAGCGTGGTACTGCAGAGAAGATGTCTGTTTTTAATTTATTCATAATAAATTTAAAGTTAAGTCCTGCAAGAAGTGAGGTACTTTCCCCAGATTTCCATAATTTAGCATTAATAAAATTGAGGAGACACTTTAGTTCTTTCCTCTGCATTTTACACCTTTGAGATTTTGCCTGATCATACTCTCCTCTTAGTTTTTCTAGGAATACAAGATAAATGTCTTTAGAAGGTACATTTCTCTTCAAATGACCAATGTCTCTTAAGTGTCACTTTGTTATTTTTAGTTTTATGCTTGCTCAAACCCAGAAACATGCAAACATTCACAGGTAATGAGCTGTTCTATCTCTGCTGCCAAATAGTCTATGTTCTATTTGCCTCCTTCTAAATTTGCTGCTTCAGTGCTTTGTGGAGAGACCTGGTCTTAAGCTCTAAGAACAGGCTGCCAGCATTCAGATGGAAAACAATTTGCCTCACCTTCTGCATGGCCAGTGCTTCACATTTCAAATGGTATTGACATAACACTTACACCATTTGATAACTCACCTGCAGCAATAGGGGAATGTAACCCAGGGAGGTAAGAGCAGCAGCGAGTACTGCAGGCACTGATGTCCAGCCAGGTGCTGCAAGCTTTGCACAAAGGAGCCCTTCATGAGAAGAATCAGCTCCTGTGGGATGCAGAAAGGTCTGTAATACTGTGACTAATACTATGTCACATACTCTATGGCACATCTTCTGGAAAGTAAAGACCCAACAGTGGAGCAAATTCTACATTATTGAAATTTTCTTTCTCTCAGAAGAAAGACTCTGTTGTACAGAGAATGCAAGATAAGCACACAGGAACACAATCTGATTCCTCAGGTCTTAGTGGCATACCTGAGCTTCTTAACTTGATTCTTTTCGGTGTACCTGTATGCTAGGTTTAAGCTGCGACGCAATGCCATTTTAAATAAACGATGGGCAGAGAGTCTTCTTTTATTTATTTTTTCACACGAATGAAATCACCATTGAGCACTGGAAATTATTGTAATTTAGCAGATGCCTGGAAATTTCGGGTCGGAAATAAAGGTGAACATATGGGTAGTTGCTTCGAGGGATGTGGAGCTACGGAGGCTGTGGGAAGCCTTGGAAGAAAACCTTTGCTGTGCACCACAGAGAGGTTTTGAGCAGCCCCAGCCCGCATGTGAAGTCAGGCTTCTCTGAGGCTGTTGTGCTCCCTGCAGTTCAGTATGTTCCTGGCACCTGACCTTGTGGAGGGGAAAGGAACAGGGCTTGAGGTGAGTGAAAGGGATAAACATTAGCGAAGATGTTGAAGTCTGTATAATATTAGCTACTTTAACAAATGAGAGTCATAAAACTAGACTTGGACAGGCCTGAAAAATAAGAAAACATCATTTTATCAAATTGGAAATTCAGAAGTGGGCAGGCTACAAAAGCTCAGCAGTTGGGCAGCGCCCTGTCCCTTGTCTTAGCTTGGCTTCACCCAGGTGTAGGCAGCTCGGTCCCCACTTCCTGGTTGTAGTGTGATCTCTGCAATTGTCAAGGAACCTGACAGACTGAAAGGCACTGTCATCTTTGCTGAAGAGACAAATGTAGCTGCTGACGACTAAACTTGCAATGAATTACTTCAGTGGGGAGGGAGACAGGGAGAGGGAGAGGGAGGGGGGGGGAGAGAGAGAGAGAGAGAGAGAAAGAGAGAGAGAGAGAGAAAGAAAGAGAGAGAGAGAGAGATTTGCCTAAGCTCTAAGGTAGACTTGAAGGTAGAAAGAGAACTCTTGGAGGGCATGTATTCTCTGCATTATTTATAATTTACCATTGGAAACGTGAAGTAATCCCAAAATATAGATGATTAACACTAATTATATAGAGAAGTCAACTGATGCAAAAAAGGAATTATTAGTTGCTCACAGATACACTGGTATCAAAAGAAAAGATTTCCAAATTCCATAGTAGGGATAGAGTCAAACAATACAAAGGACAGAAAAATATGCTTTTATTTTAACAAAGATTTTGATGCCACTAGAGATCCCTGTATTTGAATATAAGTGTTGGAAAGAATGGAAGGAGTAGCTTCCTGTGAAGGAGACAACTAAATCTTGTAATCTGAACAGCTACTTGGAAGATAACAATACGCAATATATTAACTAGTGCTAATGCCTTATTATTTTGTCTTGAGATTCTGTATCATTGTTTTTATTCTTTTGTTGTTTTGTTTTTAAAAGAAAACATGTAATTGAGGAGTTATTTGAGCTAAAAACTGAAAGACAGATAGTACTAGAAGTAACAGACAGAAGAAAGTCATCTGGAGGTACAGATTCACTTGATCAAAATGAGTGAGTGGTAAAGTAGAAATCAGGCGTTATAACTGACTAATAATCTGGTCTGTTACAGTCTAGGATAACATAGGAGAATTACACACAAGGACGCAATCTCATTCTTACAGTGATCCAGACATTTCTTATGTACTCATTTTGAAGTACAGTGGATATTTCAAATAAAGCTGGATGTCAAAGTAGTGAACAAAGACACATTAATAAATGGTATTGGATTAAATACTTAAAATGCATTTCTAACTTATCACTAAGCAAAATAATTTGATAGTTCAGCAAAGATATAAAAATTTAAGAAGAAAGAATTAAACAATAGTGAGTACATATTAATTGTCTATTTTTGTGAGAGACATTGCTCTGCTTGATCTATATCTAAAGTCAAATCAGAAGAGACTGACAAAACTGACTCCATTCATATTACAAATTTCTACATAGGATTAAGACATTTAAGAATAAGACTTTAAGAAAAAATTAGAATATATGTGACAGTTATTAATCAAGACAGATTAGATTACGTTGGATAGGAAGTGACCTCAAAAATCTCAAAGGTTAAAATTACAAATAGTGCTTTCATCATTTAACATTTCCAAAACAGGAAATGATGAATTACCTCAGTGCGGGGGGACAAAGGGAGAGGGAGAGAGAAAGAGAGAGAGATTTGCCTAAGCTCTAACATAGACTTGAAGGTAGAAAGAGAACTCTTGGAGGGCATATATTCTCTGCATTATTTATAATTTACCATTAGAAACTTGAAGTAACCCAAAAATGTAGACGAACACCCTGACACAAGACATTCAAATATAGACGAACACTCTGATGCAAGACATTAGAGCCATCACACCAAAAGAGGCTGCACAATCTAATCTGGCCACCATTTCAAAATAAGCTTTAAGACCTGCTGGAACAATGTAAGGGAACTTGGAGAATCTGTCACAGTTATTTTTAAATATTGCAGCCAGAAAATGCCACAAGTCATTGTTACTTGTATAATTTTCCAAATCAAGTAAGATGGCCAACCTGAAGGAGACAAAGTAAAATTTTAATTATCACTCTTAGTGTCTATCTCACAGGCAACAGAGATTACTAATTTTAAAAAGAGTAAAAAAATGGACAAAATAGCTGAACAAATTTTGCTTTGGAAGAAGAAAATATAAATCAATTTTAATTATATATCAAAATTATGAAATTTAAATTATATGAAAAATGAAAATATATGGTGAATAATACCATTATCCCTCTGTCAATATGAAAAGATCAAAATATAATATAAAATGTGCAGTATAGTAAGCATTCTCATATACAATATGAATTACAAGTTGTTTAAACATTGTAGAATAATATTTCAGGCTAGACATGTTAGCTCACACCTGTAACCCCAGAATTTGGGAGGCTGAAGCAGAAGGATTTCCATGAGTTTGAGACTAGCTACGCAATGAGTTAAAGACCAGTCTCACTTCATAGTGAGACCCTGTCTTAAAAAACACTTTTAAATAATATTTCAAAATATTTGAGTAATAATCCCACTTACTGTAGTCCATGTCAAACATATGTGTTCACACATGTCCAAGAAAATGTACACAAGGTAATTTATTAAAGCACTGTTTATAAAAACAAATATTAGGGAATTAACAAATAATTATACACAGAGGCTTAATTAAATAAATTATGGTTGTACCATACTAAGTTTTCTATGCAAGTGTTATAAAAGTTTATGGGAAGGAATGACTATTAAGAGGTAGTTGAGTGAAAGCAGTCTAGGATGTGTGGGTTGTGTTTTTTGCTAGATATATTTATAGGTATTAATCTACACTATCTCTGTAAGAACTTGCAATTTGCCTCATTATCTGTAATTAACAACAGTTGGAAAATAGACTTAGTTTCACTATATGCTCTCTTGTATTTTTACAACTGTAATCACAGATTACTAGGTATCACTTAAATGTAACCCAAGATGAAAAGTATATTTTTGATTGATTGGTTTTTATAGGATAAACTTCAAGCCAAAAAATATTATTCACAAAGATTTAAAAATGCAAATGCACTGAGTTAGCTTTTAATATCTTATTTTAAAAAATGAAAGGGAAAAAATCTTGGGAATATTTGTAAGATAAAACTTAAAGAAATTAAATTAACAATTTAAAAATACAATGACAATAAACATTAGCTAACGCATTCTTCTCAGCTATGTATTCAAATTACTGATTTTAAAATTTCAAAAAGCAATAATAATTTACAATATTCACCAGGTTGTATAATAAATCTGTTGAAGATGTTTCTCCTGCATAACTGAAACATTGCAATCTTTGACCGATGTCTCCTGTACTCCCAGTAACAGCTATTCTTTTTTCTACTTTCCTAAGTTTGACTTTTTTGAGATCCCACATGTAATTGAGA
Organism: Hydrochoerus hydrochaeris; assembly: GCA_004027455.1. Classification (NCBI taxonomy): domain Eukaryota; kingdom Metazoa; phylum Chordata; class Mammalia; order Rodentia; family Hydrochaeridae; genus Hydrochoerus; species Hydrochoerus hydrochaeris. The sequence goes on from PVLA01000859.1 coordinate 131,837, forward strand.
TCATGCAGTATTTATCATTTATACTCATTTCCTTTGACATATATCTTCCAGGCTCATCTATGTTGTTACAACTGGTAGAATTTTCTCCTTCTTTAAGACTAAATGGTATTGTTTTATATATATATATATATATATATATATATATATATATATATATATATATTACATTTTATGTATCCACTTATTTGCTGATGGCCAGTTATGGATGGTGTCTAGATGTAATCATGGAGGGTGGGCTTTTCAGATTTTGTGATTGATTTATGGTTCAGTGCTGTAATTAAGGATGTGAGAGCTACACCTGCCCTAGGGCAGGTAGCCTGCATGCACTATAACGGACAGAAAGACACTTGTCCCTGCTCTCTTTTGTTACTTTAGGTGGTTTCTGCTGCTGTGAATTGCTGCCCTCTACCATGAGCCACCCTGCCTTGGAGCCAGCAGATTATAGATTAACATCTCTAAAAACTGTGAACTAAACAAACATTTCCTCCTTTATCTTTGAGTGTTGGGTATTTTGTCTCAGCAACAAGGAAAGTAACTAAGACAGCCACTTAGGTTGATTCCGTCACTTGGCAGTTATGAATAGTGCTGAAGTCAGTATGGAAATATGGACATCTCTTTTTCATGGTGATGTCATTTCCTCTTGATGCATACTCAACAGTAGAACTTCTGGATCATATGTAGTTATTTTTGTAAATTGTTGAGGAACCTACATACTTTTTTCCCCATGAAGACTAATATTTCCCACTCCTGACAGCAGTATGCCAGGATTCTGTCTCTCCATATCCAGGCCAGTCTTTGCTATCTTTTGTCTTTTTGGTAAAAACCACTCTAATAGTTGTTAAAAATATCTTATTGCATTTTTAATTTGCATCTCTCTGATGATTAATAGTGTTGAATGTATTTTAATTTACTGTTGGCCATTTGTCATCTTCTTTTGAGAAATATTTACACAGATCTTGGTCCATTTTTGATTGTTTTCCTGCTATTGAATTGAGTTACTCATATATTTTAGATAATAATCTTTTATTAGATATTTCACTTGCAAATATTTTCTCCCACTTTTCAGGTTGTCATTTCCCTCTGTTGTTTCCTTTTCTGAGCAGGAGATGTTTACTTGGATATAACCCATTCATATTTTCCCTTTTGTTGGAGTCATGTCTTAAATATTTTCTGAAATTAATTTTATTGGTGCATTTTAGATATACATAATGATAACATTCAACATATAGAATTTGTACCTGTACACACTATATCTTGATTCTTTATTTTCCCTTTCACTTCCTTTCCTTCAACCCCTTATTTCAACCACTTCCCCTTATTCATGAAAGTTTTGTTTCTATTATTTCCTTCTAGTCTCATTTTTTCCTTCTCCCTTCCTTGCTTTCCTGCTCCCTCCTTCCTACTTTCCTTCCCATTTGAAGATTTTCTTCCAGTTTCACAGGAGCAATCATGCAGCTTCACTCTTATTTTTTCTTCTACAGTTTCTGAGTTGATGTTGAAGTGTTCAATCCTTTTGATTTTATTTGTATTTCTGCAGTGAGATGAAGATCTCATTTCATTCTTCAGCATGTATCTTTTACAGTTTGTATCTCGATGTCTCTCACAAAGCCTCGTGAGGGTCATAGACAGGGCTTTTCAGAAGCGGCTGGATCTGGTGTGTGTGGTAATGGGATTAAGGGTGTGAGGCTGGGATTAATGGTGAAATGCTGGGGTTAAGGGTGCCCCACTCTGGGTGTACATGGGATATAAATGACAGAGGGCTGCTGCTATTGCTTGTTACTTTGCTGCTTTGCTGCCTTCTGTTTGTCCCGCTTTGCCAGATACTGTTCTCCTCTCTGATGCCCCTCTCCCGTGCCACCTTGCCTGGGAGCCAGCTGACTCTGTACTGAAATCCCTCCAAAATATGAGCCAACATAAAACTTTTTGCCTTTAACTTTAAGTGTTGGGTATTGTGTCTCAGCAACAAGAAAAATCACTAAGATAGTATCCAATTTTCCAAACATCATTTATTGTAAATTTCTATTGTTGACTAATGTGTCTCCAAGAAACTATCAAGTAATAATGTATTTTAAATAGTGTTTTGAAATGTTGTAAACATTTTACTATTATTTTTTTTGTATTTTAAAAAGCAAAACAGAAAAAAGGATAGAAATAATACAGAATTTCAAAAAAAACTAAAAAATCAATACTAGTTAATATATGGCATATTGTTATCTTAGAAGTAGTTGGTCAAGTTATAAGATCTAGGCATAAAAAATGATCAAATGCTCAAACGATGATAGCACAACTGTTCTTTTTGATGAACTAACAGATGAGTGATATAGTTGTCTATTTTGTATACATGTACATACGTAGTTATATAATATACCTACATGCATATATCTTTTCATTTCTTCCTTTTCTCCCTTCCCCTATTCCAATTATTCTTTCCTTTTGAGCACTTTCTTTTCCTTTCATTGTTATAATATCTACTCTACATTTTGGATCTTATTACTGTTTCAGGTTTTTATTTTTCTATGCTACAGAGACAATATGATATTTATAAATGTGAGTTTGATTTTTTCACTTATGAGCATAGTCTCAAGTTGACCCTATTTGCTTACAAAAGCCTCAAGATTATCCTTCTTTATAGCTGAGTAATATTCTATTTAAAAATACCACATCATTTTTTATCCACTCTGTGGTCGATGGGCATTTTAGTTGTTTCCAAGATGTAGCTATTACAAATGCTGCTATAAACAAGGGTGTGCATATGTCGCTGTGGCATGACAGTTTTTATTTTTCTGGAAAAATACCCAGGAGAGGAATAGCTGCATTGAATGAGACTTCCGATCCTAGTTTTTTGACGAATCTCCACACTGATTTCCACAGTGGCTGCACCAGTCAACATGCCCACCAGCAGGGGAGAAGTGTTCCTTTTTCACCACAGCCTCACCAACATTTGTTATCGTTTGATTTCTTGATGGCAGCCATTCTCTCTGGAGTGAGATGGAATCTCAGTGTTGTTTTAATTTGCATTTCTCGAATGACCAGCGATGTTGAACATTTCTTCATGTATTTGCCATTTGCATTTCTGCATCTGAGAGATGTGTGTTTGTCTCAGAGGCCTATTTTGGTTTGGGTCTTTGAATTTGGGGAAGGCTTCATGTTTTTCAATTTTTTTTTTTAAACCAGGGATCGAACACATGACCTTGTGCTTGCCATATATTCTACACAATAAATCCTTTGTCTGAAGGACTGCTGGCTAAAATTCTTTCCAGTTCTGTGGGTTTTCTTTTTACTCTATTGTGATTTCTTCTATATTTTATTATTTGTTAATATGCAAAGTGGTATTTAGTTATATATTTGTTACAGAAAATTAAATGTAAATATATTCATTGCATCTTGGAACTTTTAGTCTATTGTCTGCATATTGTTTTAATATAAAAGTCTGTCCAGATTCTCTTACACTTAGTAAACACTTTTTGCAACATACACATCATTTGTGGCATAATTCATAAATGGTAACTTTTAGAAAGTATTTGCAAATAATTGAAAATACTAACTTGATTCTGAGCAAAATAAAGTGAACACACTTGAAATGTAAATAATGTTTGAAAAACTGTGATAAATGGGCACTCTTTCTCTAACTCAAAGAAAAAATATCTTTCTTTGATCCTTTACTGCCTTTATCTGTCCGTTAGTCTCTCTTCTTTTATTGGCAAGTTTCCATGGGTATAAAGAGAAAAATGTGCTGGGGATTTAACTCAGCAGCATAAGCATCTGCTTTGCAAGCGTGAGGTTGTGAGTTTGATTCCTCGGTACAAAACAAAAAATAAAATAAAAAATAAATTTTAAAAGGCCCCTCAAAAAATGGAAAATGTCTTTTCTATTAATTTGGTTGGTCTATGTTTTATACGTTTTGTTATGTTGAAGTGTTCAATCCTTTTGATTTTAGTCCTCAAAAGGACTAGTCATTTTAGACTTCAGTTTCTCTTGTCTGGTTTTAAATCAAGTGCTTGAAGTTGTTATTTTTTTTAATTTTTGGCTTTGTTTCTTTTTTTAAGTTACTACTTAGGATTATTTGCCTATTTTCTCTTGTTTACATGGTCATTACACCATTTAAAAGTTCAATTTACTTTAAATCTTTCCCGTGGAACCATTTTGAGTGTAATTGGTAGATTAATACCACTAAATAGATTATCAAAACTTTTCAGTGAGATCCTTGTATTTTCTTCTAAAATAAACAGATTACCCTTATCCAATTTTTTTTTTACATTCTTTACAAAGATATTCCACTAATTTCCAAACTTGTCTTACATATCCTCACATTTTAACATTGCATCACTAGCAAACAATATGACCAGTTTTTATTTGGAAACACCCCACAATTTTCAACAGTCCTTTTTCATCTGGAGTAATCATCTTCTCCTGCAGTGCCCTGGTGCCACCCTTACCCTTAATAATTTCCTGTCAAAAGTATAGCCGTTCCTCAATCCTTTAAAATCCTTTTTCAATCGTTTCCACACTGATGTATTTTTGAACCACTAGTATGAACTTCACTTTTTGATTAAAAAGATTTCTCTTTTCTTTAAATTTATGATATAAAGAAGGCAAATATTGGAACCTATAATAATTATTTTACGCCCTATTTTAGCACTGTATATCAAAATGTCAAATTACACACAGAAAAAAGAGTGAGGATTCCTTAAATATGCATTTAGAACAACATACACCTTAGCATCTCTCTGATTTTTTACGTAGCAGAGTGCATCTCATACAATTAAGAATTCAATAAGCCATTTGTGAATTTGAACATATTTTAATGAAACAGAGTACATATGGACACTCTCATTGAAAACAACATTAAATACTCAAGTAAATGACGAAACAGAGTTTCTTACATAGTATGATACTTTTAGTTAAATAAATATTTTATTTAACACCATTTTCAATGTGGAATCCTCTTAGGCGATAAGAAAATTGTTTGCATCAAATGTAACAACAGGTTTGAGATTTGGTCAGCCCAAGTTGTTGCCTACATTCTATGAATCTGCACTTTATTTGTTGAATTGTATAATAAGCTAATTATTTTTAAAATTTTACAGAGGCGTAACCTTCATGAGAAAAGTGTGAAGATGACAGCTGAGCGATTCGTCATGGAGTGACTGTAATTGCAAATTCACTGCTCAGTTGCACAGAAAGGACACCAACAAGGGCCCACTCTTGGGTTGCACCACTGCCAGTCCTGTGCCTCTCTTCCAGGAAGTCACCACCCCAACTTCCATCACTGTGTACACTTTGTCTTGTCCTGTACCCTACGTAAGTGTGATAACATAAATTGTGTTGTGTTATGCTGCCTTCTTTTTAAACTTTATTTTTAACTGACATAAATTGTATACATTTACCTTCTACAATATGATACTTTGAAATATATATATGGCTAAGTGAAGCTAATTAGTACAGGAATTACCTCGCATACCTAAAACATTTTTTAATAGATTTTTTTTATAGGTACCTGGGATCGAACTCACAACTGCTTGCTTGCAAGACACGCACTTATGCCACTGAGCTAAATCCCCAGCCCTCCCTAAAACATTTAAGTGAGAACACATATAATCTAATCTTTAAGGGAACTTCTAGAATATAATGCAAGAATTTATTGTCACAATAATATTCAATAGGTCTGTTGAATTTATTTCTCCTTATAATTCTTATATTCTTCAATCAACATCTCTATAATTTCATCCCACAGCCACCCCCAGCAGCTGCTAATAGCACTCTTCTACCATCTGCTTGTATAAATTCATTGTTTTTAGATTTCACACACAGTGAGATCACCAGATATTGTCTTGCTGTGCCTTATTTCACTTAGCAAAATGTACTCCAGATTCATCTGTCTTTATACAGTATTTCATTATTTTTAAAGGCTAAATAATATTTTACTAGATACATATATCACACTTCCTCTATTTTTTTTTCACTGATAGACATTCACATTGTTTTCACATCCCAGCTAATTAGGAATAATGCTGCAATGAGCATGGCAGTGCAGATATGAAAATGTTCTCAAGCTGGTACATGAGATGCAGGAACTAGAAAGGGTAATACTTCAAATAAGATCTGAGTTTATCAGTTGACAACGTTATGGGGGTGAAACTACAAGCCACCTAACTGGAAATATATTTAAACATATATAAACAATAAAAGGTTTAGAACATACAGATAACTTATATAAAGCAACTAAAAGTAAATGATCTATACAAATTACTAAAAGATTTGAGTGAGCACTTTATGAAAACAGATATCAAAGGTTAATAAATATATGCAAGGATATCCAACCTCATCATTCATCATGAAAACGCCCCAACAAAATATCACTATATATATATATATATATATACACTATTGACATAAAGTACTTAACATCTAGACATAAAGAAGTTAACAGATGAAAAATTATGACCCCAGCAAGAGTGCAAAGCAATGTGAAATTTCACAGTAGTGTATGATGCAAGAATCCTTCCAAGTTGTAATATAGTAAACTGATTCAATCTCTGTGAAATTGCCAGCAATTACTAAAACTGCTACGCATACCTTATTGGTAAAACATGATTTATAGATATGTATATACAGTACTGCCAAAGTACAAAAGCACTCCCCATATACCACATATGCAAGAATACTTGTGGCAGCTTTACTAGTAGTAAGATTTTTATGCTGGAAACCATACTAATTTTTGTCAACTACAAAATAAATTATGAGGTATTCATAGATTGAAACTATGAAAAAGTTTAAAAATCAATGAATCACAAATATGTTTCATAAAAGATGCAAACAGGATAGCAAAACACAACATATGTAATTTTTGAACATATTCAATAGAATGTTATTCAACCATGTTAAAGAAGGAAATTCTGACATTTGTGACAACATGAATGAATCTTGAAAGCATTATGCCAAATGACATAAACTCACCACAGAAAGCCAAATACCTAATTTATATATGAAATTTACCTACATGGGGAATCTCAAAAGGCCAAACTCAGAAACAGTAGAAAAGTGATTGTCAGAGAGTAGAATAAATAGGGATATTTTAGCCAAAGCATATAAATTTTCAGCTATAAATGAATATGCCCTAGAGATCTATACAGTACGGTGACTAGTTAATATTATACTGTATACATGAGGTTTATTGAGAAGAGATGTGGAATTTTCACCAAAAAAGAAAAAGAAAAACGAAACCTCAACTATGTGAGGAGATGAATATATTAGCTAAATTCATTGTAATAATAATTGCACAATATACAAGTATATTAAAACATCACATAATATAGTCAATTTTATTTACCAACTATACCTCAATAAATGTGAAATTATTTTAAAAATTAAAAAGCAAAACAAATAAAATAAAATTTTATATAAATGAAAAAAAGAATATTCTCTTAGCCAATGTTTATGAAAGCGTTCTTTTATAAATTACACACTTTTAAGGAAATGATTCAAAATGATCTACATTGGTGATTATTTAGAAACTTTTTTTCTTGTATGCTATGATCGCCAGTACAGTTTTCAGTCCTACCACCTTTCTTCTATAGTATTTTGTAGCTATATATTTACACTGAGAAACTGTGATTTTATAACAGGTACCTTCATTGAACTTCATTTGTTCTTCCCAAACTAGCAGCAGAAAATGAAGTGTAATAATTCTGACTTTGATTGAATGTTGATAGCTGAATGTACATTTTTTAAAATTACAGTTTTCAAACAGACTTTAATACTACAAATACTCTTTCTTTTATTTGAGAACTCACCTTCTAGAATTATTTTCCTTTTCTAGTGTATTATTTTGGTGATACCTACAATTGTTTAATTTTTATTTTAAGATTATCATTCATTTTTCTAAAATCACAACTAATGTCATCATAAATGATTAGTGGATATTACAGTTTAAACAAATTTTGTTTGGTAATGACCTGTCAAAATAGATTGATGATTGACAAAATAAACAGTAATCACACATATATAATTTATTTTGTTCTCAAGCATCTGAACAATAGCATAATTTAATAGCTAATGTTGATCACTGTGACAAAACTGAAACTAATTGCTTAAAAAGTGATGAGGTAAATATTAAGATGCGAGTGGAGGAAAAGTTCTAATAACAGTGACTAAATGCACGTGTTTGATCTATTTATCTTTTTAACTATTTAGTGTAATGTCTCTCAAAATTCACAGATCTCAAGAAAGCTGGATAAAAATACAAATATCCAAGTCCCCACTTAGCAATACAGCTCCATAGGCGAAGCATTAGTTCTAGAAGTTTGAAGAAAGTTAGTCTGGTTATAAACATAGGAGTAGAGTTTTTGAGTCAGGTATATTGTGAGGGAGTGATTGAGAGTCTGGGAAATCATACTATGTGGGAAACCAAAAATTAAAGGAAGAGCTGAGCAACTGAGTCACACTAGGGAAAAGGGATTTAATGATAATGGAAGAAGGAGGAAGAGAAATAGTAATGGAGAAAAAAATCTCCATGTTTTATTATCCATGAGATTTGCACTCGAATTTCATAACAAATTCCATCCTTGCAGAATATACATGTTTGAGGGTAAGGACTGATAAAACCATTTTGTGAAAAAAATAATAAAGTTGGGGGTTAAGATGAAATAGCAGCAATGTACCCTGGCTCACATTTCTCCTAACAACATACAAAACTGCTGGTTTATACATAGAAAAATGTCACAGGTATTTGGGCACTTAGGAAATCCTGTTAACCAAGATATGTGTGCTTTCTGTCAGTTCTATTCCCACTGACCTGAGAATTAAGTCCCGGTGTCTTCGAAACGCAAGGTATAGAGGAAAAGGTTATTCGGCACCAAGAGAACTACTCACGGAGGAAATATAAGACATTTTATAAGGGCATGGGCCTGATGTCTCTAAAGAAATCAGGGGCATAAAATGTATATAGACATCTCTAAACAAAGAAAAAGAATACTTACATGCAATAATCTTGCAAAAAAAAAAACCCTCCAAAATAATATTTTGGACCAGTGGTAAAAATTTCAATTAAGCAAGATACTAAAGGCTTGTCTATAAATTAATTCAAAATACCACAAGAAACTGGCAGTCATTAGAAACAGATAGTGAATATAAAACTTCACTGTACTTTTCTTTGTTTTATCTGTGCTTAACAACTTTTAAAATAAAAATTGTTAATAAAAGCAGACAAATGATATCAACAATGGTATCAACAATTAACTATTTGAGATAATTTTTATTTATAAATAACTGGGAAATTTTGCTTAAAGAAATTTGTATCACAAGAGATGAAGTTAATTCTGAGAAATAATCTTTTTTAACAAGGTAAATGTTCTTCAGATCAATAATTAGAGAATTTTTACGATTTTACATGCAGAAATTGTAAAGTGCTAGAGTATTAAATTGTTAAACTTTTTATGCAACTATGTTTCAATCAGCAATACAGTTGGCTAAATTTCAAGATTAAAATACTTTTAAAATTTCACTAAAATTATTTTCTCTGATTACTCTGCTTTGTTTAATATAATTAATTCTCATTTCCTTCACATGAGTTATAAACTTCCTATTTTATCCTATACTAATGTTACATGTGTCTTTGTTGTGAAATTACCTGAATTGACTGAAGCAGTGAAGACAGTAGACCAGTGCAACTGATCAAAACTTTGTGAGTGCTGAAAAACTCTATAACTTTACTAACCAATCTAATATGGTTGTTAAGTGCTTGAAATGTGGCTAGTCTGATAGAAACTTTAGTGGTTTCCAATTTAATTCATTATACATCAATTTACACATTCACGTGTGGTGAGTGGCTACCATGTTGTTCAGGGTAGTATTAACATACAGATTGTCTTTATTCATCTATATAATGTCTTAATACTTATGTATAAATAATATTTCTGCAAATGTATAGTTGATAAAGAAGAACTGTACCTTTTACTTGGCTATCTGACTCATATGTGACTTGGGGGAAGGACTTTTTAGCCTCATGGTCAGAAGGTTCATTCCAGAGTCTGCTGGCTCCCAGGGAGAAACATGGTGGAAAGTTATGAAGGAGCAAAGCTCTTCATTTCACGGTGGCCAGGAAACAGAGCTTATAGGAAGAATGTTAGTTAGAGACTTACACTCCAGAGGTATAGCCCCAGCACCCCACCTCTCCCAACTGGGCCTCGCTCCTAAGAGTATATTCAGCTGTGAACTTTAGTGACCTCACCCACTAATAATTACAGCAGACCCAGGATTCACTTCTCCAGAAATCTCAGTTCAATTTGACAATCATGATTCATAGTCACATCGCATGTCTTGTCAGCAGAACATCCAAACACATTTCCTTAAACCTTAAGTAATCTCCAAATAAAGACAATAGCAAGTTTATAATTCTAACTAATATGATGCAATTATGTTTTGTGCACAACCAAAAACACATTAAACTCTTCCACAAAGTCTCAGTAGAACCTCTAGTGATGAAAAGTCCTACTCCAAATCTCCTGAGATTCAATGCAAACTGTAAGGTATGAATTTTGGTAAAATTTTTAAAAAGAGTAAAGGGATTTTAAAAAATGGATCAAAGCAAGACCAAAACCAAAAGCATTATGCCTGATGTCTCCATGTCTGGCATCCAAAGGTAAGGAAGTGAGTTCTAAAGGGCTAGGGCGGCCCCTCCCTCTGGCCACATTGGTCGCAGCTCCTAATCCTCTCTCAGATTGGATCTACTTGCCACCTACAGCTTTCCTAAACAGACATTCCAGGCTTCTGACATCACCTGCTTCCTGTGTTTCTGCTGAAATGCTGGCTTCACTCTCAGAGATTCATTCATCTTCTTGGCAGGAGCAAGGCCTTCCTTTGAAATCCAGGTGGAAGCCTCTTGGAGTGTGCAGGTCTGAAAACTCAGCACTACATAGACAATATCAAAATCTGCTACCAACCCAAGTAATACCCAGATCTTTTTGGACCATGGCTGCAACAGCTGAGTATGGTGAAATTAACTTCATGTAACCAGTTTCTTAAGGGGCCCTTCTTAATCAAGGAACCCAGGGGATCTCTTCTCAGGTAAGAAGTTTGTGCTTTTGCACTTTTAGGTCTCCTATGGCTGGGATCTTTCTGATTCTTCAAAGGCTCTCAAGGCCTCTTTCATCTTGTTCTAGTTTTAAAGTACAGTAAAAACCTCAGTTTACTAGAAAAATTCATTCTTCTTGTAACCCAAAGCACTTGTATATTAAAGAAGATGAAAGAGAGAGAAAGAGACAGAGGAACTAGTTGTGACCATGTGCCATTTAGCACAGCATACTACTCATTCATTTATCAAGTTAAAATTTCTTAGAAATGTTTTCTTGTCTTGTGGAACACTCTCAGATCAAATGACTTGCAATCTTAGGTTTGACTATATGTGGTTTCTTTTTAATGGTGCTAATATTTTCAACAGCCATGCTTCCTTTGGCCCAAACTTTATCCACATCCACATAATGCTTTTCAGATCAAAGTTTATTTAAAATATTTCTGATTCTCCTTATAAATCTGGCTAAAAGAAACCAGCAGTTCCTATGCTACCATCTGAGTATTGGGCTTCTTTAATTTTTTTTCCTGCCAGATCAATTAGTCTACCACCTTTAAATTTAGCCTCACACAAAATTTTAGGGCATGAACAAAATGCAGACAAAATTTTTGCCAATGTATAAAACACAGTCTCTAGTCCACCTGTCAATTGTATCTTCATTCCAACATGAGACCTTGTGGGGTTGGCCTTTACTATCCACATTCCTGTCAATGTCCTGGTCTTCTGGAGCTCCAACCAGAATCATCTATCATCTCAGCCTACAGCAATCCAGGCTTTCTCCAAACATTTGCAAACTCCTCCCACACACTAATTTCAAAGGCTTCTGAACTGTATGGTCAGGGATAGCCAAAGCAACAGGTCTGGTACCAATTATCAATATTAGTTTTTTGTTGGTGTGACAAAAATACCTGACACACACAAAATTTAGAGGAGGAACAATGTATTAGGTCCATAGTTTTAGAAACTGCAATTCTTAGCTGGCTCCAAAGCAGAAACACCTTGGTAGAAGGGTATGAGAGAACAAAGTTGCTCACTTCATGGTGACCAGGAAGTAGAGCATTGGGAAGGAACACCAATGAGATACATATCCTCCAAAGGTGCCCTCCCAGTGACCCACGTCTTCCATCTGAGCCCTGCGTCCTCACAGAACCTCCAGTTCTAAACACCAGTGGATAAATTTCCTGAACTGTAGAGCATCACCATTATCTAATACCTGGTCCAGGAATGGCCTAGTACAGTGAAATTGACAATTATGCCTACAGTCATAAATAAATAATGGTAGCAAGTATTCATGTTTGTCATGCAATACACTCATATTAGCAGACATATTTACTTCTTACAGAAACTCTTTGAGATTTGTGGTATTCCTACTTTGAGTGACATTAGCACATTCAAACTTTAAGGAATAATTGGATTAAGGAAAGGTAATAAAGATAACTATGGTCTGATATAATTTTTTGTGGCAACCATAGATGTTTCAAGGTCATAGATGCCACATTTTAGAGTAATTGAAGAACTGAGCATAGAAATGTTGAGTCAATCAGACCATTTTTCGCTTTCAATTGCACACTCCAGGGTTCAGGGAATTGTCTTCTAGAGAATAAGAGAAATAAGCACTCGAATATTGGAGTGCTCTATTTGATCAAAAGAAAGGAACAGATAGAGTGAATTGTAGTGAAATGTATATATATATATATATATGCTGCAAAAATAAAAGCTTCTTTACATCAAATGAGGGAGACTGCTTCCATACAGCCTACCTAAAAGAATAAAAAGGAATTCAACTACTTCACATATTTTTGCATATGTGCAAATCTATAGTCCGTCATCTAATTTGAGGAAGAAATCTATCTTAATCTTTCATAGGTGAAAGATTTCTTTTTATTTATTTATCCATATTTATCCTCTATTTATCCATATGGTGATATGATCACTTTTTTAAGAAAGGATGAAAAAAAATAATATGAATGAGAAAAATTCATATACAAATGCAACTACCTTTCAGTGATCAGAAAGAAAAACAGATTTTCAATTCATTCCATACTCACATCAGATGTACTTAAAAGGATTACTCATCCACAAAATAAGCACTAACCACTTAAAATAAATACCAATCACAGCAAACATAATAAGAAATTAATGTATAATTACTGAAGCATATATAAAATGGTCATGGATTGGAAACAAGTGGTAAGAGTTAATCTCAAAGATTTTTACTCTCACTGGGTTTGTTGGGCCATACCTTTAATTCCAGTTTCGGAACAGTTAGAGGCCAGCTTTGGCCATTCAGAGATACCTTATATCAAAATAAAAATTTAAAAAGTACTTGGGTGTGTAACTGAGTGGTAACAATTTTTTGATATGTGAGAGGCCCTGGGTTTAATATCCAGTACTAAATTTTTCCAAGTAGGAAAAAAAATTTCACCTAAACATACAGCAGAAAAATATAAATTGAAAATACAAAGCAAATATCAGTGGAGTCCAACATTTAGTCACTGAGTCAAATACATGCCTAAGGGTAGTTTTAGCAAACTGAGAGATTTTAAGAGAACAAAATCCTAAAACCATGCATGCATGGAAAATGCTACAAAATTTCTATTCCAACCATTAGGAGAAACTGTTAAGGGTGCAAACAAAATTTCTCATTAAAGAATACAATTCAATTACAACTAGCCTCTTATTCAGTACAACTGAAGGTTAGTGCTCAGAGAAAAGTATACGGCAATATTTTTTGCCTTTTCAATCTTCCTGCAAAGTTTGTTGTTAAAATAAAGTTTGTGTACCAAAAAAAAAAAAAGTTTGTTTAGCCTTGTGTGAATTTTAAATTGTTCAGAGGACAGTATTTCTTTAAAAACTGGAGAAAAGAATCCAAAACTTTTGAAAATTTAAGATTAAAAAAATAGAGGCTACTGCTGAATTAAAATAGGTGCTGAAGGCTGGATACTGATTCCAGAAAGATTCTTCTTCACTGAAAAACATAATATACAATTATAGTTCATTCTATTTATTGATTCTCAACTGTATCACCAACCTGAAACTAAAATACAGGTTAGAGAATAGTAAAATACGATTGTCTTAGTTATTTTTGTCATTGTTGAGGTCAACTGTTCAACACCCAAAGTTAAATGAGGAAAGGTTTATCTGGTTTATAATTCCTAGAGGTTTCTTCCTTGGTCAGCTGACTTCAAGGCAAAGATGGTGTAGCAGACAGAGCAGACAGGCTAACAAAGCAAGGCAGACAAAAGGCAACAAGCAACCAACAAGACATGTCAACAAACAACAACAGCAGCTCTTTCTGTGCCCTATATGCTTATCCAACATGCATATCATGAGGGTGTGTAGCACTCATGTCATTAATCCTAGCATTACATGATGTGTAGATGCATATCCTTCATTCCAGCTGTACACAGCCTAGATTGAGCCACCTCTGGAAAGCCCCATCTGAGACCACATGAGGCTTTAGGGGTACATCTAGACATAAGCCATAACATTCTGCTCCTGCCCCCAACAAAGACTCATGTACATCCCTGTATGCAAGGCATCTCTAAGAGTTGTTGAAGACCCATCATTTTCACCATTACTGAGAAAGCCAAGTCAAGTCTCCTCTGAGATTTAAGACAAACTCTTAGCTGCAAGCCTCTGTGCAAATGAAAAGAAAGTTAAACGCACCCAACATAGAACAACCCAAGAGAAACATTTCCATCCCAAAAAGTACAAAGAGGGGGATAGAAAGGAATGGGAACAAATCAAGTCCAAAATCCAGCAGGGCAAACATTAAGTCTTATAGTTCCATGTCCAGCACCCAGAGTAATCTCTGGCAAAATGTGAACTCCAAAGGGCATCAGTAGCTCAATCTCTGTGGTACCATTGGTGTTTGTAGCTCCCATGGCTTTTCCTTTGGGCCAGCTTTGCTCACGGTTTGCAGCTTTCCTCACCTGATCCACATTCCTGGATTCTCCGACTATCTGAGGTCTCTACTGTATCTTTGACTTCATACTCACAGCTTCACATACACCCGTCAGGGGCATACTGCCTGGCCACCCATGCCTTCTAAAATCTAGACAAAATCACTTCTGATCCCACAACTCATGCATTCTGAATACACCTAAAACCAGCACTATGTAGAGGAATCTAGTATCTTCTGCCAGTAGGAGCAGTAACTAGGCCTGCTTCATTCTTGGATTCAGGGTTTGTGAGTGCCAGGAGTTCTGAGTATTATAAGCTTAATCCCAAGGAACAAATTCACTGGTCCACCACCATTATGAACCATGGTACACTGGGCTTTCTTCTCAAAGCAAAGTCTTTAACCTTTGCAAATTTAAGGCTGCAAATGGTGGAGTCCTGCTGGTTCTTGTGATGTCTTCAGGCCATCTTTCTTAGCCTTTCCTTCTCAGCACTCATGATCTCTTCTGCTCTGTCTTTGTGGTTCACAGATTTACTGGTGATTTCTTTCTGGCCAAATTCACATTTTAAAGCATTCTGCAGGGCTCTTTTCTCCTCATTCTCAGTAAAGATCTGGCTGAAAGCCCCTAACAGCAGCCATGCCAGCGCCTCAATATTAGATTGTCTTGAAATTTCGTCTGCAAGATTAATTAGTCTGTTGTCTCAAGCAAAGTCTCTGGACATGAGCAAAATGCAGACAAACTTTCTGCCAAGGCAAATGCACATGTTCTGGAGTCCAAAAACCAATACAGCCCTTTATCCCAACAGGGACCTCGCAAACCTGGTCTTTACCAGCAGCAATTCTGTCAACATTCTATTCTTCTGAGATCTAACCAGAGTCTCCCATCAAGTATCTGAGAATCTTTAATTCCAGCCTTAGGTATTCCAGAGCTGCTTTTTCTGCCATCTTCTCCAAGCATTTCCAAGTTCTTCACTCAAATTAGTTCCAAAGGCTCCAGAATCACATTGTAGGGTACAATCACAGCAATGACCCTACTTCTCTGCTACCAAACTGTAGCTTAGTTGCTTTTGTATTGATGAGACAAAATACTCAACACTCAGTGTTAAATGAGGGAAGGTTTATTTAGCCTACAGTTCATAGAGGTTTCCTCCATAGTCGGCCATCTCCAAGGCAGTGTCATGGAAGAGGGGCATTGAAGAGATGAAACAGTTCATAGCAAACTAGGGCAGACAGAGGCAACACGCGACCAACAAGACATTGTTACCAAATATCAAAATCAGCTCTCTCTGTCCTCTAAATGATTATTCAACCTATTCACCATTAGGCAGGTAACACTAACACTGTTAATCCTAACAATGCACCATGAATCAATCCCCTAGATTCATATCCTTGATCCAAGAATCACACTGCCTAGATCCAGCCACTTCCAAAAAGCCCCATCTATGATCACATGATGCTTCAGGGAAACATCTAGACACAAGCTATAACAACTACATAATCAATGAGTCTGTTTTAAAATATTATAAATAAATAAAATTGTACAATTTATATATAGTAGAAAAGGCAGTAGGAAAGTTATGAAATGAAGAATAGGTTTCTTACTGAACTCTTTTTTTTTAAAAAAAAGACAATGTTTACATTGTTAGTAAAGAAATTTGAAAACAAGTGTCATTGATAGGACATAAAAAGTGATCATATCATAGTCACAATAAACCTTTCTTTACAAAAATAAGTGGTGAGGTGAAATTGGTACGCGGGCCTTAGCTCATCAATGGCTGTTTATGTTTGCTCTCCTTGATGTCTATTTCCTGTTACCCATTTGCATAGTTTTCTCCTATTATAATAGACAAGTTAATATCAAGTTGCTAGACATGTTGCTGAAAAACAGTACAGTATCTATAAACTACTTGTCTGCTTCTTGCTGGAAACATACTGCTTTCTCAGTTTTTTTTCCTCTAAATTCATTAATTGAATAGATTTATAGTTTGGTTTCATGATCTGGCTCATTTACACTGATTGGAAACAGGAAGATTTCCCATACTGACCTCTGAGAGAATCCAATCCACACTTTCATTTTCTTTCTCTGAAAAATACACTGCTATTCCATTCTAATTTCCTGTCACTTGTAACTAAAGTATGAGACTAAGCACACTGTGAAGTACTGGGGCGAAAAGCTTTTTATACTAAGATAAAAATGATGTGTATTGCAATTCAATTGGGTCACTGACAGAATGACCTTAATTTCTATTCAGAATGCTCTAGTACACTTTCAGATGCAGATGAGAGATAACAGGCCTACAATGAATGCTGCCTGTCAGGCTGATAAAACTGACAGAATGGGGAGATAAGGAAGTCCCACATCCTCTTATTTTCATGTTTAAGCCCTTGAGCTTTTGTATTAGAGCATTGTCACTGCCTGGTCTGGTAAAGCCACGTTAAGATGTGTATGAAAAGGCTGTGATAGGCCCAGGAGACAGCAAACAGCAACTGAAGACACATATAATGGAGCTGGAATTCTCAAAACAGAAATTCATGATGGTGCAAGAATTTTAAAAAGTCAAGTCATTTGAAATTCACTGTTGTTCACTTTCTTTGCTTTGAAGATAGGTCTACATGAAAGTATATACACAGTAAGCTTTTTCTATATTTTTCCTAAGAAAAGAAGGTGCGTACATATACTTTTATGATGCAGTATTGGGTGGCTCTGCCAGCTGAAGTTTAAGGCAAAAATATCTATCTTACATCCTCTTTGATCTACTTTGCAGAGTACTATAATTTTCATCGTGGAATTCATTCATTTCCTTGGTTAGATTAATTCCTAAGTATTTTATTTTTCTTGGTGCTATTGCAAAAGGTGTTGTTTCTCTAATTTCTCTTTCAGTGGGTTTGTTACTGAAAGTACAGGAATATTACTGGTTTTTGAGTACTGATTTTGTATCCTGCTATGCTACCAAATTTGGTTATTAATCCTAGGAGTCTTTTGGTGGAGTCTTTGGATTTTTCTATATAGAGGCTCCAGTCATTAGCAAATAATGATAATTTTACTTCCTTTCTACCTCTATTTATTTTATTTGTCTCTCTTATCTAATTTCTCTGGCTAATGTTTCAAGAACTATGTGAGTAGTGATAGCGGGTAACCTTTGCTTTGTTTCTGATTTTAGAATGAAAACTTTTAAGTTTTTTTTTTTCTTTTTATTTAGTATGAAATTAGCTGTTAGCTTGTCACAGATAGCTTTTATCAGATTGGGATAAAGACTATTTATTCCAATTTTCTTTGGGGCTTTCATCACAGATAGATTTTAGACTTTGTCAAGTGACTTTTCTGCATCTACTGAGATCATCATGTGGTTTTGGTCCTTGCTTCTGTTAATGTGATATATGACATTTGTTGATTTATGTAGGTTTGAATTATCTCTGGATACCAGGAATGAATCCTACTTGACCACATAGTCCTTTCGATGATTTACTATATTCTACTTGCCAGGATGTTATCAAGGAGTTTTGCATCAAAGAGACTGCCCATTTTTGGCTGAGTTCTTTTCTGGTTTTGCTTATCACAGTAATGCTTGCTTACAGGAAGGACTTTAACAATTCTGCTTTTATTTCAGTGTCATTAAAGACTTTGCTAAGCCTTTCATTAGATCTCTAAATTTTTGTAGAATTTGGCAGTGAACCCACCAGGACCAGAGTTTTTTTATTTGGCAGTCTTTGTTATTACTATTTCATTCACTTACATTTGCTTGTTCAGGATTTTTATATTTTCTTAATATAAATAAGTAAAAAACATTTTTTATTCAAAAATGGCTCCCTTCTTAAAAGAAAAGAAAAACCAAAAAATCTATCTTCAGTTCCTGAAACCTTCAGCATTCAGAGAGAGAGAGAGAGACAGAGAGAGAAAGAGAGAGAGACAGAGAGAGAAAGAGAGAGACAGAGAGACAGAGAGAGAGAGAACGACATGTAGGGGGTTTCAGAATGCGAATGACCTCATGAGCATAATGACCTCTTATATTACATTATGCTCCTGTCTGATTCCCCCACCTCTAGCTCAGGCACCAGACTGGAATGTCATTAGTTACTGAGTTGTAACAATTGCCTTCTTTCCTTGTTGCATACTTTACTCTTGGTTCTGGAAAATCGCAAACCTGTTCCTGCCGCCAGAGTGTAGAATATATTATTCTCTCTCACTGCTCTGCTACTGCTTATCCCTGTGAACTTTTCCTTAAATAGGGGTAAAGATTAGTGATTTCTAAAAATATATGAGCTATTAATATGTGCTTTGGTGCTTTCCACCAAAATATTCCTTCCACCTTCAGCACAGCAGCTGTTATCTGTCCTTTCATTACTAGCATGTTAAAAAAAAAAGTCTCTGGAGATACCTTGTAAATTCTACAACTCAGAGTTTGGCTAACTTCCACGCAATTCTTTTCACACATAGACCTTTAAATTAGGCAACAAGTAACTCCTCAAAAAGCAAGCACAGACCGTGACTGTTTATGCTCCTCAAACAAAAAGGTTTATATCTCTAACCAGGGGAAGAAAAGTTGCTTGTAGTTAACAGCCACTGGGCTGGTTATCGCTCCTTGACATCTGTGAAGCTAGCACTGCAGAAACTCCTACCCTGAAAACATCTATTATTTTCTACACAGAGAAGAAAACTCCTGAACATGAACGAATGACCAAATAGCTTTCTAGTCCTTTTTTAAACTTCTTTATGCAAGTTTTCAGTTCATGTAGTTCACAATCATCTTGTGGGAGTGATTACACGTACATAATGCAGGGTCTTTCTTTCTTTCTTTCTTTCTTTCTTTCTTTCTTTCTTCTTTCTTTCTTGCTTTCTTTCTTGCTTTCTTTCTTTTTTCCATAAGTTTCTTTCCCTTAACTTTCTAGTTTTTTGTCACGTTAAGAGCAAGTCAAGTCACAAAATCAAAGCATAAAAACTGAACAATCAAACAATGACAGTACAAACCAGTCTGTATGATAAACTAACAAAAACAGTTAGCATGGTTATCTATCTTCCACACTATACATAAATACAGTTATATCCTTTCGAGCACTTTCCTTCCCTTTCATTATCTCAATATCTATATATTTTGGATCTTATTACTCTCATTTTTTATTATTATTTGCAATTTATCAACTAGTGATTTCTTACCTTTTTTTGAAATTCTGAATTATTTCTACCTTTTTTCTGTTTTGCTTTTTTTTTTCTCTAAATAAAAACAAAAAGAGCAAGTCAAACACTGCACACCATTTCCCAAATGCTAAACTGAGTCTTAGGAGCGGCTGATTTTAGTTTGTTGATCTGCCTATCACAGTGTACTAAAGACTAATTGGGAATTGGAGGAATTTTAACGTGTTTCCTGCCAACTTAGCAAACTTCTCCACACTAGCAGAAGAGAAGGAAAAACAGTTTTATTATCAAATAATCATTAAACTAGAATGGTAAGCATCATCAGGAATCTGCTGAAGAAAAAAAAAATCTCACTCTTTTAGTCAAGCTGATACAAATCAGTACATACATGTTCTCCAGACAAACAAGGAGTCATCAGGGAAGGGGGCGCGAAGCACCCTTATTACACGTGTAGCTTCACCTTGTAACTGTGGGTGCCCATTTCTAATTGCTTTCATTGAAAGAAATTTTTAAAATCTGTCAGATTTCTACAAAGGTAGGTAGTCACACTTTGGAGCTAAATGACTAAATTAAACTCCCACAGGGATAGTGAGTTTCTTTCGATGCTTATATTTCAAAGAGATAGCTCCAGGTCCTTGAGAGACATTCCTGGAGTATAAAACTGACAAAAGTCTTACTTAAATTCTTAACTACTTTCTATACACCTCAAGGTGCGTGTATATAAGGGAAATAATTCACAATTAGACATATTCTAAAGTAAATGTTTTAGAAAAGCAAATCTTTACCCCCTTCTGCTCCAGGAGGATTCCATTCTGTTTGCTTCTGGGTTTTTTTTTTTTCATTATATTTTCATATGCCTTTGCTGAGTTGTATCCTAAAGAAAGTGATGCAGCCCTGTGAAGGCCCAGCTTTCAGTTGCTGCCCTACACTCAGTCACTGTGACATGGCTGGAGTTTGACTGTTTGCTTCATATTCTTGAATAAGTTAGGCTCTCCCTGGAAACAGAAGTTAGGTGCAATATTATTAATTAACAACTATGTATGTTATCTCTTCAAATTTCATCCAAAGCTTGAAAATTCAGATACAGCTTGTGCCTGCAAACTTTACCTTTGTTTAATTTCCTAGCAAAGAACCTAGGTACCATTTTATATTTCATATAATATGATTGGATTAATGTACTTACATAGAAATGGCATTTTATATTATTCATTGATATTTAACACTTTGATTTGAACTTCATAAGTGCTCATAGCACCTGCACTGACTCCACATCCGGCCATTGGCCACTGTGGGAAGGAGGAACAGTGTTTGAATAAGTAGATGACTCTTTTCCCCTTAAAACCTATGGATCCTACATAATTTCTTCAATAGAGCATTACCACAACTCGTGTTTTTTCTGACCTTTAGTAGTAAACCTCTGACTTTCTCAAGAACCTGCTACAAAGCAACCTCTATTAGAGATGTTTGTTAGAAATTAATAAAGACTAATGATACAAACTATGAGAACATAAATGCACAAGTTCATATTAACCTTTAAAAATACATACAGTAAGAAAGGAACCTGAACATGTTTTCTAAAAGTAAACACTATATAATTTTTAAGAGCACAGGCAAACATGTGTGCACATGCACACACACAATTTTAAAACAGCACAACTGTTTGTGATGTTAAAAGTTAAAAACCAGCTAATAAACGCCATACGACATTACGCAAAAGAAAAACAAGATCTGCAGTACTGATAACACCAGCAAAAACTTGTATGAAGCAATCAGTCAACAGTGAAGTTGTAACTAGCTGGTAACCAGAAGTTGACTTATTTTAATCGTAATACTTAACACGCATTAGCTGCACCACTTGGTGGGTTTCATTGTTGTATTTCCATATGTGCAGATAGCATCCTTTCACCATCTCTGCTCTCCCTTCTCCCTTCTCTTACCCTCTATTCTTTCTACCCTTTCCCACTTTTTTTAGACCCTAATGGTCCCTTTCAGAAGGCTCTCAAAAGTTGGCCAATCAATAGGTCAATGTATAGTGCATGTTCTCTGTTTTTGGATTAGTCAGCTTCCCCTTGCTGGGACAAAATATCTGATACCTACAACTTAAAGGAAGAGAAGTTTATTTTGCCTCAGGCTTTCACAGCTTTCAGCCTTTGGTTGGTTGGTGCCAAGGTAAAAACATCATGGCAGAAGTGCATAGTGGAACACAGCAGCTCAACTCATGGCATCAAGGAAGCAGAGATCAGGGGAAGATCTTAAAGGAAAGGGATGAGATATAATTCCTACATTCATATTCCCAAGACCCATGTCCTTCAATTTAGTGCCACCTCTTAATAGCTCATTCAGCTACAAACTCATCACTGATGAGGTTAGTGCCCTAATAGTCTGTTAATCCAGGTAACCTGTCAATCAAAATTAGTCAGATGTGATGGTTCAACTTAATTGTCAAGTTGATTGGCTTGGGAGCCACCGAGGGGATTTATAAGGCACACTTCTGGGTAAAGCTGTGTAGGTCATGGACGTTTGATATTTGGGTTCCCGATCTGGTCCTTGGCTCCTCCCTTTCCACTGCTGTTGTTCTGTTCTGCTTTCAGCTTCCCCATGAACTGAGCAGCTTTGTCTGACCACATACTTTCACCATGATGGTTCTGCCTTGGAGCAGCCTGTACCAAATAAAACCTGTCCTTCTCCTTTACATTGAGGGCAGACAGTATTTTGTCCTAGTGACAATACTTGAGCACATCTATAGACATACATATAGATAGTTAACAAACAAATACAGGCGAAATTATAGCAATATTGAAGACAAAAATATATATTTCAGTACTTTATAAACACCAAAAATTGCTAAAACATGTCATATGATTAAAGTACGTAGGTTTTATCCCCCCATAGCCTCATGCATGCAAAGGTGAGGATTTGTGGGGCTGGATCATGGGTCTGTAACACTAGATCACGGATGTGTGACACTAGATTAGTTCATTGGTAGGTTTAGAGCTGGGAGTGATGTTAGGAGGTGAGGCCTGGTGGGAGGAGGTAAGTCCCTGAAGACATGGCCTGGAGATGGATCCACACCCCTCCTCCTCCTTTGGATTCTGTTGCTTACTGCCTGCTGTGCTGTGAATTCTTCTCCCTCTGTCTTGCTGCCCTGCCTTGGAAACAGATACCAACTGAAACCCCTACAAATTGAGCTCAACTAAACCTTTCCTCCTATAACTTGCAGATGTTGAGTAGTTTGTCCCTGAAATAAGAAACTAAGACAACATCTAAGAAACAGAACTAATTTTCTCCTTGAAAGCGTGTTGCCCTAGAATAAATCACTGCACAGTTATGGCAGTGGTCTAACATGGCAGAAGGGCAAAGCGGAAACGCCTACCACTTCCTGCTTCTTCCTCAGTCCTAACTGGAACTCCCCTTCCTGGCTACATGCACAGAAAATTCCAATCAGCAACTTGCACATTATCAATGCCTGCCCTAAGCACCCCCCCGGTCAAAGGTTATGTATGTCCCATACCTCATATTCAGGTCGCAGGAGACAGCCCAGCCTCCATGGGTTGTGTGTTCCTTTCCACATCCTCACCTCAATAAATCTGTTTGTTTTGTACTTTTACTTCTCTATTGCACCAGAAAACTCTATCATAATGGTGCCGTGACTCTGATGGCAGGGTGCATTAGCTCCTGGGAGCCCCTCCAGGTTCGAGCTACCCTGCCTATGAACCACCTATTTTTTTCCTCCAAGACTGTTTACTTGCTGCCACTAGTCCACATGCAACAGTGACCTTCCTCACTCATCACAGGTGAGCTACTGTCCAGGGTTTTCTGTTTCCGTTCCTAAGATTCACAAGCTTGCGTCAAAAAACCTATCCTTGCTGTCCCTGGACAGAGATACCAGTTTTCATGTTCCTTGGGCAGGACAGCCTGAGGCAAAACTGTTATTTTTGTTCCCTGGAACCCTGCCCTGCACTCTTGGGTGATGGTGGAGAAGAAAGGGTGTTGAGATTTTACTTGTCACACTTTCAAAATAGGTGTCGATCTCTTCTGATCTCTTTTGTTAAGTGTGACCTGGGAGAATTTTCACATTCCTTGGGGCAGGGGGAGATAGAGCTCTTACATCCTGAGGCAAAATTGTTCTTTTGGCTCACTTTTAATTCAGTCATGGGAAATACTATTTCCTGCCCCCGAAAAACACACCTATGGGGTGCCTGATTCATAACCATGGTGCTCTTGGCCTCAAGAAGGCTATGAAAACCAAAAAGCTGATCTTTTTTTTATTTATGCTTTTGTTACAATGGTGGCAAGTTGGCAGAAACCCTTCATTTTTAGGCCTTTTTCACTGAGAGAGTGTGTCCTTCTCTCACTCTGTCTTATATGGTGGCCCAAATACTTCTGGCTCGCTCTGCTCCACCAGACCCCTTAGACGATGCGTCTCTCCCCTTCCCCTGAGTCGCCATTTTCTCCGCCGGCCCACCCTATGTGACCTCGTGCATTCCAGCATTTCAGCAAGCCACATGGTTCTCAGCAGCGATTTTGCTGCAGCTCACGTGGAGGACAGTCACCCTCTTGCAGTCCCCTCATCATGGGACCAGCAGCAGCCATCTCGTCTGGTCCTGAGGGACTAGATCATATTCATGTTCTTTTTCCCCTCACCAACCTATCTCAGAGTAACCATAAATTAGGTTCCTTTTCTGCTATTCTTATTTCAAGAAATCTCTATTAATTAATCTACAAAAAGGTTCACACTAGTCTATTTTTATAGCTCAAATTGGCCAAATATATTTGCGTACACTCTGAGTTTGTAACATGTTTGTCAGTCTATATCTGTTGTCTGTTTGTCCAGTCTGTTTACACTGTACAGATTGTCTGTCTGTTTGTCCATTTTCCTGCTCTGTAAAAAGCTGTTCCTTTTTATTTGAGCTCAACAATCTTTTTTCCTCTTCTTTTACATTTTCAGATCATTTAATCAAGGTTTATTCGGGTTATAGATTTAAAAAACATACATCCACCTAGGTTGCCAGTTGGTCAAAATGATGCTAGAATTGGTTAAACAAAATCCTTTGGGGTGAGGAGACATTAGACTGAACTTCAATTGATGAATAAGAAAGTGGCCTCCTGCTAACTTTAATCAGCTCTTGTTCATTAACCAGAGGCCCAAGTAATCTTATAGTCTAATGGGAGACACCCCAACTAAAGTTCATATGACTAAGACATTTCATTGTTGCTGATCTGATTGTATATTCATGCCTTCGAATATAAAATTGAGATTGTTTATGATGGTAAATATTTTCTCTCAGATCCCAACATGTGCCTTTTTCTTGTGCTACAGCCAAGAGATTCAAGTCAAGTCAACATGAGGTCATCAGTCAAATGATAATTTTTAAACAAAAATTTATGTAATGTTCATCAACAAAAGGACCTAAGAGCCAATGAGTTACAACTGCTATAATTTAAAAGCAGTTTCTAAACTTAACTGTCAGCCCTACTGCTAATGTTTTGATTATACATGCTTTATACTTTGATTATGCATGCTTTGATTAACGTTTATTCTTGCCTAAAAGGTGCCAAACCCCAAGGCATCATAACAAATATATTAAATTCTTTTTAGATTCCTTTTACTGGGATCCACCAGATCTTTTCCAGAAAAAGGTTACATGACACATATTGGGCCATAATTCGCTATACTCAACTGGCCTTAAATGACACTGCAGCTGATCTCTCTCCTAAATAAAAAGGTAAAATTAATAAAACAGGCCATTCTCCAAAAATCATATGGCATTAGGCATTCTAAAGCACAGGAGATACTTATAAAATTATAAAACCTAAATGTGTGTATGACAAATGAATGACATGACAGTTTCTAAAATTCCCTGGACCTTATCCTTATCCTCCTTATGGAAAACTATTACTAAAATTGTACTCATAAATATCCTGTTGATTCTATTATTTGACTCCTGCATACTTAATTGATTCTTTGCCTTTTTTTCCTTTAGACTTATAGCTGTACACCTACCCAAGATAAAAACCAGATGTCTTGTGACTGTGGAGGAGACAGAAACCTTTCACTGTGGGCCAGATCCCAAGGCAAAAGGCAAAACTTGGCCCTCAAACCCCACAGGGAGACCTTCTTAATGTGGCTTTTCATGTTTTCAACAACAGAGATAAAAATTTAAAAAAAAATAACAGTCTGATCTTTTAATAGTGACACTTGGGTCTCCAAGACAAGAAAACCATAACAAGGCAGAGCTGCCCGAGCCCCTCCCAGACTATGCTTCAAGTGCAACAAAGAAGGACATGGGGCAAGAGAGTGCCCCGACCCCAGCACCCCGACCCCAGCACCCCGACCCCAGCATTCCTCTGGGCCTGGCCCCTATTGCAATCTCAAGGGCCGTTAGAAGAGTGACTGTCCTGGCTGCCAGAGACTAGGTAAGCCATCCTCTAACTTCTTGCCCTCACAGGAGATTTCATCACTGCCAGGTTCATTGCTGACTGATCTACTCGGACTTGCTGCTGAAGACTGATGGAGTTCAGGGTCCACAACCCCCATTAAGGTATCCTTCTCAGAGCCCAAACTCCCACTGGAGATCTCAGGTAAGACATTCTCTGTACTTCTAGACACAGAGGCCATATGTACTGTTCTTCCTGAGTTCTCAGGCCCTTGTATTAAGTCCTCAGTCTCTGTAGTGAGTGTTGATGGCCAACCTACACAGCCTCTGCAGACAGGGCCAATTCCATGCACGTTCCAGACTCTTATTTACCCATAGCTTCCTAGTAATTCCAGCATGTCCCACACCCCCTTTTTAGGTAATAATCTTCTTCAAAAGCTTAACTTCTCCTTTACTTCTCCCCCCTCACAGCTCTCATTCTTCAGACACCCTCACAGTGTGCCACAAAGCCATCCCCTCCTCTCCCTTCTTCTCTGGTCAATCCCATAGTTTGAGATATCTCCAGTCCCCCGCCCCCGGCGCTACCCATGTCATGCCTATTTTAATTCATCTCAGGGATCCTTCAGTTTTTCCTTGCATTCCTAATATCCTATAGCTCCCTAATGTTTACAGGGACTTAAACTTATAATCAAGCATCTTTTAGAGAATGGTTTTCTTAAACTTACCCCACCCTGCAATATGCCCATTCTCCTAGTACTCAAGCATAATGGGTCCTATAATCTGATACAAGACCTTAGGGTAACCAATGATGCTGTTACCCCAATCCACCCAGTGGTGCCAAAGCCTCGTACTATGCTCTCTCATATCCCTCCCGCCACCACTCCCTTCATAATCCTAGATCTTAAAAATGCCTTTTTTTTTTAACATCCCCCCTACATCCTAATTGTCAGGATTCCTTTGTGTTTTTGTAGATCAACCCAGACACTCTAAGGTCTCAACAACTTACACCTGTCATCTCTATAGTAAAACCTCTCCCCAGGGACACACACCACCCCCTTCCTTTCCTATTCATCAATTTCGTAGACACACCCCTGGTCAGGACTGGCGGGTAGATTTTACACACATGCCTCACCGCAAAACTCTCAAATATCTTCTCACCTTTGTTTGTACTTTTTCAAGATAGATAAAAGCCTTTCCCACAACCAGGGAGACTGCTGATATAGTTACTAAAGTCCTGTCACAGGAAATCAATCATCCCAAGGTTTGGTTTACCTCAGAGTAGTCAGTCAGATAATGGTCCAGCCTTTATTCCCCAGATCTCTCAAAAGGACTACAACTAAAATGGAATGACCCCTACCTGGTCTTCCTTGGAATTTCAATGGTGGTCAAGGTTGCTGGACTGCCATCCTGGTTCCACATCACTCAAGCTAAGCAGTGCCCTCCCAACCCTAAATCTAACCATCCTGAGTGGACATCTCATCTTCTATCTCCAACCCGTCTCTGTCTCACCAAGGCCTCCCAGCCACAATTCTCAGGCTAAGTCACGTTTTGTTATCCACTTTGGTTCGTAATCCCTTATATTCTATTATTTTTTTTTTTACAGTAGGTCTCTTGACAGTCTTTCCTAAAGACTCCCACGTCATGCTTAAAATTGTCTTCATGTTGTTCTACATAACAGCTGTCTTATTTCTCTCTACCCTCAGCT
Organism: Hydrochoerus hydrochaeris; assembly: GCA_004027455.1. Classification (NCBI taxonomy): domain Eukaryota; kingdom Metazoa; phylum Chordata; class Mammalia; order Rodentia; family Hydrochaeridae; genus Hydrochoerus; species Hydrochoerus hydrochaeris. The sequence continues at coordinate 160,022 of PVLA01000859.1, forward strand.
GTGTAGTTAAACGTGAGATCCCTGTGGGTCTAGGCTCTTATCTCCCTTATAGGGACACAGCCACAGCCCTCCCCACCCCTACTCTGAAATTTCCCAAATATGATTCAGTCATCAGACCTTATATTTCTCATGCTTCTTATTCTTTCTTATTTCTCATGCTCAATTCATGGACCAAAGACAAGCCTTACCTACCCACACTTTTAACTTTTACCCTTTCAGTGGGGGAATAATCACCTCTCATATCTTTACTCCTCCTAACCCCACACTTATTTTTCAGATTCTACCTCACCATGGCCCTGATGGAATGGCATATTTAGATCAAAAACACCTTTCCTTCCACCTCTCCTGGGTCCTTAAATATGATAGTGGCCTGCCTCCTCATAGTATCTTGTGTTTTTATTTCTCCAATCTAAGATGTAAGTGTTCACCAATGATTAATTCCTTGTCCTGGCTAAAACACCTGGTAACACCTTTTACAGGGTCATCAACCTTCATCCCATCAGCCTTCCTGAACCCTAATACAGCTCTCCCTCTCAGCAGGAAGTAGTAAAAGAGAGACTTCACCCCTTTCCTAACATACAAAGATGGGAATGAAAGAGTTTTGCCCTAGAATAAATTACTGTACAGTTATGGCAGTGGTCTAACTTGGCAGAAGGCCACAGTGGAAATGTCTACCATTTCCTGCTTCTTCCTCAGCCCTAATTGCAACTCCCCTTCCTGTTTGCACACACAGGAAATTCCAATCAGCTCCTCGCACATCATCAATACCTGTCCTAAGCACCACCCCGGTCAAAGGTTACATATGTCCCATACCCCATATTCCCAGTGAAGGAGACAGCCCAGCGCCCATGGGTTGTGTGCTCCTTTCCACATCCTCATCTCAATAAATCTGTTTGCTTTGTACTTTTACTTCTCTATTGTGCCATAAAATTCTATCACTCCTGTAGGTGAAATATCTACATAAAATTGAATATTTTTATAAACCAAACATAATGCAATCCACAAAAACTAATAATAGCAAAACAAACAAAAGAAAAAGATCATTTAGACAAAAAGATCCATGAATATCAGAATTAATGAGTAAATATAAACTTTAATTACAGAATTTTTAAATATAAACAATATTGTGAACTAACTTCAAGTTTTACAGAATTTTCCAATGCTGAACTCCCAAAGAAAACATAATATGCAATGATTTTCATTAGTAAATGTCAAACTGTAATAATACATTAAGATTCAAATTAAAGATATAAATCAAAATTTAAATTGCTTTTAAGATGATAATAACAAAGCTTGCCAAAGCTTACTACCTTTGCCCCAAAACTATATATGAAATATATTTCTATTATGAATTATCCACTCCATGGTATTTTATTACAACTCACCAGGCTAACATGATTTTACAACTGCATAAGCTAATTCAGATACTCAACAACAATTCCCTTCTCTTTTTCCCTTTTTCACCCTCTATACATGTCCTGCCTTTCATTTTCTGTCTATTCTCTACATATTTTCATTCTCATTTATTTCTTATTGTCTTTCTCTTTTCCGGTACTAGCTGTAAAGTCTCAATTTTTAGCTAGAACTTGAGAGCTAGTAAATTGGCCAACTATCTAATCTTAGGATTTAGATGAGATATTTAGATACTGCAGTTTATTGGCTATGTTTTCTGGACAAAAAAAGATTCATTTCAATCCAAGCATATTCACCTGATAGCAAAATGAGACTATAACTTTTTATAAAGGTCCTTTGTTCCAGTGGCTGCCATCTAAAAACACTTAGCAAATTGTAAAATACAAAATAAAGCAATAAAGATTTCTACTATGTAACCAAACAAGGCTGTACATCACAGAGAAGAAACAAAGTAAAGAGAGGTAAGTTTGGGATCCGTCTTAGTTTTTGCTGCATAAGCAACTTGTGTAAAACTTGATAGATTAAAACCACAATCACTCATTACCCTGGGTCCTTGCAATGGCAGTTTTATGGGTTTGCCTGGAGGGTCCCTGGTCTCACAGCTGGGGAGTGGCCTGAGGGTGACTGGCCCTGATGGTCTCCACAGGTTGGTGCTTGGCTACAGCAAAGGCACCTGAGCCACACAGGCAGTATTTACCAAACTAACTCCCTGGTCTGAATTCCAAAATCAACGTAAAAGGTTAATTCCCAATGCACTAGCATTTTTCAAAATTCTGCTAATGTCAAATTTACCAATGTTCAATTCGCTGAAGCCCTATGTGTGGTCAAATTCTGATTTAAGGAACGGAAAGTTAAGTTCCACATTTTGATGGGATGAGAAACAAGCATATTACTAAAGGGATTTGATACAGAAATCCATGTTTATATCTCCCACAAATCCTCAGAATATCCAGGGGATAGTGTTATAGGCAGCTGAGTAGTTAGAAATATTATAGGCAGTGACACAGGGTTAGGTCCTCCAAGGAGCCAGTGCAGAAGACCAGATACCTTGCAACGAAGGGAAACAGACACCTCCTGCTGTGGGCCAGGCCTTGAGACAAAAGATCAAACAAACGCACTCACATCCTAAGGACTGATGTTCTAAATAGTTTCCTATCACCCTGAGGAAGTCAGGAGTCACCATCCCAGTCCTCTGTGGGAAGAGTCACTACTCCAAGATTGCCCGCTTTCTACGTGACTTGCATCTCCATTTGTTCCCAATTTAATCAATTTTACCTGAGCAATTACTCTTATTGGTTAACCATAGTACTGTCTCACCTTATGCCTGTCTGCAATATGAGTTCCCAGTTTTACACACCTTGAACCTGTTTCACCCCATGATTTTACTTTATAAAATTTCCTAGAAAAGACAGCCTTTCACCACCTGCTCTGCCTTTCACCCCTTCAGACAGAAGCTTTCTTTCTCTCACTGAATATATTCTGCTCTTAACCTCCATTGTTCCTAAAATTCATTCCTCGATTTTAGAGAACACAAACTCGTACCAGACATATAGTAGGTTGGGAGTTTCATTCCCCTGTATCATTAGCAGATCTTCAAACTTCAATTCATGCACTAATACCTCCAACTGTTCCTATGTTCTTCAGTCTACTAATTTATAAATAAGAATTTCTGACTAAAAAAAAAGTTGTGAAAGAATGTAGTATATATATATATTAACCTATTTAAGAGCACATATGAAACATCTTCAATATTATTCCCTTGTGTGTACATCTATTAACTAAGGTAAAGATAAAAAGGCATTTAAGTGTGATAATGTATGTTTACGGTAAAAAGAAGAATGGTTCAAATGGAGAAAAGAAAAGAATAATAAGATCTTCAGTAAGAAGGATGAGAGGGTGAATCAATCCAAATCCATGCCCTAAGATCCATCATGAAATAAATCCATGAATTAAAACTTCCACATGCATGAAGGGAATCTCTATTTTGATATTCATGGGAATATATATATTCATATGAAATATTTGTAAATATGACATTGACATTCATGCGTAAGGTAGGTGATAGATGGATGCACAATTTATCTTTTCCCATGTCTGAGCTATTATTTCTCGTACTGTTTCACAAAGCAGTTTTCCAGTCATCCATAATTTTACCAATCTGCTCAGAGCAGACAAGAACATTGCTGTTGAGATTTTATTTGTTTTATTTAAAAATTACAGTAGCGTTCCCATCAAGCAAAATGTATTTGAATGTACTCTGTGTGTGTGTGTGTGCATGCGTGCACATGTGTGTGTCCTTATATTACTCAGTGTGCCTGCTCAAATTCAAACCAGCAACTGTATGGGTATAGCTTAGTGACAAGCAGTTACCCCCCTAACCCTAACCCACACATGTGAGGCCCTAGATTTGAAAGAGACTGATGGCTCCTGATATCAAAATTCAGAAGTTTCACCTCTTCAAATAAGTGATCCCTATCAATACAACGACAGTTTAAGTGGTCTGCAAAAGATGAATTCATTCACATGAACAGAACACAGTGCTTCTATCCTAAGGCAGCAGGACTTAGTCTGTTTCCGTTGCTATAACAGAATAGTATAGGCTGAAAAAATTATTTAAAGAGACATCTTTCTCTTATAGCTGAAGGCCTGGATGCCCTGTATCAACGTGCTAATACCTGGTGAGCGCCTCCTTTCTGTGTCGTAATATGGTGTAGGGCATCACATGGTGAGAGGAGACACATGTTATCTGGTCTTCTTTGCTTCGTATTAAATAAAGCCACTAATTCTATCATGGGGTTTTAGCCTCATGATCCTGTCTCATCCCGATTACCTTCCAAAGGGCGTGGTCCCCAATATCTTCAACATATGAATTTGGAGATTAAATTCCAAGCACACGAAGTTTAGGTGACTATAGTCAAACTGTATCACATTCTCATTCTCCAAATGAATTAATGAAGCAGCACTTATGAAGAAATTTCAGCGAGAGAACAGATTGTGCACTGTCATGCAGACTATCTGATTAGGTTTGTATGATAATGTGTTTTATTAATTACATTTGGACAGGTGCAGAGCAGGAGTAATTAAAAACCAAAACAAAGATTCTTCTAGATTAAGATTTAAGTATTCTTAGTAATACTGGGATAAACACACCAAATAATTTATCCCGTGTGCCACAAATGATTGACAAAAAGTGAATCAATACCAATTCCATTTCTATGAGCTTCCCCTGTACATTTCTCTGGACTATTTCTTGGGCCTGTCATAGCCAAGGACCTCCATGGTCATTTTATCTTGTCCACTGGTCTTAGATAGTATTTTTGTTTCTTTCTCATAAGAGAGCTCTTCCCATTGTGTTTGACTTTGTGTCTTTACTCAAAACAGATATGAATATCTTTGTTAAGATCCTGTTGTGGTTTATATCTAGATTTCTCCCCAAAGCCTCAGGAGCTCCTAAGTGGGGTTTTTGGGAGGTGGCTGGATTCTGAGTATGTGATGTTGAATTATGGGTGTGATAACTGAGTAAGTTCCCTGGTTGGTTTGGTATGGTTGTGGGTGAAAGGATTACCAAAGAGGAAAGCCCTACTCTGGGCATGGGTGGCACCAACCGCTAGGTTTGTAAACTGAATAAAATATAAGGGAAAGAAGGAAGGAGGATTTGCTGCTCCCTGCGTTTCATTCTATGGACCGTTTCTCCTCTCTTGGGCCCTCTGCTATTCTGCCCTGCCTTGGAGCTAGCAGACTATGGACTGAAACCTCCACAAACGGAGCTGAAGTCTTTCCTACTATAACTTATGAGTGTCGGTTATTTTGTCTCAGTAATGAGACAGTAATTAAGACAGGTCTATCTTTTGCTTAAATAGTTATAATCTGTTTTAGCAACACAAAAATTTTTAAATAAATTTCATAGGATACAGTGTGACACTGTTAGTTGCTTAGTTTTTTAAGTGACTGCTAGATGACATTTTTTTTTTCTTTCTATACTCAAATGCTTTCAAACAATGAGTCAAAAGCAAGCAGAAGTGGGATCACTCAGAGCATCTCAAATGATGGATTCCCATCAGTAGCTCTCATGGGCTCCTTGTATTATTTCAGTTTGTGTTACTGTAACTAAATACCTAAGGACTGCTACTTTATAAAGCAAGGAAGGTCATGTTGAGTCACAGTTCTGGGGGTGAAAATTTCAGAGACCACTTGTAGTGAGAGCCTTTCTACTGTAGAGTCCTAGGGCAGCACAAAGTACCGCATGGCAAAAGATACATGGCAAAAGATATGTGTATATGGGTGTCTTCTAGTCTCATTCTTTTTTTTATTTTAGAGAGAAAAAAATTTTTCAAAAATGATAGTTACAGGATATCAGTGGTTAGTACATTGAATATTGTTATCTTTAAATTAGTTACTCATAGTACAAATACAAGATATCTGCATTTAATTGTCCAAACAATATTAGCACAAATCTTTCTTTTCAAGAAACTAAGAGAAATTAGTGCTATACTATTTTAACTATCCTAAGTCTTTCAACTTCTCATATTAGGGAGACAATACAATGTTTATACATGCAAGTCTGATTTATTTCACTTTTTAGTATGGTCTCTAATTGCAACTGTTTACCTATAGAAGTCTCAGGTTTATCCTTCTTAATGGTTAATCAGTACTCCACTGTATAAAAATACCACATCCTTTTTATCTATCCTTTAGCTGATGAACATTTAGATTGTTTCAAAGATCTATCTATTACAAATTGTGCTGCTATAATATGGGTGCACATATGATGCTATAGTATGATGTTTTTAAGTCTTCTTGCAAAATACCCAGAAGGGGATTATCTGGGTCAAGTGAGACTTCCAATGCCAGTTTTTTGAGGAATCTTCACACCGATTTCCAGAGTGGGTGCACCAGTCTACACTCCCACCAAGAGTGGAGAAGGGTTCCTTTTGCCTCATTCCCTTTTGACATAGTCATTAGGATTCAATCAGAAGGCCTCCGCTCTAACAACTCTGCCTAATCCTAATCACTTTCCAGAAGTCCGACCTTTAAACATCATAGTCAGATTAAATCTCCGCTCTCTTCATATCTCACAGAGGGATTCAGTCTTCACACATGAAGGCTGTCGACACAGACTGTGCACTACTGCCCCGATCTGAGGCACTCTTTCTAGAGGAGACTTTCCCACTTCAGACACACTGCTTTAGAATTTAAGGCTGGTACATTCTACGTGCCTGTGTTCCATTCTGTTTGACAAGTATCAGTTATCTCTGGTATATATTGTGTTGCTCTAACTCTGTAAGTACTCAGAGCTAAAATAAATAAATAAATAAATAAATAAATAAATAAATAAATAACACTCCTTTTCTCCCAAATCTTCTAATATCTAGTACAATAAATAAACAATAATAAACAAGGACACTTTCTCTTAACTTCATACTGCTAAGATATGACCTTAGGTGTAATTGAAGAGAAAAGTTACCTTTACGATGGCAATAAAAGCATTATGTTCTACAGATAAAAACAGATTTCAAAAGTTCAAGTTCTTTATAAAGCATTATAAACATTACATTAGGGGAGGCTCCTATCTACATTTTCTCTCCACTTATTGCCTAATATAACATACTCTACAATTCAGACAGATCGAGTTAACTATGGTTACATGAATATGGTATTTTATGACTCTGTATTGCATATGGTATTTCTTATGACAGTATTGTAGTACTGTTTCAGGTGTTAAATGATGGTCTCTAATAGGATTTGTATTTTAAAGATCAGCCACGTATATAAATGTGTGCATGCGTAACAAAAATACCTTAACATAGAAATACTTGATCTAAGCACAGGTGATACATCTCATAATTTTTATTTTATCTGATTTTACATGCTTTTAACACAATTGACTATGCTGATTTCAGGATTCCTTAAAGTGTCAGGACTAATCATTATAGAGGAAAAAGAAAGCAATTTCTTCTTTACTACTTACATAAACCATTGTTTTGCCAGACTCCTCTGAATATCAGAGACAGATGATTTGTGAGCTTTGTATCTGTAAAATCCATTGAGAATTTTTATTCTTAGAAGCAGGGAAAAAGTTCATTTTTTTAAAGTAGTTCACTGAAGTGCAAAACTTACTTTTTACAAGTATTACACATAGACATAAGTAGACTAAGAACATGTGCCGGAAATGAGGCAAATCCTTCTTCCCAATCTTTCAGCTGCTAGACGAGTACAAAATGGAAACCAACACTTCTAAAAAGTTCTAACCCAGGTTAAAATCGTTTCATGAGTATTTGGTGAAAACCAGTGATATTATCCTTGAAAATATGTTTGCATGACAGACAAACTAAATCAAAATTAATAAAATCTTTTTGTGCATTTGTTTATTTGTTTGCTTTGAAACAGGGTCTTGCTATGTAGTTCAGGATGGCCCTGAACTCACTATGTAGCCCAGACTGGCCTCAAACTTGTGAAAAGCCTCTCTTCCTCGGCCTCCTGTGTGCTGGAATGACAGGTTTGTGTCACTACACTTGACTGGCCTTCAAAATTACCTTAACCAGAGTCCTAAAATACTTCTATTTAAAAGGCTTTTTTAAGTTTTTCATATTTAGACATAATTCAGAATTAATTTTGGGATATGGTAGGAGATATGTAGAAGGTAATGATTTATGTTTTCATTTTTTTCTAAGAAAAATGCCCAGTTGACATAGAATTCTTTATTGAAAATACTATGTTTTCTTCAGTGCATAACATCACTAGCACTAAACCAAATAAAATCTTATTTCTATAGGTCTGTTTGCTCTTTTCCATTTTTCTCTAAACTAAACTTGTTTATCCTTGAAGCAATAATAAAAATGATTAATTAGCTTTATAATACCTCTTTATGGCTGGTAGGATAGATCCTTTTGTCTAGTTCTAATTTGTAGACAACATTACATGGAAAGAAGCCTGTGGTGCTCCCCACATTTTCCAATCCCTGGCATATGCACACTTTTACCCTTGAATGTCAGCGGGTGATCGAATTATCAATACCTTGATAAGTTGATGGATGCTAGATGGAAAAAGTAGGGTTCTTACTCCCTTGATTGCATTACCTTGTATAAGAGCATCACATAGCAAACTGGAGAAATATTGTTCTGCTGGCACTGAAAACAAAAGCCGCCATGTTTTGTTATGTTCTTCATAGCTAGAACAGGAGGGGGGTGCCTCTAGTTTCTGAGAGCCACCCCATCACTAATGGTCAGCAAGAAAACAGAGATCTCAGACTCAAAGATCGCACAGGATTCTGAAAGTCACCTGTATCACCTTGTAAGCGAGTTCTTCTCTAGTCCGTCCTCCAGATGGGCGTGTAGCATAGCCGATATATTAGTTTAAGCTCTGTGTAACCATAATCAGGCCACCCAGCTAGACCGGACTTCTGATCTACAGTCACTGTGAGATAATAAATTGATGCTGTTTTAAATCATTACATTTGCAATAAATGCTATCCAGCAATAGAAAACCGACACAAATAATTTGGATTTTCTTGGTCTTTTTTCCTGTTTGTTTGTTTCTACACATGTTCTAAAATTAATTTGTCATTTCCAATTTGAAACCTTGCTATGCATTTGGAAGTAAAAGTATTCAGTTTGTAAATAGCTAAGCTTCATTTAGTTTTTCCTTAGTTTCAATACAATTTTCCTATTCTCAAGGGCATTTCTGAGGGAGACTAGAAGACTTGGTATAAAAATAGTGTGTTTTGCCTTTATTTAAAAAATTCTCTAGCAAACCTGATGAACTTTGTTTTGAGGAAATTGTTTTTGGAGTTTCAATTTCTTTAATAGCTATAAACCTACTTAAATCATTGTATGGCTGCTTTGGGTATACACACCTGCTGGTCTTTGTCTTTTTATCTGCTGAAAATGTATATGTGATATAAATTATTAAATACATAAATCAATTATGTTTTATATAGTTATTTTGGTAATCTTATCAGTGCTGTCAATTTTATAGACTATTTTAATCAGCCAACTTTTAATTTTGCTCACTTTGTAGAATAGTGTTTATTTTCTTTTATTTGCTCTCTTCATAATTTCTCTTCTTCCATATTAGGATTAATCTGTTGTTCTTTCTTATCACTAATATTTAGAATTTTTTTCATTTCTAGTTGTGCCTTTAAGGCTGTGACATTTCTTTTGAAATAGAAAGGAAAAATATAAGCAAAATTAAAAAGGAGGAGGTTTCGGGACTGCGGTTTTCAATTTTTACTTGCGGGCTCTACACATCAAGGAGAAGAGGGAGAACCACCCCAGAAATGTAAGCTTGAATAATAAGACTTGAATATTTGATTAAGGGATTGTACTTAATTCTAATGTGATCTAATTGCCTCTAGAAAACACATCATCAACTATTTTAATAAAGTTTATTTTTAACAATATGCAGAATACATAGTGGGCAGAGAAGCAACTAATTGAAGTTTCCCACACAGGATATACTGCTGGTTTATATTATTACAAAAGCCTCTTAGGAGCATAAAAACGTATAACAAACAGTGCATAGGTGAGAAAGATGACAATTAAATTGTAGAGCTATTAATTGGATTTTGAAACAAAGTAAGAGGCAGAATCAACGTTTCTAAAGCTTCAGCCTGAGAATGATGGTGAAATAGGGAGTTGTTCCATCAGGGGGAAGAGGGAAAACTAATTTAAATAAAGCCAAGAATAATAGATGCTACGGTTTCAGTGCCACCTCCAAAACTAGTGTTGAAATCTAACTTCCATTGCAATGGTATTATAAGGTAGGACTTTGAACTGATGATTGGGTCACAAGGGTTTCGCTGGAGAGAAATGACTAATAGCATTATTGTGAGAATAATTTATTAACACAGGAGTCATTTCCCAATAAAAAGGATAAATTTGACTTTATATTTCTCTCATATATACTTATTTGCTCTTTTTTTGAGATTAAGAGCAGAAAGAAATTTATTGAGAGAAAGAAATCTGTCTGAGAGAGAGAGACAGAATGGGTCCCTCGTGGGCTGCCAAAGATTCTCTTTGCTAGGAATTTTATAGAGTAAAACCATGAGGTGAGGCGGGTCTAAAGTGGGGAAAACTGGGAACTCACAAGGCAGAGGGGCATGAGGTGGGACAGAGCTATGGTCAACCAATCAGATTAATTGTTCAGCAGGAATTGGCCAAATTAGGGATGAATGAGGAAGCAAGTCACACAGCAAGCCAGGATAACAACATAAAACCCATTTGAGGGAGGAGAGTAAAGTGGCGTTCTGTGTTCTGCACATATGCCTAATCCACATGAGGGAGAAATCAATTCCAGATATAAAAGACCCCCCACTGGTCTCTTTATGTCTTCTATGAGCCTTTTTACCAGCTTGCTGTCACTCTGCGGGGTTTACTGCTTTTCCCCCTTCAATAAGCATAAATTCTTGCTATCTCTTCTGTTATCTTGACCAATTCTTTGCTCAGGACACCAAAAACCTACTGAGAATCTCTTCAGGACCCAAAAGCCAGTAACGCTATCAGTCACCAGCATTCTGCTCTTGGTTTTCGTAGCCTGCAGAACCACAAACCAAATAAACTTCTATTATTTATAACTTACCTAGTCAGTGTTACTATGTAACAACGGCAGAGAAAAGACCAATAAAGAATTGCAACATAGGGTTCTTGTTATAATAACTCAAATGTGCAAATGACTTTGAACCTGTGTTTGAACCCAGATTCCAATCGTCAGCGCTAAAAAGAATTCACTCAGACAGCAGTGAAGAGAAGGCACCAGTGACGAGGCACCCAGACAGGAGGCAGCAGGTGCTCCCAGCGTGGGGTGGCAGGGTTTTTAATCCCCCACACGTGGGAAACAGCTGTCCTTAAATTCTTTGCCTGAGTTCAGAGGCTCACAGTCTACTGTGGTTGGCTCATTTAAGCGGAGTGAAGGGAGGATCTGATGGGTGCTGAGTGGAAGGAAGAGTGAGAAGTGAGGGTGGGCAAAGCACAAGGTCCTTGGCTATTGATAAGTCGCCTTGGTCTGGAGCTATGCTTCCAGAATGTAAATGTTTCCTATAATTTCAGCGTGTTCATGAGTGGCTGCTGAGGAGGGTGGACTGGAGTCAAAGATGCAGGCAATCCTACCTGTATCCTTTGATAGAAGAGACAGGGCCACATTACTCACAAGTCCCCCTCTCCTATCACAGTGTTCTCTTCATCAAACTCTGTGAGCAGACGTCACTTTCTCTGTCCTGTTTTTCCATCAGGAGCACGTTAGCCAGATAAGGTGGGGAGATGGTTTGGTAAGGGTGGTATTTAGCTGAGAATAAATAAACTTTAAAGCACACATGACCAAAGCATGAGCACTAGAACAGAAAGGACAATAACCAGCTGCCTCTTAGAGCTGTCTCTGGGTGTGACCGGAAACTGCCAGCAGGAATTAGCAACTGAGCCCCTTTTTATGTCTAAACTACATGACTATGACTTTCATACCTCTGGTTGTATTTTTCTGCTGAACGTTTGAGACCAACTTAAAGTGAGACCAGTATTAATCAAAATGAACTTTTTTTTTCTTTGCCAAGTATCAGTCACTTAAGGCATTCCAAAGATTATTGGTAGGACCATGTGTTGAGCCTCTCAGCTCTTCTGTCAATGTTTGCTACCAAGATGGGTTACGGACTTGCTTAACCACACAGCTTCCTGTTGAAGCATACAATAATATTTTCCCCTTGGATGACCCTTCTTCCTAGCACACTACACAGTGCTTGATTTCTGTTCCTTGGCGTGTAACAATCTTTTGGTTCAAGAAGTTGGGTGACTCATCAAAGTTGTAGGAAAATTAAATTGATATGAGAAAAAAAACCTTCGCAGAAAAGAAATTTGAGGTTTTGTCTTTCTATTTTCTAATTTCCTTTTGGGAAAGAAATCAGCTTTTTTAACTCAACTGTAGATCACATATCAAGGAACGCCAAGGTCAAGTGCTTCTCCTCCCCCTCCCTCCTGGTGGGAGGCACTGGACTCCTCTCACTCCAACTCCCTACCTTTTGGTAACCAACAGGAAAAAAGAAAAAAAAAAACTAGAGTTTCATTTTTCTAACAGTCAAAAGGAGACGTATGACACGCTCAAGAGCAAAGGGCAGGTGTGCAAAGAAATGAGGCACAGTACTGTGGGGACCTGGGGACCTTTTGTGTGTTATGCCCAGGTGGAGCCGGCAAAGGTGGCGAATCTGGAGGCACTCCTGTTCATGACTCTTGATAGAGAAGACTAGGCACAGTTTTCCACATCTAGTAGGCAGAGACCAGAGGAATTAAGTGGAGCAGGTTAGGGGAAAAAAGGCAGGTTGCCATTGTGAAAGTTCTCTTAAAAAGCCACATTTATACTGAAGAAACCACAAACTGAACTTGGCTGACTGGAACCTGGCAATGATGGAGATGCAGAATGTTACAAATTAAGAGCCAAATTTATCTTGAGATATTTTTAGCCCCTTTTTAAAAAAATTTTTTCATGTGTGTTTTTTTATTACTACATACTAATTATATTCATCATGGGGACTTAGTACATGTGCATGACACATCTTCTTTCTTTATTTCATTTTCCTTTGCTTCTTCCCATTTCCCTCCATATCTTGGATATTTCCCTTTTGAAAAAAAAACCTGTTAGTCTTTTTCCATGGTCATTCATTGTCAGCTTCCGTCCCTAACTTAATATCTCTTGTCTACTAGATGAGATGCTTGGAACCTATTGCTATCCCATCACCCATCTCTGCCCTCCATCAACCTTACAGCTAAAAGCAAAATGCTAACACCTGAATATGGTAGAAGGAAGTTCCCCCCTCTGTTTTAGCCTGTCTATTCTATCACCTCACAATTGTGTTTGGCCAATGCATTGATTCATGACTTCCTTTTGTTCTGTGATTATAAAATGTAATCTCTTCCACAACTGAACATGCCTTTCAGGGTAGCTTGAATCTACATAACCAGGGCCATAACCAATCATAGCTTTCTCAGAATGAACCATTTTATTATTACCTTTAAAGAAGTCTTATGTTATCTTAATACCATAAAGGAAGCATGAAGGATGAAGACTATGAAAGCTCACAAGGAGAAGAGAAGCAGAGGGAAAGTCTGAAACTCAGAGATTACTGAAGTGGTCTTGACCAGAATGTTCATAGCAATATTTACAGAAAAGAAGCACATATATTGGAAATTGAAGTAAAAGTCTTTCCTTGTCATGTAGTTTTAAAGAACTTGGCAGAACTGTGTCCATGTGCCAGTACTTTATAGGATATAAGATGTAAGAGTGATGAACTGGGATACCTGGTAGAAAAAAAAATATCTAAGCAGCAAAGCATTCAGCCTATTTTGTGTTGACTTTAAACTGCACACAGTAATATTTCTTATGCAGGTTATAATGTTGGTTCCTATTCTCACATATAAAGTGATATGTGAGAGAAAAGAAATGATATAAATATAGAACTTATAATTTAAGGAAAGCTGAGCAGATAGATTTGGAAAATGCACAGCTTAACCATGTGAAGAGTACAAAAAGCATGTCTGGAGAAGGGTGTGACAAAGTGACCCTAGCTAAAGAGATTCACAGGGAGTGAAGGGACTCTGATGCCATTCCCCAGTCATCAAGACAATGGGGAAAAGACCCCAGTGGGCTTTCAGAGATCTGCAAGGTTGCCCTTCTCATTCTGCCCTCAGGGGGAATGTTTGGGCCTTAGGAACAGAGATGTCCAAGGTCACCTAGACTGTCTTCCCCTTTAGCTTCAGCGCAGGGCTCTCTGGCTATCCTAGCCATGGCTTCTCTGGATTCAGTTGTCACTCAACATCTGTCCCTCCCACCTCCTTCACCTCCAAATCGCGTAAACCATAAACCTTGTAGTGGTCGTGTTGTACTCATCCTGTAGATTCACAGAATTCAAGAGCTTGGGGGCATATGAGTTTCTTTACCTATATTTTGAAGGATGTTGTGGGCTACATGATGATCCTGGCAGAGAAGTGTCATAGGAACAGAGCCACCTCAGTAACAGCTCTATTTGGACAGTGTTGAATGGAAATGTGGGGTTAGAGGTGGAGCTGTCACAGAGAGTCCCCACCAGGGAAAAGCCAAATAAAGTTGTGGGAGCAAAATCATACTTGAGATCTCAGAACCAAAGGGCTGCTAACATGTAACAGTAGCCTGGTAGGATTTCAAGTATGAGATTCCAGCCAAGTTGAGTGAACTGCTAGGTAGAATGAACCCATTAAAGCCATGTGCAGGATTGCCTGGGCAGGAGATCACAAACCTTGTTCCGAGTATAACAAACTTTAGTATATTCTTACCCTTTAGAGACAAGTAAGTAGCTTTTTCAAACTTCCTAGGCTTAGAGCATAAACTGCCCTTCTACCTCTCCTCAGCCCAGATGAGTGGACAGAATATGTAGATTCTGGCACCAAGAGGTGAAAGTCCAATGTCATTTCCATAGGGAAGAGAGGGAGAGTTCCAGGTCCCAGAGGGATGAAACAAGCCTGAACATAGCTATTACCCTGTTGTACTGTACTTGCTCTCTACAATGTTCCTTTCTATGAAAGATCCTAACACACCTGTGTGCTGTGAAATAGTATCTTGTCACCAGTTCAGACAGGGAAGGCTCACTTGAGGCACAGACAGTCCAAAGAAAAGACCCAGAGTTGTGAACTGGGTTATGCATCTTTAATCTCAGCTGCTGAGTTCAACTTACCTTACCTGCCCAGCCGCAGAGCCAATCCTATCTGTCCAGCTGTCCAGCTGCTTACTTCCCCAGTAAGTCCTCATGAAATCCAGACTTACAGTAAAAATACACATCAGTAGCTATGTGCCAGTATCAACCTTATGTTACTTACATGGAGACTTCCAGGTGTGCTTGCATTAGAATCTTGCTAATTTAGGACTTACTGGTCACAGAAATCACACATACACACACACACACACACACACACACACACACACACACACACACTGTAGCCTAAACTACAGCACAACCATCCCGGACTTTATTTTTCACTACAGATGATATTTGTGCAGTGAGGTTGCTCCATCTCCTTAGAGCTAGCTTTAAATAAATTCTTTTTGCTTTTAATACCTTCCCAGAAAAAAACAGTCTCCTCTGATTTGGTCGGCAACAAGTAAATAAAGCTCAGCATCTGACCTAAGTGACTGGTAACATAGTAGGTCCAGAAGCAGGACATGGAATCAAAGGGGCTTATTCTCCAACTGTAAGACAATGCTGTTTTTCCTTTTGCACTCACTTCCTATCGTTCCCATTGGAATAGGAATGTCTCTCTGTGCTTGTGCAATCATTGTATTTGGGAAATAAATAACTCGTCTACTTTCAAAGGGACACAGCTGAAAGGAATTTGCTTCAGAATAAACCATGCTTTGAATGACATCTATATTTGTCTAAATGACATTCTGGCTCTTAGACTTCAGAGCTGAGCAGTATGACTTGATGTTGGAGCTCTGGGAATAAAATGAATTTTTTTTGTTGTTGATGACAATGACAGGTGTACTAGGGGACCAGAGACATAATGCTCTGGTAAGAATGATCCCCTCAAAACCCACTTGAAATTTAATTGCCATTGTGTTGATGTTAAGTATAGGGACCTTTAAGAAGTGCTGATAGGCAGACTTCTCATGGAAGGGTTAATATTGTGATCTCAAGAATGTCTTAGTGATTATAGGAATGGATTCCCGCTAAAAAGAATTAATTTGGCCTGATGGAGATAAAATAGCATGTAAGTCCATGTGATATGTCAGCACTAGGCTTTCAAACTTCTCAGCCTTTAAAACCAGTGGGCCAATAGATTTTTATTGTTGATAATTTATCTGATCTGTTATTTATTCTCCTATAGCAGCAGAAAATGGGCTAAAACAGTGTCATGGTTTATGTCGGTGGTCCCCAGGCCTCCCATGTTTGCATTGTGCGTTTGTGATTGGTTCATTGTCTAGCACTTGGATTGATGGTATCAGTGCTACACCCATCTTGGAGTGGAGCCAGCATACAATGAAATGGCAGGAAGAAGGCGTGTCTCTCTCTCTTCCCGGTTTCCCCCTTGCTGTTTGCAGCTGCCATGAACTGCAGCCCCACCATGCCACCCTGCCTTGGAGCCAACTGAGTATGGACTGAAACCTCCAAAAACTGTAAGAAATAAACCTTCCCTTTCCCAGCTTTGGGCATCAGATATTTTGTCTCAATGACGAGTAAAAAGTAACTAGGACACAGGAAGTAAGAGACAAAAGGGCTAAGATTTTAAAAGCTTTCTGACACTTCTTGCATTTCTTTTGGCATAATTCCTTAAATGTTAAGTAAGGAGCAAGAATAATTCTTAGTAATAGTTGCTCTGAAATAAATCTGATACCCCATAGAAGAAATCAGATGCTGTAGGACATCAAAGTACAATGGAAAAATCAAGTTGTTAATCCACAAAGCTTAAAAAAAAAATGACATGAAGATTTAGATTGGAAATTTTAAGGAATCAAGAAACATTAGTTCAGCAATAGTGATAGGGATGCTGCTGTAGAATATTTTGGGTCCTAAAAACTAATTTCTCAATTTGCAAGGAAAATTCACTCCTATTACATTTGTTACAGGTTAGCAACATGAAGGCTACTCTAGAGAGGCCAATAAGGAAACATACTATGGAAAAAAGAATAGTAGCTTCCTCAGTACCAGGAAGTTACAAATAAGTAAAAAAAGGTACAAATAAGTAAAAGACTAAGATGAATCCAACAGAACAGGTTGAATTTAGAGATATCAATACACACTTACATTTATGTTAAAATATAAGCATAACAGATGAACATGGAAATAAGTGTAGACATCTGTGTATTCATGAATAGTATACACACCTATATTTCCTGGTGATGTCTGATGAGAGAGTCTAGAAAAAATGACACACCAGTGACAAGATGAGTGACCAAGTGCTCAGACATATCTGGGTCTCGGTGTACATAAGCATAACTGTAAATAAATATCCAACAAAGGCAAACTTATCCTCTGTCCTTTTCTTACTTTAAAGACTTTAAGATCATCTATACACCTGTATCTATCTAATCTATCATTTATCTACCTATCTGTATATATACACACCTATCTACATATCTAAATCATTCCATCCATCCGTTTAAGTAATGTCTCAAGAATGTATGATATTCCTATTGTATAGCCTTTAACAATGCAGGAAATTTTTCCTCTTTCTTTCTTTCTTTCTTTCTTTCTTTCTTTCTTTCTTTCTTTCTTTCTTTTTTGAGACAGGTCTTGCCATGTAGTTCCATTTGCCCTTGGCCTCACTTTGGATCTCAGGCTGGCCTTCAATTCTTGGTATCCTCCTGCCTCAACCTCCTAAGTGCTGAAATTACAGGCATGCAACGCCATGCCTGGCTAGGGTGAGATAAATACTAAATTAGAAGAGAAATAAAATGTATTTTCAGATTTTTATCATTGTGAAAACAAAATGGACAAGGTGCTATGAGACAATGACTTGACTGACTTAATGGAAAGGTCAGTCTCTATCCTAAAGAACGTGAAGAGCGGTAACAAACCTTTCATTCAGCTCTACAGGAGGTGAGTGAGTAAGATATTCCTGTGCTCAGTCAGGAAGTCAAGCCTTTAGAACCACTGTTGTAGCCTAGAAAAAAGTTCACCATGTTGGACAAATAGCAAAGAAGACAAAAGGTATAAGGGAGACTGAAATTCAGTAGTAGACATAAAGAATTTTGTAAAATGTTTAGAATCTTGATTTTACTTTGAAAATGCTAACATTTAAAATAATCAAGGATTAACATCTTGTTATTTAGTACATGCAGTTCGAAGTGAGATTTTTACTTCTGTCTTCTAAAACTAAAATCACTTTTTTTTTTTCACTTGCAGGAGTATATTACTCTGAGGATTTATTTTCAAGTATCAAACCTGAACAGGAGTACATAAAACATTTTGAAATTTGTATTATGTAACAATTAATTCCCCTTCTCGTTCCCAAAATGAGCCTGAAGCTGTTTCTTTCTGCATAATTTTTATGAATACAAACATCAGTATTTTCTGGAAAGTGGGCATATCTGAGACATATAGATATGCTCTTGTAAAAGAAAATCAATACCACAGTCCAGGAAACAACCTATTGACAATGTGTCAAGTACTAATTTTTTTTTTAATTTAAAAGACAACAAAAAAAAATTAACCGAGTCTTTTCACAAAGCTCTTGATTGTACCTTACTTTTATAGGAGCCGTGGGTGTGATCTTTAACCTCCTAATAGAGTATTCCTGATCCTTATTCTTTAATAACACCTTCACTGTTCACAGTTTTCCAAGAACAGTAGCTATTAGCTAACAAATGAATGTGTTCAATTACTTTGTTGCCATTTGTGCCTTTCTTCATGAGCTGATTTGGAATGGCGGTGACAAATGGCTATTTCTTTTCTTCATTAGGTTATCACCGAATTCACTGTCTTCTGGTTTCAAGGATGATTGCAGAAGTAAGACCACAAACAGTACCTTCTCATTATACCTGGAAGCAGTAGGAGTGTAGTATTTATAATCTCATTATCTCAATGGCTAGTTGTAGCTGTGCATATGCTCGCATTATCTCTATCAGGGATTGTAGTGATATATACAGTCTCATTTTCTGTGCTGTGGATTTGGAGAGTTACATTTAAAACTGAGTGTTCTGCACTGTAAGTAATATGAGGTAGGCGGATAACTGGTTGAAAGTACATCTAGCTTTTTTGTTTCATTAGTGCTTCCATTTTTCATATACATTTGATGTTTGATCTTCAAATTTCTACAATTAAAATTTATCATAATAGTAGAGAACTAGGAACACAGAGTGAATAAAAGTGCTGGAGAAAATATTAGTTAAGATTTAACAACTCAATGTTACAGTCACTGACAGTCTTTCTGCTGACCCCATCCTCACCTTCAGATTGTCATTCAGGTATAAAAGAAGGGAGAAAAGATAGCAAAGTCACACATAAAAAGTCATATTTTAGTTTTGAACTTTCTATTTGCATTTCATTCCAATAGACATAAGCTTTCCTACAGGAAGTATTATGGAAAATACTATTTGCTTATAATGAATAGTTCAAAATGAAAAAAATTTAGTTACAAACACCTTAGACACAATGTTACAAAATCACACAGTTTCACAATAGTAACTGAGAGGCTCAGAGAAAGGAATAAAGTAAAACACATAGTTCACAAATCTTCCAATGGGTGTTTGTAAATAAACTCCACCAAACTGAAAACTGGCAGAGGTAACGTTTTGGCCCTTACAAGCTAAGTAGTAGTATATTCCTCCAAGCAACCTATTAATATACTACACAATCAAATCTGTTAAAGGACTTCTACTTTCTCTAGTTTTTATTGAAAATTTAATAATTGCTTAATCTCACAGATTTAAATAAAAAAACACGTACCCAAATATAGACAATCCCAATATTACTAGTTAGCTTCAACTCTCTAGCCTTGGAAATAAATATTATGACTATTTAATACATACAATAAAGCCTGTGGCCTTTACCCACTCATATTAATAAGATAGTCAAATTATTTCTCTTGGAAACTCTCAGGCATTTTTATGCACATAAAAATCCAAAGAATCTAAGCCTGTTTACAGATTTTTAGCAAACAGAAAACTGGAGAATAGATGCTTTTAGCTATTTATTCTTGTATATTTTCTTATATGGATTTTGTTGTTGAAAATTTTTTTAGCAATCCAATGCATTTTCCATTAACTGGCTGCACTTAAGGGCTCAGGTCTCTGAGGAGGCTGTAGAACTCCTATCTTGAACTCCACCAAGATTGGTCCTCTAAGTTAATAGGCCTTTAGTTTATACTCTCAGATTGGTCCTCTAAGTTAATAGGCCTTTAGTTTATACTCAAATGGAAATAACGCTATTTGTCATAATCCATTTTGCACTGAGTGGCAGTTAACTGATATGTCGACTTGAGTTAGAAACACTCAGTAAAATTGGATCAGCATAGTTCTGGGTGCTACTGAAGGGATTTACTAAAGATTTGCTGGGATTTACTAGGTGTGAGTGACAGCAGCCAATCAGTTGCTGCTTGAATGGAATGAAAGTGAAACCAAGAAGGAGGGCTTGCTTCCATTGCTTTGGAGGAGTTCCAGTCTTAACCTGCAGCTGAGACATCCTCTCCTGGTTTCCACTGCAGCCCTTCAGCCTCCTCGTATGGACTTGCAAGGGACAATGAGCTCTGGACCTTTGACTGGACCCTTTAGATCTCCAGTTATTACACTTTGCTACACTTGACTCCGCAGGCTGCTATGGCAAGCCAATCCTGCAAATTCTTAGGTATTTATATATCTTGCATTAAATCTGTTTCTGTCACAAGTACTGACAGGTGCACGTTGCTATAACAAAATTCTTAATGCTGGATAATGCATGAAGAAAAGAGATTTCCAAATAGCTTGCCATCAGTGTTTGATGAAGATTTCCTGCCTATAGAACAACATGGTATAGCAAAAGGAGGAGAAGTAGGCATGGACAAAAGAGAGAGTGCATGGCAAACGGAAACGAGAGACTTGGAGAGGTCAGATTTACTCACATACCAACTCAGTTTCTTGGGAACTAATCTACTCCTTAGGATCTGCATTAATCCTTTCTTGAGGGTGGCCCTGATTCAATCATTGCCCTCTTAAAGGTTTTACCTCTGAAAAAGGCTGTAACCTCAATATAACCCTGGGAAGGTAAGTTTTGGCAGAGGTAAATCACCTTGAAGCATAGCTTTCTGCCCCTGACCCCTAAAATTCATTTCTTTCTCATAATGTAAAACAAATCATCACACCCCAATAGTCCCCAAAGTGGACAAAGTTAACTTTTTCCAACATGACTGAAAATTTCCAAGTCTACCTGAGATTCAAGGCAAATTCCTTTCAGTTGTGAACGCTGCCAAGGTACAATGGCTGTGATTCCTGTCATGCTCCAGTTACCACAAAAGGGAAGGACAGTCAAGTACTAAGGAGTGAATGATCCAAAGGAAGACAGAAACTCAGCAGATGTTGAGCTTAAAACTGAAGAGTAGACTTCCTCACCTCCACTGTCCTAGCTTCTGGATGCTGGGACAAGGAGTGGGACACTAAAACTTTGCTAAATTCACTCAACACCACTGCTTTCTAGGATGGCTCTGTGCACTGACGCTGATTGCTTTTTCTAGGCTGGCATAGCATGTTAACAAGAAGTACAATTTTGAAATCTAAGAAGTTGTGGTCTTTTGCTCGCAATGCCATTAGGCATTTTAGTGTAGAATCTCTGCAGCACTTTCATACCTGCGGAATTTCTGTCCAGCCTCCAAGCTGTCCTTGAGTCTTGGTAGAAGTCATCATAGTTCCTCAGTACTTGTGTTCTGCCTTCTTCCAGTATTATCGCCAACACTAATGGCATTCCTTGCTGCTTTTGGAGCACTGGATCTAGCACACCCAGGCTTATATGACCCATTGCAAGAGCTGAGCATTGTGTTAAAGTGTGGGAAGACAGTCCCAATGAAACTCTGGGTTGCAGCACAGCAGAGAATGCCCTGAATCTATTTCCTTATTTTCCTAAATGTGTGTTACTGCGATGAAAGACATGGCCTTGATGGTTTCTGAGATGCCTTCTATGCTTCTTTCACATTCTCCTTATGTATAACACCTGGCCTCCTTCCACTTACAATAATGCCTTCAGTAAATGGTAGCTTGCCTGTATTCTCATTTGTTTTCCTGAACACACCTTTTGTACAGTCTACAAGAGGCTACAACTTTTCTGTTTGTTTCCCTTTACCTCTATATATTACTATGAGTCTCACTGCAAGCAACCAGTAGCACACAAGCAATGCCATCCATATTTTACTTAGAACATTAGTTTGCTAAATATCTAGGATATCACATTTAAATTTAGCCTTTCATGAAGCCCTAGAGCATGGACACAATGCACCCAAATTCTTTGTAAAGTTTTGACAAGAGTGGCCTTTTCTTCAATGGCCAAGAAGGTATTTCTTATTTCCTTCTGAGACCTCACTAGCAGGGCCTTTACTGCCCACATCTCCATCAGCATGCTAGCCACCAACATGTGACCAGTTTCTGAGAACTGCAATCTCTGCTCAAGTCTTTTCATCGTTTCAGACCACACCAGAATAACCTACGACAATACGTTTATAGCAATATTGGCATTTTACTCCAAGCTTTTACCTGGTTCCAAGACTCCTTCCACATTCTCAGGTATCACTATGGCAACAATCTCTCTGCTCTGTATTGCTTCTGTTGTTGCAATAAAATGGGCAATACTGGGTGATGTGTAAAGAAAAGAGGTTTATTTGGCTCTGGAAGTCCAAATAACATGATGCTATTTGGCTAGAGATCCCTCGTTGTGTGACAATATGGTAGAAAATCAGAAGGAAAAGTGGGTAGCTACAAAAGAGAGATCACACAGCAAGAGGCACCAAAAAATCTGGGAGGGGCTAGGCTCAACCTTTTATAACAAACACTATCTTGGGTACTGATCTATTCCATAAGACAAGCTTTCACCTTTTCCTGAAGACACTCATAACTTAAATACCTTTCACTAAGGCCTACATTGCAAAGATCCCACTATTTTAAGATTATCACCCTGGGAAATTACTCAACATGAGTTTCGACAGGGACAACATACATCCAAACCATAGCACTGTGACACTGAGACAGCGTCAAAAGCAGCCCAAGAATTCATTCACAATCAAGTACTAGTCACTTTGCTTCCATCTACTGAACCTAGTCATACCCAAGTACTCAGGCTTAATGTTGGGCTAGATTTATTCCAATTATATCCATGATAACTTTTCCTCTCAAGGCCATGGGACTTCATTCTTGATCAACCCACCACTAGAGTGTGTCTAACAGTGTCAAAGTTCATTAAAGAACTCAATTGACTCCAACTTGTTCCTTCCCATGGGGTCCTAAATTAATCTCTTCAATCATTTTGGGGAGATGAGGGAGTGTTATGAGGGGTGCTTTTCATTAAGCTTCATTTTTCGGAGAAGTTTCAGACACATAGCAAAATGGAGCAGAAAAGAGATTCTTTTACTCTTCTCGCTGACACACATATGTAGCCTCCCAATTATGAATATTTCCCCTTAGAATGGCACATTTATTACAGTTGATAACCTGTACTGACATATTACTGTCAGTCAGGGTTCTACAGTTTATATGACAGTACGTTCTTGGTATTGTACATTCTAAAGTTTCAAACAAATGTGTAATGCCATGTGTCCACCATGATAGTATATAGTACTTATTTCAGTATATTTTATAACTTATGTATGAAATTGCTATAAACATCCTCATTTAGATTTTGGGTGGACACTGCCTTTCAACTGTCCTTTTTGTAAATGCCAAGGAATACAGTTGTTGAGTAGAGTGCATCTAGTCTTGTAAGAAACCACCAAACTGTTCCCAAAGTAATTGTTTTATTTTATATTGTCACCCCCAAAAATGAGACTTGCTGCCACTTCACATCCTCATCAATGTGTGGTTTGTGGTTTCCTGGGTTTGGACCACTCTATTGCATAGCTAAAGAAAAACTGCCTTGATAGTAGCAAAACTTCTGACCTTACACTGTAGATTTTATACACTTTGCAATTCAGCCATTTTCTGGATACCAGCTGCATGACCTACAATTCTGACAGAAACTACAGGAAAAGGGATCAGTCCCATTAGACTGAGTTCCCTAACTACAGAAGTAGTGAGTCTGAAGCAGCAAGTCTCAGTTATCCACACTTTTGTCTAACTCAGCTACAACTGGGTTTCCTGCAACCATCTCCCACGGTTTCACAGTTGGCTACAACAGATCACAAAACTCAGGGAAACACTTCACTTGCATCCACTGGTTTGTTAGAAAGGTATTATCAAGGATGCAAATTAACAGGCCGATGAAGTTGTCCACAAGGCAAAGTATAGAGAAGGGGCGTGGAGATGCCTCTTCAGGAGTCAAGATAGAAGCTTGCCAAACCCACTTGTTTAGTTTCTAATAGATTACCCATTATGTGATCATGATTAAATTATTTGTCATTGGTGATTTAATCCAATCTCCAGCTACTTATCTCTTTCCCTAGAGTCAGGGTGTAGGCCTGAAGGCTCCTTTAACCATCCACTTATAGTTGTTTCAAAACAAATTATGAAACTTTCTTCATCTTAGTATTGATGACTTTTGTCTTCTTTTACCTCTCTGACTTCACTTGATTTGTCACAGTTTGTGTGACCCTTAATAATGATGCAACAACTTGACTGAATTAAGAAATGGCTAGCAGATTAGCAAAGCACAGTTCTGGGTGTGTCTGTTGGATGTTTCCAGTGATGGTGGCATCAGGCTAACAAACTGATCTGGGGAACACTCACCCAGATCTCAGTAGGTCTAACGATAGGCTTGTAGTCTGGGTGGGAAAAAAAGGAAATAAGGAAGGAGGCACATATCTTGGAGAGCCCCAGTCTCTCCATCAGGTGCGACTTTTGCTGCCATCATCTGTGGACCTTAGATTCTAAGTTTTTCAGCCTTCTAATGCAGATTTATGCCAAAGATTCTTCCAGGTTTTGGTCTTGGGCTTCTGCCATCTCCTTGCAGTGCTTGCTCTGTGGCTTCTCCGACCGAGCACCTGCCGGACATCGCTGCTCTCCAACGCACCCATAGCCCTCGTGGGCTTCCTTGCTTCTGTTCCTGTAAGCTGACCCAAGAGGCCCTCTTGCATAATTATACACCGATTCTGCTCCCCTAGAGAACTCTAACCAAGGCAGCATGGGTAGCCTGGAATATAATCCCCTGTTAATCTCAAATAAGTTTATTTCTTTGGAGAGCCGCTGTCTTGGTTATTACTTTATGTTGACATCTTTTATTTCTTTTGCATTTATATTTATAGTTATATTTATGAGCCAAATTGACTTTTCATTCTTTTCTCTACTTCTTGTTTGTCGATTTAAGACTAGAATAGGCATCCAAATAGGACCACATTTTACTCTGCCTTCTTGTTTATATTCTAACACTATAGCAAGTAAATTAATTTCATGGAATAAGAGAAAAACTATTTGTATCCGGTGTAATTTTAGTATAGTTTCAAGTATTGTAATGGTTATGGATTTGTTATAAATTTCTATTTGTCCTTCAAAAATTAGTACATTTTCTCTGTAAAATTTCTATGTTATTTTTTCCAAATATATTTTAATACAAATTTTCATAAGATTTCCCCATGTGTAATTATCTCTTATTTCTAACATTGTTCATTCATGAATAAATTTGACAAAGAATTTACTATGTAACTAAATTCTTCAAATAAGAGTTTCCTGGTCTTTTCAGTGATCAGGAAAATATTTGTTTGTTTTTCATTAAGGTTACTTCTGTATTATACCCTACATTCTAATGTGTTCATGCTCTTTTTATCTGTTATTAATAATTTAAGTGAGGACATTTAAGTCATTAAATTATGATTTATTCTTTTTAATATATGCATGCTAGGTGCTACATAGTAGTTAAAAATATTGCTCTATTACATCACATATTATTTAATATATTATGGTTTATTTTTTCATTCTAAATATATTGCTTACTTCTATTTTCTTCATTTGTTTAGCATAACACTAATTTTCAGTTTGGTTTATTTTCAAAACTTATAACACAAAGAGAATTTGTGCTACATTTATATTACAGATTTAATATTTTAATACATTGTGGTCTTGGTTATGATTGGTATTTTATTATATCTTAGTATTCATTGAGAATACTTTATCATAATATATTTTTAATTTTATGTGCTTAAAATGTATATTAATGTTGGGATACAGGATACTATGTATGTATACTAGATAAAGTCTGTTAAATTTATTTGTCAAATATTCCATGCTATTACTAGTATTTCACCTGTATGATTGGTCCATAACATATATATACACATATATCACAAATGCATATATAGACATGATTACAATTTCTTTTACAAAACTTTTCTTTGGATAATTTTTACTTTTTTGCAGTGCTGGTGATCAAAACTAGTACCGTATGCAGGCTGGGCAACAATCCTACCACTGAGCTACACCCTAAGCATACTTTTGTTTGTTTACTTATTTAATTTTAGAGAGGGGGTCTAGCTACATGGTCTAGGCAGATCTTGAACTCTGGATCCTCTCTCTTTAGTCTTCAAATAAGCCAAGATTACAGGCAAACAATGAGGCCAGTTTCGCTGCATCTTCTTGTTGAAATTTTTATTTTACCATTGTGAAGTGACTATCTGCTCAGGTTATGTATTACTACAAAACTTACCACCCTAAAGTTTAATGACTTAAAACAATCATCCACTTGGTTCATCAACTTGTAGTTTGGGAAGAACTCAGTGGAAAAGACTTGTTTGTGTCCATGTACAGTCAACTTGGACTCCACTGAAGGCTGGAGGACTCACCTTCCTAGTGACTCATGCAAATGGTACCCTCTCTTTAGTGTGGTCCTCAAGGCCAAAGGCTGCGTGCCCTGGTTGCTTTGCATAGCGATGGGTCCCCAGGGCAGTCAGACCCAGAAAGACAGCACCAGACAAAAGCAGCACCGCCTTTCCCAGCCAGCGATGCCACACCTTCTATTCATCAAGGTAACACTAAATCTGCCCAGATTTGATGGATAGGGAAATAATCTTGCCAGGGGACAGGCAATGATTCAAAAGATGATTTGAGAAGATACACATTGTTGCGTTAAATTGGAAAATACAACCTGTTACACTTTCTTTGTAGCAATAATTTTATGGTTCTTTTCTTTCTTCCTCTTCCTTTTTCTATTTTGTTCCTCCTTCTGAAAATCAAATTCAAGATTTATATCATATACCATGCAAGTGTAGTGCAATTATTGTATCAAAACATGTATTATGATATGCAAATTTATTTCTAATCTAATTTTTTGAAATTTATTATATTCTATGATTTGAATGTGTCTCTCAAACTTTGGATGTTAGAAAAGCTGACCCCCAGTGCAAAAGTGTTGTGAGACCTGGTAAGGGAAGAGGTGGCTCCCTGGGGTGTGCTCTAGAATGGCATGTCTTCCTCCCTCCCCAACCCTCCTGCTCTGCTTCCTGGCGGCCCTGTCATGAGTGACTTCCCTCTGCCCAGGTCCTTCTGCCATGCCAGTGTGTGTCTTGGAGCAAAGAATAGGGGACTGAAACTGCGAACCAAAAATAAAACTCTCCTCCTTTAGGTTGTGGAAGCCTGGTATTGTACCTCAGAGAATAAGACAGTCTGTCTCTGTCTGTCTGTCTGTCTGTCTGTCTGTCTGTCTCATTCTCTTACTCTCATACCTTCTGCAATGGAATTAACCAATTAGAATATCCTGACCAGATGACCAGACATGAGCTGCTTGAATTTCTCAGTCTCTTGAACTGTAAGAAATCAATGTATTTGCTTTATAAATTACCCTGTTTGTGGTATTTTATTATAGTAGCAAAAAACCAAAAAACCCCAGATTTCAATACTGTACCTTCAAATTCATTTTTCTTCCATTCTCCTTTAAATGTTTAACACTCATTATATTATTTCTTTCATTGTTTTAGATGTTATATTCTCTGTTCATCTTTATGGATGTCATTAAATTTTGAACCTGCATATTTGATACAGGAGAAGTTAGAAGAACCATAAAATTTTAAGGTTGCCTCACATCATTGTCATTTTTTTTCAAACTGCCTCTTTTGAGAACTCTGTTTTTCATACCTTTAAATAAATAATTTTCAACTTCTCTTATTGAGATTTTAGGTTTATTAATTTATTTGATCATTTTTCCTGCTTAAACCTTATTTCTTCCTTTTGAAATCATGTTTTTTTCTTCTGATAGTTATTTTCAGGGAAGCTTTGTGAGAGATATCCTCACTCAGTCCTTATTTAATGGAAAAATATTTATTTCACTTTCAATCTAAAATAACCAAGTACAGAGTTCTAGGTAGACAGTCATTTTATATTTTCAATTTTAACATTTTGAAGTTCTTCCTTTTTGTCTCTGGACTCTACTTGCTGTCAAGTTAATTATGTCTTTCTCAGTCTTTTGTAAGACTTCATTTCTACATTCTTCAATTTCACTATAATTCCATGAGATGGTTTTAGATGAAAATTTCTGTTCTGAGAATTCCCGTGTTTGTTGACTATGTAAATGTTTGACTTTTTATTAACTCCAGAAAATTCTTATGCTGCATGGCAGCCTGCCCTGCCTTTCACTAACTCTGTCCCACTTCTCTGAGAGTTTGGACTTTGTCAACTTATCTTCAACATCTCATAGTTTTCACTTCTCATTTTTTTATTTCTCCAAACTGCATTCTCATCAATTAGGTCAACTTTCAGTTCAGATTTTCTGCTCTCAATTCTGTCTAATAATCTGTGGCTTAATTGATCCACTGGTTTTCATTAGCAAAACCCATTTTTTACCCTCCAGTAATTGCGTTAGTTTCTTCTACAGATCTGAATTTTTAATTTTTGTTATTTGTGATTTTTATACACAAATCACTTGACAAATATTCACTGGTTTCTATTTTTCTTGTAATCATACTCACTTTAACTTATGGTAGACTACTTTTTTGGTATATGTTTAATTAAGTGGGAATAAATTGTCAGTAGAACATTATACACAGGGGTCCTTGCAGCAGACAAGGAAACTGCACAAAGCTTTAACATAAATGAACACTGTACATGCAACAGCCAAAAGAATTTAAAGAATAAATACCCTAGGGAAAACTCATCAAAATAAATAGCCTATCATAGCTGAAGAGTTTTGAAATTACTGTGTTAGGGAATTAAGGCAATGCATATACTGAGGATTTCAGTTTAACCTGTTTGAAGTGCAGACTGGGGATAAACATTCTCACAGAAAGTTTTCTCCATTCAAAACTCTCTAGTGGAAAGTCCGGGGCAGGCGGGCTGTGTCTTTTCATAGCATGTGTAGATTTGCAGGGTTCTGAACTTGCACAAACTTTGCTCTTTGTGGCCTTCATTGGCGATGTCACTCGCACCTCTCTGATCCTTCCCTCCTGGCAGAGACCCACTCTTGTCGCAGGTCTACTGTCCCGGTCCAGTTCTAGCCAGGGAAGCACCAGGAGCTGCAATGAGGAGCCCACAGGGCAGGGCTTCGCTCAGTCTGCGTCCACTTCTGATCATCACCCGCTCACTCTAAGAACCCAACTCCTCATTGAAAAGACTGCCTACCTTTTCTAGCTTGTGAATTTGCATGTAACCATCAGATTTTCAGACATTTTTACCCCAATCAAGAATAAGCCTTCCCTAGGTCTATTTTGGCTTGTTATAAGAAAATATCTTAAATTGGGTATTCTATAAAAATCAGAATTTTTGATCCCAGTCTTAGAGTATGAGAAAGCCAAGATCAAGGGACCAGCAGCTTCTGGATCTGGTAGAGGTCAGCTCCTCATAAATGACATCTCCTATATGTTTCCATGTGATGAAAAGGACACTGCTCTCCAGGCCTCTTTAATGGCACCTTTATCTCATTCTCGAGCCCCGGCGACCATTAGATTTCAACATGCAAATGATAAAGGAACAAAAAATATTTAGGCCACAGCAAGTCTTCGATTTTTTTCTTGCCTATTCCATTTCCCCACCTTAAAATTTCCATCTTCAGAATGCTCCTAGTAACACTGTTCTGAGAAAACCTGATTAAGATTTTCTATGGATAAGATTACTTACAGGAGGCACAATGGTGCACACCTGTAGCCCCAGCACACAGGAAGCAGAGGCAGGAAGATTACCATGGATTCAAGGCCTGTGTAGTCTACATAGTGAGTTCAAAGTTAGCCTGCAAGACCCTATCTCAAAAATTAAATTAAATTAAATTAAATTAAATTAAATTAGGAAAGGAAAGGAAAGAAAAGATGACTTGCACTTTCATTGTTATTTATAAACTCCAAGCATTTGGTGGAAGCCATCCCTAATTATAAAGCCAGCATTCAGAGAGCACTAGTTCAATATGCCTACTTTTGCAACAAAAAGTCATTTAGTCATTTTACACAAGCATAATTTCATGGTCAGCATAACCCTCCTAAAAAAAGTAGAAAACTTCTTGGTTGAATAGGCCAACACATAGTTCACTGTTACATGCCTCTTGAGTTATAATCTGCATGAATAGCTATCAGTTAAAAATATGAAAGTAAATCATCGTCCATTTAAACATCATGGTATAAATTTAGTCACTGGCATTTAAAGTAAAACAAATCCTACAACTAGTCATTATGACAAAATATACAAATAGTCATTCTAATTGTGTGTGAGCTTTTAGTTTCAACAGATTTTTCATGAACATTCATGTGACGGTTGTTGATAAGTAGTCACATTTACCTTCACCTGTTTTCTTAGTAAATACTTAGGATATTTTGTTCTTTTTCTAATGTTTTGTAGAAAAAAATGGTGTTAGGATATTCTATTAACACAGTAAAAACATAAAAAGATAACCAGATATTTTTTCTTACCTTTGATTTTATGTGATCATAAAAAAAATCTTGAACATTTTTATGCTGCATACAGTTATTTGTATAAGTCCTTCTGAAAAAGTTTAATGATTTTTACATGAGTTAGTAAATGAGGCTTTTTGTGCAAACATTTTCACATGTTCATCCATTCAGTGCAGGAAAATACTTGTTCCGCTGCAAATAAAAATTTTACCCTCACCTCAGGTTTGTAGCATAATTTTATTTCAAAAGCAATATTCAGTAATACCTCACTTAACAAGGGCTCTGGGAATAAAGTTCACTTCAGAGGAATTGACTTCTTCACTTCCCCTTGGATTGAAGTTATTGAAAGCAAAAGCTCAGGGCACAGTTAAGAGTGCACATTTTCTTCCTCTGACCTGCCAGGCTCAGAGCCACCAGGTTAACTTGTTTTTAATGGATAATATTTTTTCAATAAAGAAAATTAGAAAGTTAGTAACACAATGTTAACTGTGTGATAATGATGGTAATTATAACATTTCTTGTCCCTTTTTCAGTCTTTGCAAGAGTTCACCCAGAATGATAGTTGTTAAATGTTAGATCATGACACCTCTCTTGTGGAGGCTTCAAATTTGCTTTTATTGCTTATAATAAAACACATCTTTCTTCTGGCCTAGGAAGCCCTATTGAATACAGCCTTACCTGCATATCTGGTTTCACATTCTGCCACTCCATTCTGCTCGCTCCAGTCACATTGGGATTCTTACTGCTCCTCAGCTGAGCCTAGCACAGTTCCTTCCCTGAGTTTTCCAGTTTTGTTTCTGTTTTGAATCTTGCTATGCAGTTCAGGCTGGCCTTGAACACACTAGCAGCCAAGGATGGCCTTGAACTCACAGTGATCCTCCTGCCTCAGCCTCCCAAGTGCTGGGATTATACAGGTGCACCACCACACCCAGCCACCCCTGGGTTTTGTGCATGTTATGGTTACTCTCTTAGAATGCTTTTCCCAGATTTTCTCAGCACATTCAATTCTTTCCTGAAATGTCACCTCATGAAGGGTGCAAAAGAAATCGATGCAGTTTATATAGCACTTACCTATTACCATCCCCTTAC
The DNA here is from genome assembly GCA_004027455.1 of Hydrochoerus hydrochaeris. Lineage (NCBI taxonomy): Eukaryota > Metazoa > Chordata > Mammalia > Rodentia > Hydrochaeridae > Hydrochoerus > Hydrochoerus hydrochaeris. The sequence continues at coordinate 191,935 of PVLA01000859.1, forward strand.
CTTTTAATATTTATTTTTATAACATTTATGACTATTTATCTATTAAGTGCCTACCATTACCAGAGACTGCTACTGGCACCGATCACAGCAAACAAAGTCCTTCTGCTCCTAAAGCTCACATCTGAAGATACCATCAGAAGCCATGTTTACTTTTCCTGTCCATTTTTTGCCGACACCCCCACCTCCATTTGGACTTGCTCTCTGGAAACAGTGAGTTTGTATTGTTACTGTTATAGCGCTGAAACCTTCAGGATGCTGATCTAACAGCAGCTGTTCAACACACATTTGTTGAATAAATGTATGAGCAGATGAATAAAACATAAAAATGAGGAAAGTCACACCTGCATAACATTTTCAACATGAAAGCAATTCCACGGATTATCTCTCCTCAATGTCATTAATGAATGTGATTTGGATAATTTCATCTTGCAAATGAACATGAGACTTGGGGAGCATACGTCATTCATGCAATGGTACACGCACTGTATGGTACAGAGGTGGCACTTTAGGCACAACCATTTTTCACAGTAAAATATTACTTCTCATGGGCAGCACTAAGTTCTGAACACCTGATTTGATGGAGAGACTATGTCAGCAAGGATTCTGTCACAAAAGGAATGTGGACACGCTTGTTCCATGCCGACAAAGCCTGCTCCCGAAACCGAAAACATCAAATGTTCCTCTCCACTGCTCTACAACTTAGAATAGACAACACAACACAAAACGACATCTACTTTAGGTTTTCCATAAAATTATTTCTTCTAATATAGAGATACTGTTGTCTTTCTACCTGCCTCTTTCAACACCACTATTTCTGCTTTTGAATGCGCGTAGAACGTGATGGTTGCAGGTGTTGCAAACAATACAAACATGAGAAAAGAATTTGCTGAAACAGTGAAGGTGGCAGATCAGAAGAATGGAGAGATTTGGGAGCTAACTTACAATCTTGATCCTTGTGTTACATATGGAAATATTTGCTTTAGAATTCTTGAGAGATAGGTAGATAGATAGATAGATAGATAGATAAATAGAAGATAGATAGATAGATAGATAGATAGATAGATAGAGATAATCTCTGTTCTCTGTCACTAGTGGTTAAACATTCTGTTGCTTTGAAGGAAAACTAATTTGATAGATTTTTTCCAAAGAAAAACCTATATTAAATTAGTTAGTTGGTAATATGACCACTTCTTTCATTTCAGTTTATTAACGAATTAATCTCTCCCTCTACCATCTCCCCATTATGGTATGTGGGGCTTGGGTATAGATTACTACACCACCAGGGCATCCGCAAAGATAGAAAAGAATGGGACCCCTTCTGCCAGGTGTCTTCCGATGCCCCTTGGCCTCTGCTGACAAGTGGCTGGCTAGGGTAAAGCCAGCTTCTGCTGAGAATAAAGCTGCTCCTCTGACCTTGGCACATTAGCATCTGTTCTCCACCTCTTTGCAGTTCATCTCTTTGTGGTTTGGTATGGTTTATACTCCCCTAGGTCACATCTGGGGTCTCCATCTATTGACTGAACCCCATGTCAACTACTGCTGGTGTTTCACATCCCCCAAACTTTGATTGTGAATTCTATTCACAACCTATGTTGAGCACTCCCCTTGTACTGCTGATCATGGAATGTCCTGCTACACAGCATGTGAGTGACTCCTTGATAGGTTTTGGTGTCGTTGGGAACAGTGAGGTTGAACAGAGGCAGAAGAGCCTAAGCAAGACACAAGCTGGCTAGGCACTGCCCGGCCCAGGTCACAGTCAGTGTGCTCATGTTTTTCATGTACTCCAGTCCACGACCAAAGGCCAAAACTGATAACTGGGGATTGAAAAACATTTCTGTAATTGATGTTTCTTGCTAATTTCTTGCTAATTCTTTTATCTACTCCTTCCTTCAATGATGGCAATCATGAGAGAGGAGAGAAATTCATTGCAGCACTTGTAACCCCATGTCCGTGACCTTCATTTTAAAGTATTTTCAGGAACTAAAAGGGAAGATGTGATGGTTAATCTGATGTTCAACTTGAATGGATTAGGAGAGGCATAGTGGGTCAGAAATACACACTTCAGGATGTGTCTGTGGGTGCTCCGAGAGGACAAGTGTGGAGGCCAGCACTGGGGGGAGACCACAGCCTGGATGGAGTGAAAGGGGAGGAGGAGGAGGAGGAGGAGGAGCAGGAAGCGCAGCAGGAGGAGAAGCAGGAGGAGGAAGCCTACCTGCATTTGAAAAGCTCTGTTCTGCTGGGCCTGTGCAACTCCTGGAAAGGCTCTCACCTGCAGACATGAGAGTCCAGCTTCTGCAACCTTTCAGCACAGCTCACAGCAGCAACTTTCCAGGAGCTTCAGGTCCTCAGCCTCAGACTGGCTTTGCCCTCTTGATCCTTCTTGTTCTGAGATTTCCAGCTTCATGGACTGAGCAGCAACCTGATCATCTTGTTCCTCAGCGTGAAGATTGCAAACTCTCCCCCTCTGATCCTGATTTACTGAGCTTATTTAGTAAATTCCCTTTCACACATGTCTATCTGATGGGCTTCCTGAGTACCATCGCTTAGTGTGGATGAGTAAGTCACAACCATTCTCAGTCTTTCCACATTCACCTTGCTCAATATTCAGCCTCGCAAGGGTTTGGCCCTGTTGCACCTCATGCCCATTCGTTAGCTCCTACAAAGCTTGCACAAACTCTCTGCCAGCAGTTAGTAGGGAAAGGATAGTGCTCCCACAAAAAGTCACTTTGTGGTCCTCAGGATGCTAAACAAGTCAGACTGCAAAAACAAGAGACATCTATTACATAAGGAGAGATGGTTAAAAAGGGGACTAGACAATGTCTTTCTCTTCCTTTATAAATTTTCTGTCCACAGTACTTCTCAGCATAACACTGCTATCCTTATCCCTACAGAAGAAGACACAGGTTCCACATTGGTGAGCAAGTAGAAATGAGGATTGCTTCATCACTGAGATACATTATTTTCTTAATAATTTTACTTTGCACTGAGAACTAAGAAATATTAAGGACCAGCAAAACAGTGCAATTTACAAATATATGCAGGGAAGCATCCCACCATCATTTTGAGTCAAATGTATACATCATTTATTCACTCCAGGTGTGAAGAAAGAGCTTCAGTCTCAGCTACATAAACAGTAAATTATGATGGCAATAATTTTAAAGAGCTTGGTCAGTTACTTGACAGTCTTTAGTTCATTCTCCTATTACACAAAATTAGGACAATAGTAGTGTTTCTCTAAACTTTTTTTATAGGATTCAGGGTAGAACCAATAAAACAATAAGAAAAAAAAGCTTTAGTTCATAAATATTATACATTACAAACATGTACAAAAATAAAGAACTAAAAAAATGTTTTAGTGCACAAGCTATGATGCTTACCATCAATAGTAAAAGAAATATTATATTAATGTAGTTATATGAAGACTTTAATTTAGAAATATTACATGCAAGATGGCTTATGTAGAATATAAAATTTTTCCCTCACAGAGAAACAGTTTTTGGATCAATATTTTATTCATAAATCTTTCCAGGCTAACTTCAACATATTCAATTGAGTCAGTAAACTCTACTTCTCCCTGAGAGTAGGCAACATTTAATAAACTTCCACAAAACATATTTTTCTTCCTATCTTTCTGAAAAGAAGATCATCAACTACCAGAGATACAAAAATATAAAACATATTAAATATATGTGTCAACATACTTAACAGAGAAAAATAATTTTATCCCTGTTCTGTAATCAAGCTTTAGTCAAAGTTTAAAATCAAAACAGAATAAACTTTGATGGTTTGTCTTTAAAAATGCAACAAAATATATTTTATATTTTTATTTATTTAAAGGTTAATCATATTATTTGTATGTGAAACTCAGATTCTATTTCCTGTCTGAATCTCATAAAGAACCTAAAGGGATTTTCTCTTTTACCGCACCAATGTCTGGCAGAAGAAATTCCTGCAATATTATGAACAGAGCCCTTAAATTACATCCCAAGGCAAAGCAGATCTCTCTGGGGTCTGTGATGTTCTAGGACCTCAGAAATTTACACTTTCAAGAAGTTCCACCTTATAGAATCCATTTTTCAGTCTGTCTCTAATGCCAATAAACAACATACAGGCAATTTATAATGCAGTAAACAGACACTCGGACTGGTCTTTTTTGCTGAGCAGTTTAAACAAGGCCACTAAAACAATGACACTCGGAAAATAACCTCTTTCATCTTGTGTATAAGCAATCAATATTAAGACACTAGAATTATTTTAACACCAAGCTAAGTAGTTTTAAAATTTCTTGCTCTAGAAATAATAGCAAGGGTTAATATTTAGGAAAAACAATTTGAAATATGGAAAATGGATTATTATAGAACTAGGTAATACATAAATATTAAAATGTATATATTAATATTTAAAAGCAAGGGAGAAATTAAGACATGATGATAATACAGACAAAGGTGTTATGCTGAAATTGTGTAATGTAAATTATGTGAGCCAATAAATAATTAAGTAGATCCGTAGTGGCTTTGACTAAATTCAGAGTACCTCAGTAGCTGTTACACTGATTTACAATCTTATGAATGATTTCAAATAAATCTACTGATCGAATTTATGTGCTTGCCTTACAGAATTTGTAAGTCTTACAATAAATCACATGTTCATTTTTCTAAAATAAATACAAGACCTACTTCACTAAAAGTGAGGTACAATTTCACTTCAGCTCAAAAGAATGAAATATAATGTTAACTATTTCAATATCTTCTAAAAGCAGTTCAATTGTTATTTGGCTGTGCAGTATAACAAAGAGTCAATTAGAAAAAATAGTAGCTTTAAATATAATAATTTGTCAAGATAATAATATTCTGGATAAATTTCTTTCTACATGAACATCAGTGTCTAGAATATGTTTATGTATCTATAGATGTGATTTCAAAGAGCAAATGATGATATATAGAGTCATGCTTTGAGAATTATAAAAGAAAACCGTATCTTAAATGAGGACTTTATCTGAAATTTGTAGAAGTTAGCTCAACTGTAAATATATTTTATTCTCAAAGAATGAATAAGCTAACATCTATATAATAAAAGCATTCATTAGTCTGTGTCTTAGCAGCAACATTCAGAAGTTTTTGAAAAAAAATTATTTTATTAAACTACATGCAATAACCTAATAGCAATTTTTAATTAATCATAACATTAGAACTTCTCATTTATTGAATGAGTCAGGCAAGCATTGTGCTAGCTTAGAGGGTGCCTCATTTAATTTAAGTTACTATAGTAAGGTAGTTTAGGTGTACATATTACTGAAAGGATATTGAAGTTTGGGTTAGCTGCCATAAATTTCCCACTATAGCAAAATAAATTTTCCTAAATTATTAATTAGCATGTAAAAGTACAGTAAATAATAAACTCATATTCTTTTGACAACAGAATTACCAATTAGTTCTTCTTTAATTTTATTCATCTAGTTCAAATTCTGATACAGTCAGTGGGCTCTTTTCCAAGACAAATGAAGTTAAGCAAATTAAGAAGAAAATGTGCAGTCAAGTTATTACTTTTCATGAAAATTTAAGGATCATGGAAGGGAGAAAATGAGTAGCTAAATTTATTTTTATCCTTGGTTATATTTCTTCAAACTCTGAATTAACCACTGTTTTTTTTTAATTCATTGTAAATTTAGACAAGAATTTAAATCATATATAGTATTTTAGTATGACTGGAAAAATATCTCACTGACATATGTAAGAGAATTTGGAACTATCTTTTCTGTTCTTACTTCACAGCAATTATAAACTCATTCGTGCCATGTTCAGTATTTGCAGAGTTCTTAAAAATGTTCTAATGTGTTTTCACAACCATTATTTATTTTTAAACACTACTTGGAGGATGAAAAAGCAGATAAGAGTTCCATTTTATAAAGGAAATGATGATAGTTATTTTAAGTTAATTGAAGAATATAATGAAAATTCACATCTTGATTTTGATCCTACTTTTTTCCTTTTTTTCATCTACATACATAGTTATTTTTCCTTTAAATTTGGCTTAACGACAGTCACTGAAATAATACTCATGTGTCTGTGTTGAATTAAAAACATCTTGCAATTTGACAATATGTTTCTCTTGTACTACTGACATAATTAGTAACAATTTTATGTAGTTTATTTAAATAGCTCCAGATAGACTATGTATAATTACATAATCAATGATGTCATAATTCAAAAAATCCTCCTTGAAGTTGCCTATGGCTTCAAATGATTTGAACTATTTTCCCATTGAAACTCTGACACCTTGAATACCTTAGTACGGCTTACCTGTTACCTGTGAGATCTCAACTTCTTTGTCTCCATGGCCAGGTGCATTTATTCATGTTCTCCTCTTTGTATATAATTCAAAAGTTCACTCAGTGAACATCATTACTGCCATGATAACTTCATAAAATCACCCAGATCCCTTTACTCCTTGCAGGCACATGACTTCAAACTTCTCCAGTCACAGTAGTTGTGTTTTTAGGGTTTTTTTAGTGTTTTTATAAATAAATATTTTATTGTTTTATTATCAGCCACATATTTATTATTTTTTCTATGGTTCTGTCTTCAGTTTTATACCACAAATCAATGTCAAATATAATGCTAAGCCAGGCATGGTGCCACATGCCTGCCCTGCCATCACTTATGGATTCTTAGAAAGGAAGATCACAATTTAAAGTCCTTATTGGCAGTTTAATGAGAACTTACATCAAGTACATTTAAAAAAATAAAATAAAAGGGGAAGTGAGCTGTAGCTTAGGGATTGAGTGGCCTGGTTCAATCCCCAGCACTGTAAAAAAGAAAAAAATTAAATACATACATGTAAATACTCTTGTACAAGCTTTATTTTATATTTTAATATATATTTCATCTGGAATTTATTTTCATGGCAGATGTTAGATTTAAAATAGTTTGTTTAATTAAGTCTATTTGAAAAAAGTTTGACTACTTTTAAATTAAGATTTTACTGAACTTTAATTTTAGTTAATAGTGTTACACTCATTTTATTTATCCAAAAGGGAATCAGGATAATTATTAGACAATTTTATAAAATACAAGCATGAGAATTCATCATATTGCTAATATTATTTTAATTTTAGTAGTATTTCTTTTATTTTGTGTTAGGTAACATTATGTAAACAACAGAATAAAAATGTCAAGCACTTACAAACAACTCCGGAACAATTTGACTAACATTTTACCATTAATTGTGATGGTGGGTAATAGTAATTATTTACTCTTATGTGGAAATATAACTAATTTTTTTAACCTAATAATATCATTTACTTCATTGTCATTATTAATATGTTCAAAGATTTAAAAGATTGTGGTAAGATAAGGACGCACATTATAACATTTCCTAGAGCAACTATTGAAACACTTATGCTAAGAAATGGACCTTAAGTGCCAGCAGAGGAATTAAAACCAAATATTCAAATAATAATAATCAGCACAAATAAGTTAAAAAGTAAGAACATGCAAGAACCATGAGGAAAAAAATGTGACTGGTAGAAGAATCTAATAAACTGATAGGTATAAATCCAAATGTAGCAAAAACTACTATATTACAATTCTGTTAACCTCTGAAGTTTAAAGGCTCATATTGTCAAGACAGCAGCATCTAAAACTGTATATACACTGTCTATAAGAAATGGAGTTTAAATGTAAATATGTTTACTTCTTGAAAATAGAAAATGAAAATATGTACAGGTAAAAATTCTAAAGGGCCGGAGTGGCTGTATTAATATAAATCAAATTAAACATCAGGAAAAGCAGCGTGACAAGAAATGAAGTGGAACATTTCAAATTTGTAAAAGGGTCAATTCACTAGGAAGACATAGAAGTCATAAATATGTATTTACTTAATAAATGAACTTTGAAACACATTAAACTAAATTAAGAAAAATCAATGGAACCAAACCTAACATGATACTTAGAGGTTTTAGCCTGTCCTCTTGGTAATTTGCAGATTATCTGAGAATAAAGAAAAGATTTGAAAGACATAGGCAACACTTTTAACAAATCTGGGCTGACTCTTACTTATAGAACAGATATAATTAAACATTTTATAGAAATATAACAATAATTTCTATTTTGTTAATAAACAACATAGGTATGTATAGCACTTAATCAAAGTTCAGCCAATATTAGCAAAACAGATATTATTTTCTAATGAATATATTACTATTTGTCTTCTACTTCTTAGAAATTATTTCATATGAAGTCATATATCACTAAATGAAGTTCCAGCCTCTTACTAAGGTGAAGGGCAGTCGTGTTATTGGCAATTTTTCTAAATTTTTCAACATAGCACAAAAACTGGCTTTGGTAATTATTCAATAGATATTTCTGGAAAATTTTCAGTTTGTTCCCCCAAATTAGATTCATGGTCTATTCTAGCTTGTTTCACTGTGTCTGAAGATGATGAAAATTGCCTTTAAAACTATCTGAATGTTTATACCTTCCTGGTTCCATTATGGTAATTCATATTCATTTTTCTGGGTTCTCCAATTTACTGGAGTACAGGTTTGCAAAATAATTATTAATTATCTGGATTTCAGCAGTATCATTGTGATTTTACCTTTTCTGTTTCTAATTGCTTTGAGAGATCCAAACTATAAATAAATTAAAGGGAAAAAAAATAAGCAGCCTGGAGATAGATCTCTTGCCCAATAAAAGTGACCAAAAGAGGGAAGGAAGGGGGAAAAGAGTGAGAAGAAAACAATAATTAAGATGTGTTATATATATGCACCAGCTCCCTTGATGAGCACAATCATTATGTACTGCAAACATGCCCTAAAATAAAATAAAATTAAATTGAATTAAAATTTTAAAAAGATGTCTAGGAGGATAGATTTAATTCTTCGGGTATATAATTTTCTTATTATCTTTCCAGCTTTTATTCAGTTGATTAATTTGCTTTTGCCTAGGAAAGACTTTTTATAATACGGCAAGTGCTCCATAAAAGCCAACCTGCGCAGGACCCATATGTTAGAAAAGCAAGAAAGGACTGATGCAGGGCTCCCACAGAAACTGTCTCCTTGCTGTACTTCTCTGCAGGAAGAGCTCAGTGGCAGGGCGAAGAACACTGTTCCGGTACATTTCTTTTTGCCTCTTTCTTCTGGGCTTCTCCAGGATTATAGCTTTGTCAGTATTTATGCCACTAAACTGTACCTTCTTCATGGCAGATGTAATGATTCTCCTAGAAAGTAATTCTTTAGGAATGAAAACTCAATCCTTCTGAAGCCTTTAAGGCCACTTGTGATTTGCACACCACCGTCACAGCTTCAACTGCTGCTAAATCTCTTCCCAACGTGGTTCCCACTTAAACCTACCAGCTATGACCTCTCCTAAGGGTCTGTAATGGCTATATCCTCTCCATACCCAGGTGTGAACCCCCTCACCCCTTCTAGTCTTCGACCAAATGCCACCTTCGCAGTGAGCCTGAAAATGAACAAGCAAGTTGAGATTGCAGCCTGCCTACCTCCATACCTATGAGGGTATGGTTCTTTCTTTCTTTGATTTTTCTCCTCATCGTTCCAATGATGAGCTATTTTCCCCTAAAAGAATGAGACCTCTCTATATGAGCCTAAATTTTGTTTTTGGTACTGATGGATCCTAAGAGCTTTTCTGATGCTCTGAAAGTACTTGTTGAATGAATGAAGTTTTTCTTACAGTTTTACACTAAATGATGCCTTCTAAACAACAACCAGAAGCTATTAAAAAAACAAGTAAAATATTTAACTATATTAAAATAACTATCTTTAAAATGGGGCTGGGGATATAGCTCAGCAGCCTAAGCACCTGCCCGGCAATCACAAGGCCTAGATCCTGTTTTTTGTCAGGACACAACACAATATTTGAAACACTTAATCCATATCCCTTTAATTATTGCCAAGTTTGAAATTATTTCTATTATTTTATGGTGTTTAACATTTATCCTAACTTTCAAATTATCTTCTTGTTTTTTTTGTGGGGGAGGGATTCCGAATTAAACAAATATTTTCATTCTACTTTTTAGTTTTGGTCTTAGCCACTGTTTTCAGTCAGGGTTTCCAAGGGAAAAGATTTAATTCAGAACATATTATTTATAGGATTATTTTCTAATATTCACCCAAAGTCAAATGCAGAAGAGTACGGGATATCTGTCCACACAATGAGACCCAAAGAATCCAGCTGAGGGCCTGGATTCCATGGTAATGTCCTGCAAAAGTCCAGCTGAAGACCTAGAGCCCATGGCAATGCCCCCCACTAGTCCAACTGGAGGCCTAGAGCCCACAGCAATGTCTCATGTAAATCTGTATCAAGGATTTGCACTGGAAAGGCCTAAAGGTCAGTGGTGAAAGCTAGAAAGTCTGCACCAGTGGGATGAAGGATCTGTGTCAGCAGGCTGAGGTATCTGCACTGGAGCCAGGAAGCAATGCTCAAGGTAAGGACCGGAGCTCCCCAAAAAGAACAGCAGCCATCCTCAGTGACAGAGAGGACCTGGAGCTCCTCCAACAATGAGAACAGCTGAGTTCATATGAGGAAAGCTTGCATGACGAGCTTCTCCAGGAGAATCAACAGCACCCCATCTTCCCCTCCGGTTCTGCTTTTACGCAATGGACAACAGTCCTCAGGTGGGCCATGCACACCCAACACCGTGCTGATTCAGTCCAGCTGGGTGTTCCAAGCTGACCATTAGTTCAACTATCAGTTACTTTTCTCATTGCTGAGACAAAATACCAGACTCTCAGAGTTAAAAGTAGCAAAGGTTTATTTGGTTCACAGTTCAGAAGGTTCATAATTGGCTGTCTCCAAGGCAAGGTGGCATGGCCCACAGACAAATAGCTCATGATGGATGGGACGTAGCACGGTGACATAGTAGTGAAGAAGGGAGTCCAGGTAAGCTTTGCAGCCTCTGTGGCCCTTTAAATTCTATCTAGGTCACCAGGCTTAGTACAAGTGCCAAACCAATCAACCCGTGGACTGATTCAGTAACCATATACCCTTAATTCCAGCATCACATACTCTAGATCCAGCCACCTCTGAAAAAGTCCCACCTATGACTGCATGAGGCTTCGAGGGGACCTCTAGACACAAGACATAACATTATGCATTTGGAAACTATGGAAGAGCTTCTTTGTTTAGGGATTTATTTTTAAAAATCTACATTAGTAATTAGATTTTTAGTTCAAAGTTAAATCAGTGTTTACCTCCTCATTATCACTGTGGGGTCTTTATAACACTTTTACGCCTTCAAATCCTACTTAGTCCCCAACTCTGATGCTATTTTCATTGTTTCCAGTTATTTCTATTGTTAATTTTCACTTCAAATCACAAACCATTGCTACTAATATTGTATTAAAATAGCTTGTTTATATTTTACTAATTACTACTTTTATATAATGCATTATTTCTTATGTTTTATATACAACCAATTTTCTTGCCTCTAGTGCAGATCTTGAAAATTTTTTCAGCCAATGTCTGTTAGGTTGCAAACAGATTTAACTTTTATGGAGAATTACTTTTACTTCACTTTGTCTCTTTCCTCCTCTTCTCACTTTTTCTTTCCTTCTCTCTTTATCTTTAAAATCTAATTTATATAACTTTATGCCCATTATAGTCAAAATTTTCACAAGGGTCTATTGTTTGGTCCTTCAGGAAACTATTTTCGACTTTCATATTAGTAGACATAGAAAGATTGTTTCTTTTTCCTTTTACTCGTCCTGCATTCCTATTTTCTTAACTATATTATTGAAGCTTATTTGTGATTTTGTATGTGTACCTTATATTATTTATATGTAAAAGATTATTTTAGAGTAAGTCATTTACCAAATTAATTCTGCAGCATTAAACTAGGAGCTATGTACTCACTCCAATAACATATGTCGCTTGTGATACAGCACCTATAATTGGGGCTACGACCTGATAGTGAACCACTGCCAAGTTATTCCATCTGGTTATGTTGAAAACAGAGAGGAAAAGTAAATGATAAAATGATTTTGTAGTGCCCTACATATTTTAAAAGTCTTTTTTTGGTAATAATTGTTCTTCCAGATATTTGCTTTTGCTTCTGATTTACTCTCCTATTGGGAGGGAGGGGTTACAGTTTACTTTCATATCATCCTTATTTCTTCATTTGGATGAAATGCTTTATATTAATGATCTATGAGTCTTACTTCATGATCAAAGGATCGCCATGAGTCTTCTTCGAGTGCTAGGTGGAGCTATCTCATTTAAAAAATAGAAAAATTGGAATAATGACAAAGTAAGTTTGCAAATGTACTAAACCCACTAGGACAAGATTATGCTATAGTTTCACTTATGGTTTAGTCTGTTTGTGATACCTTTTAAGACCTGGATTTAGTGCAAGAGTCTATATTTAAGAAGTATATTGAAAAAATCCAAGGTTTACCCCTTTCTTCAAGATAGGCTTACCTTGGGGAATGCCATCGGGCACCTACCAAAAAAGTTCAGAGAAGTATTTACTACACATCTGTTTAACGAATTTACAATGAACTTTAAGATCTGAGTTCCCCTCCATGAGCATCGGGTCTGTAAACTTGCACAGATATGAAAACTCTTTATAGATATGATATTCTCCATGTGGCAACTAATGTTAGACTTACGTTTTCCAGTTCGGATTTTTTTCCTGATTATAAAAATTGAATATAAATCCAGCTGACTAGTTCTCTTTATTGCCAAAAGAACAGAATGTTCTATTGGCCACTTTACAGATATCTGCAGATCTAATAATTTTTACTACTATTCTGGCAGTAATCAGGGTTCACCTTGTCTCTAACAGTTGGCATTCCAAGACCATTTTAGGAACAGTATTATTAGTAAGCCCAGATCAACCTCCCCCACTCTATCAACCTTTGTCTGGCAAGGACATTCATAGCTTTGAAGTATTCTACTGTCCTCCAAACTAATAGATCTTTTACCATATTAATAAAAAGTTCACCAAGAGAATGTGTTGTTCTCAAGCTGAAATTAATCAATCAGTCTAGCATTCCCATCTTCTTGAATTTTGTGATCATTGCATTCAAATGGTACCAAGAAACTTCAGCATCTCTGAGAAACCTCAGGGACAGAGTTGTTTGGCCCGGCTGCTGCCATCAGCAGACTTTTGGAAAGGCAAGAATATTTCAGAGTAAATTCACTTTGGTCTAGAAAGGGTCAGCTTTGGGCATGAATTTGATAAGCACCTGAAGTTTGCATCCATACAGAGACTAAAGCATACTCAACTCTTGCAAAAATCTCTTTACCAACCTTCAGCACAGACATTGTTGCCCTAACCACTGTGGTATTAATAGCATCGTAACTTATCTGCACACTTTTGTTATTTGACAACAGTGAATTTAATTATTTTGAAAGTAGTAAAATACAGCAGAACAAGACAGAACAAAGCCAACTGAGACAGTGTAGTGAAATTGGTACAGAACTTCACAGCAGGTTACTGGGATAACAGCCATAGGTACAATAGTATATTTCATTTTCTTCACAATAGTTGTTCCTTCAATCAGGTACAGCAAAATAGAAGGAAATACCGAACTTATAAAAACAGAATATTGAATAGAGCAATACCATTAATCAGAACACAGCAAAACAGTGATAAAAATATTTGCCTTCAAAGAGATGGCAGTAGGAAATCCCCCTTATTTGCTATATTGCATATAGTCAAACTCATAAGAGATGCTCAGATCTCTGGCTCTCACTTGCTCACAGGGGTGGGGGTGAGGGGGTGGGATAGATATTTGATTCTTAGCCCGCGTGCCGGTAGGCTCACAGGTGCTTACTAGAGTGGTGAGCTGGCTGCTTGTTTTCCCAGCGCCCCAAGTTCCAACATGATGTGGGTTTCATGAAACGTTGATGGTTCTCGCCCTGGGGCAGCCGTGGCTTGCCAGGCCACAGCTATTTACCAGAGTGGTGAGCTGGCTGCTTGTTTTCCCCTCTGCACACTTTCTTTTAGCATCTCACCTTTCATTTTTCACATGAGAAGCAGATAATTTTAAGCCTAGATCTGATTTTGCTTAATATTCTATAATAGTGTTGCATGATCCTTAGTAAAATAAGCTGATATTTACTTGGCTTACAAGACCCTGCAGAATCTAACTTACCATTTCTAGTTCTTCTAGTGTATCTCTTGCTCTCCTGCCTCTATTCCTCCTGGATCCAGCTGTTTTGGCTGCCTATCAGCCACTTCTATTCACAAAAATTCTCCTGCTGTAAGGGCAGTGAAAATTCATTTGGTTGGTTTCCACTTGGTTGGTTTGAATTTATGCTTTTCTGGAGCATTTTCATGAAGTATGTGTTGGTTTTTAAGTCCTTTTATTGACACATCTCAAACAAGATAAATGTTTATCTATGCTCCAAATTCCTAGATAACTTTAATTAACTCTAAAGTCTGCAGTCATTCCTCACTAAATTTATTTATGGAACTTGTGACAAAAAGTATATTATCAATCTACATTATAAAATATTAATTGTTTTATTTTTGACATACACACATATATATACATATACATATATTTGCATATGTATATAGACATTCTTTAGCCTATCCAAAGCATAAACATTCTTTAATCATAAACATTTCACTAAAATGTTTGAGGTGACACTTGAAGAAAAACTTCTTTGTCCAGCAGAGAGAAAGTTTCTTCTGTTTCTTTTTGTTGTTGTTGTTACTAATTTATTCTGCTCTGCTTTTCTCTTTCCACTACATTTCTTAAACCAGCAAGTGAAGCTATTGCACAAAAATTCTATCTGTAATTAGATAGACATTTTGGAATAATGATTAAGAATGGGAAGCTAAAGACAAAGTAAACACATTTAAAATCCAGCCTCTCCAGATTCTAGCTATGGTGACCTTAGGTAAGTTACTGCCACATCTGTGTCTTCCATGTCTTGTTTTTTATCAATATTAACACACACATACACATATAATTCTTAAAATAGTAAACCAAAAAAACCCAGACATTTGATAAATACTTTTATTATGATGGTATTTGGCACAGTAAAAAGTATTTAAAAGCAAAATATACATGGATAACAGAAAATTTAAAAATTTTGTAAAATTTTGTAAGCCATTTTTTTTTAATTTCATCTAAGTTACACAGCGTTCCAGTAGGTACAGGGACATCATATGTGGTCAAAAAATAGGGAGGAGCAGCAATCTCCCAGAAGGCTGAGAACGAACCACAAGAAGCCTCAACTGTTCTGTAGCCAGTGTGCAACCAACTCAGGTATAGCCTTACTAAGAAATGCAGAGCTGGCCCAGGATTTAGCTTGTCTGCCTGGAAAGTGCAAGGTTATGAGCTTGACCCTTGGTACAAAAAAAGAAAAGAAAAAACAAAAGAGAAAAGAAAAGAAAAGAAAAGAAAAGAGAAAAGAAAAGAAAAGAGAAAAGAAAAGAAAAGAAAAGAAAAGAAAAGAAAAGAAAAGAAAAGAAAAGAAAAGAAAAGAAAAGAAAAGAAAAGCAGGGCTGTCTCCAACTGTGTCTTGCTGCTGGTTCTTTGGAGCCGGCCTCAGAGTTTCAAGCATCTGTCCTAATCCATGAGAATCCAGTGAATCACAGAGCTGGATGAAACAGACCAAGTGTTTAGGCACCAGTAGAACTCTTTCATTGCATAGAATGTGCCATGCTGTCACCTGCACCTGGTTCTAATTGGGAAGCAGATTTGGTATTTCCTCTAACTGAAATTCTCTTTCCATGTCACTGCCCTTTTCACCTGTTACATTTCAGATCTCATTATAAGCACGCTTCCTTTGCAAAGACTTTCTGACCCTATTAAAAATACTTTCATCCAGCCATTATCCTCTCTCAGCAACCTGCACTCTCTGATTAGAAAATTCATCATGCTTTCCCATAATTGCTTGATTTTTCTGACTCATTTGCTTGATTCTCATCTGTTTCAGAAAAAGGACAGTATCTGCTATGCTAAGTGCTATGTCTCAGTCAATTAGGATAATGCTGGCTATAAAATGATAGCAGGTGCTCACCAAATATCTGGAAAGATTAATTAAGTGAGACCATATTGGATATGTGATATCTACCTTATCTTCTATATTTGTGTTCATGATTCATGAGTTGCTTAACTATATTTATTTCAAAAATTAATTTACCTTATTCCATATCTTATATTTAGTCCCTCTATTGTGCTTTTGAAACGAAAACACACAATTGTATTTTGCTTTGCCAGTAATCTTCCTTTTCATTTCTACAACAATGCTTTTTAGCATCCTCAATTTCATCAAAAGCCTTTTTAACACTATAAAAGATGAGTGAAGATTTATAATTCTTACATTTCTTATAGAAAACTCGAAAGGATTATAGTTTGGTCTACTGCAGAGACTGTCTCCTTTTTTCTGCTTCATACTAATTTTTATAAGTTATGTGAATTATTCATATGATATTCATAAGATCTCATCAGCCTTGACCAGAAATCTACAATCACCTGATCCTAACTTGGCTGTCACACTGTTTCCCAAGAGGAATCAAACAGAAGATTACACACCAAGAAATAAAGGAATCAAAATAGTACATTAATTATTTCTTGACTTTTGGTCCCGACCATTCTGTAGTGCACTGATGATGTGGGTGATCTGACATGGAACATCTGGAACACTCTTTCATCTCATTTGCTCTAGACTAGTATTCAAAGCCAAAGTGAATATAATGATCTCTTTCTCCTAGCCATGCAAATATTAGGATTTAAAATTCCACTGAGGTGAGGCATGACGGCACTTGAGAAAACGTATCTAGAGAGAGAGTAGAAAACAGTATTTGTCTCTAATATCTAGAATTTCCCACCTAGTCTTTCCTAAATTATATTGACAACTTTTGGAAATGCTGTTATGTGATGACAAGATGGAAAAGCATGAGATAACAAAGGTGGATAGAGAGGGAGAGAGTAAATGCATCGGCCAGTTCTTACTAAAGAAACAGATTTAAAGGAAGACGTACAAATATAGAAAAATTTACAAGATTGACTGGCCATGGCCGCCCACAGAGTCAGGTGGGGAAGAATGGAAAAGGTCTGTCTGCCCCTTGGAGAGCTGAAGAACCCCACAGAAAGCTTGGAGCTCTGAGCCCTGTGTGAGGCTGCATCAGGAGCCCAGAGGGTCTGCGATGGAGAGCTGAAGCGTCCGCACTGGAAGCCAGGAGTCAAGGTTCAAGGCGCCGGTGAAGACTGCAGCTCTTTGGAAGAGGCAGAAGTGGGCCTTCCTTCTTCATTTCCCCTTTCTTTATACCATTCAGGCAATACGCTGCCCTAAGGCAGGTCTTCAGTCCTCAGTAAATCCCTTCAGCCACACTCAGAACTGGTCTGAGTTCTGAGTGGGGCACTCAGAACAGATCTGGTCGGGTGTTTCTTTCTGAAGTTATCACAGTCAGTTAACTGTTACAGTAAGGAAGAGATGAAGAATGACTAAACCAAGAAAGACTCATGGTAACATGCATCCCTGGCCTGCTTGCCACAAGAGAGCTGCAACACAATGTCTCAGTCTCCATTATCTTCACCAGCGTGACTTCACTGCTCTCCAGACAAGCTGTGAAGTCTGTTTCTCCATCACACTGAATCGGAGTAGGCCCTGTGACTGCTCTGGTTAGTAGAACGTGGTGGAAGAGACACTGCTCCTGTGCTGACCCTCATGAATGGCAGTGCTCTTATCAGGCCTGGAGGTTCTTGCTTCCTAGTCCTTCTTGTAAAGTCTTTTGCATGCTGCTCTCTCACAATCTTGTTGCCACGTTGTAAAAAGATGAAGTCACATATAAGGGTTTGGCTTCGGTCACCAGGCCTGGCTTAGCATTTGGGCAATGTCACCTGTCAGTCATGATGGTGAGCCCTCTGGAGGTGCAGTGAGTTAGATGTCAGATGACCTCAACCCCATCTAACATCCACCCACAACTATGTGCAAATCCCAAGGGAGAAACACTCAGCTGAGTCCAGTCAAAGCAGTTATAAAGAGGATCATAAACTATTCTGTAAAAGCACTATTTGTGGTTATTATATGCTAGTGTACAACCAAAACAAATTTGGTATCTAGGGCTGTGGTATTGCTACGATAAAAAACTATCTCATACTGGATTTGGTGCTGCTCTGTGAGGATATTCTTGAAGGGGCACAAGAAAGCTGTACATGGGACTAAAATGATGATGAGGAAATTATAATTGGATAACAGAGAAAAGAAGTTTGCATGGTACTTAGTGACAGGAAGTTCATTGAAATTTTTGTTTGTGGTAACATGAAAAAATTGTACCTTAAAGTTATGGCTATAATGAAGGACATTTTCAGATAACTGATTTATTTTGGTTTTGTATGTTAATGTAGAGAAAGGAGAGAGAGCTGTTTAGATTTTTAGCAGAATCTAGAGGAACTATGAAACAGAAGTTTTGTTACCCTGCGTTTCATAATAGCACAGTTATTAACTGGCGAAAGAGACTCAGGTAGAACATCAAATCTGAGGTCTGACAGCAAAATGTGGTCTCGGGGTAAAATTAACATTGAGAGTCTGGATTTTAGACCCTTTGTTAAGACTTCAAAAATCTAAAGAGATAGCTCACAACTCTTGAACTAAGAAAAACTGTTTCTAAGAATTGTAAAGATACAGTGCTATGGGACAATAGCTTCCTAGCCAGGCTAGGGAAGAAAGGTCACTGGCTTGAGAAAACTGTACATATGTGTTCTGTCTAATGAAGCAAATCATACTTTGATAACAAGGATGACATGATGTTGTATCAACTTGGAGTGAAAAGATCAGAAACAGTTCATTATGAAAAGAGGTCTCTGAGCCTTTGTACTTCCACAACAAACACAGGTCACTTCATACAGAAATGCAGATTACATCACAGGGCAGAGCCAAGGTCTTCCAGCACCACTACCACTGAGCAGGATTTGGCAAACAAATACATGAAAAAAAGATCAGCATCACTGGCCACTCAAGAGATGTAAATTAAAACAACATTGACTTTCCATCTCATCCCAGTAAGAGTAACTATCATTAAAAAAATTAATCAATTTTAAATGTTGGCAGAATAGTAAGGAAAAAGGAACCCTTCTCCACTGTTGGTGAAAGTGTAGACTGATACAACCACTGTGGAAATCAATGAGGGAGGTTCCTTGAAAAACTAGGATCAGAGATCCCATTTGACTCTGCCATTTGCATTCTGGGTATCTTCTCGGAAGAATTAAAAACATTGTGCTATAGTGATATATGTGCTCCCATGTTTATAGCAGCACAACTTGTAATTGCTAAACCTGGGAAACTGCCCAAATGCCTATCAACTGAGGAATGGATTTTTAAAACACAGTTTTAAAAATATATAAGAGTACGACTCAATCAGAAAGAAGGAGAAACTTGAGACTTTTAGAGGTTAGTGGACGCAACATGTGTAAATATTGTATTGTGTCACTAATTGAGAAACTGAAAGAATAAATAAGATCTAAAATGTACAATAGATATTATGAAATGGGAAGAAACTGTTCAAAAGGAAGTAGAAACTAAGATGGGGAAGGGGAAAGGAAGGAAGGGAAAAGAAAAAAAGGTCATATGTGTGTGTGTGTGTTCACATGTGCGCAAGTGTGCTACATATACACACACACACACACATAGATATAGATATAGATATAGATATAGATATAGATATAGATAGATATAGATATGCACACACAGGATAGTTAAGGTAGTTACACAGTTGGTTTCTCTTAGTTCATTGAAAAGAAATGTCTGCACTAATATTATTTGAACAATAATTTATACTGTGCTCTGAATAACTGCGGTGATGATAGTAATGCACAGTGTACTAATTACTGTTACTCTCATACTAGCCTGTTTTGAGACTATCTTATTTTTATTTTTTCCTTTCTCTTTAAAATAATAATAAAAAAATAATAAAAACATGGTGACACGCGCCGTTCTAGGTTTCAGAACTGCTATAGTTTAGTAACTGTCAAAGCCTCCTATGCCTTATTTGTTCTTGACCTCAAGAGCATGTTGTGAATATTTTTTGTATGCAAACACTATCTGCTGAGTCTACACAGGATAAGCATCACATCTTTTTAAAATGGAGCTTTTTCTGAGCCAGGATCTTTCTTTTGGTGCAGGCTGGCAATGCACTCACTATGGAGGCGGGACTGTTCTGGAACTCTTGGTGATCCTCCTGCCTTAGCCTCTCAGGCACTGAGGTTGCAGGTGTGCACCACCAAGTCTGGCTTGAAATAGAACGTTGATCAAGAGGCGCTATCTAAGGAGCATCTGAGGATTCTACATATGGGCCTGATTTAGATCCTGCCCTCATGAATGTAATGGCATAATAATGAGAATTTACTGAGGTTCAAGATGGATTATTCATATATTTTGTTTGTTAAAGGGATTATGAATTGTTTTGTTAAGGGTGCAGATTGTAACTTATTACATTTTCCAAAAGTAATAATAGTAATACCTCCCAATCCATATGCAGAGCTGCAAGGTGATCTTCCCAGCCTATAAAAATAGTGGAGTTCATTTCTCTGAACTTTTGAACATAGCTACCTTGACCAACAGAACATGACTGAAGAGATGTTATGTCTGTTCTGAACATAGTTCTCAACTTTTCTGGAAGCATTGACCTCTTCTTTCCATAAAGTATTTTTTGGACTTTAAAAAAACTCAATTGCCATGCTGAGAAGTCTTTGTTATGTAAAGAGAGCATGTGTAGTAGGTTACATAAAAATACCTGATTCCCATCCAACAGCTAACATCAAATGTCAGTCATGTGAAGAATCCAACTGGACATCCAGCCCAAGCAGGAAGACTTGGCCTCAGCTGATAGCGGATTCCAAACATATGGAAAATTCCAGTAGGGAATCAGTCAGTCAATCAATGCAGCTATGAAAGATAACTTTTTTAAATGTTGTTTTATGCTATTTTAGGTAGTGCAATACAAAAGTAAAGACTAAATTGAAGCAAAAAGAGATATTGAGAACTGCAGTGAATTTTAAGTCCTTTGATAATTCCTCTCATTGGGAATAAAGTTCCGAGATTTCACGAGTAAAATCGTATATAATAATTCATGTACAATAATTATTCTATGAACCAAGCTAAATGTCAATTATTTACACAATTTATCCTACTTATTTTACAGAACAACTCATGGGGTAAGTATTATCATTATATTAGTCTCATTTTCCCTCTTTTATAGAAAGTAATTGAGGCTCAGTGAATTTTTAAATATTTTGACCAGTGTCAAAGACTTGTTAGCTTGTCACAGACCAGGGATTCCTGTGTGGATTGGTCTGATACCAAAGCCTGTGTATTTGCTGATACATAACATGGCCTATACCAGCATGAGCATCACTTCCTCCAAAAAGCAGTAACGTTCCTGGAACTTGCAAGAGCAGGCAAGGAAGGCAGGCAAAACTACTGAGCAACCCTCTCTTTAGGAAAGGTGATGAAAAAATGATAGTTTAATAACCTCTTGAGAAGTAGAGTGAGAGAGCCAGCCTTTTGAGAAGTAGAGTCAGAGAGCCAGGTGATAAGCAGTCCAAGTAGGTCACTTTTCTGTTTCTGGTGACTCCTAGGCACCAGGCTGCCCCCATGACACAGGTATAATGTGACTATGTTCAGAGTCCCTTCTGGAGCTATTAAGATATTCGTCAATCCTGTGGCATTCATATAGTCACAAGGGAGGCCATGATTTCTATCTTTATTGGCACATGTACCTTTGGCCCATGAACTAAACACATTGTGCTTGTCTATAGCTTCTCGGGTATTTGGTCATCATACATGTAAAAGGTAGTTAAGGCTGGTAGAGTGAGAAAAAGCTCAGTCTCTTCCATGATATCATATTGACTTCACCTCTGTAGTTTCCGAATAGACAGAGCAAGTTTTTTTTTTCATATTTGTGAATTATGAATCACACCCCATGTATACTCAACCTTTGAGAAATCTTTGGTATTTGTGTCCTGTAAGTAGAACTTAATAACTTTCCAGTCTTTATAAATTCTCCTTATTTTCATATGCTTTTAGTTATTACAGCATTATTGCATGTAACTCTTTTAGCAAGCTCCCAGAAGTGTATGATCTCTTACATTTTTACACACACTAAAACATGCTGTGTGTGAGTAAGATGTTTCAGAACATAACAACATAGGAGTGACAAAGCACACAGTCTGCATATCTGGCTCTTGGGCTATGCTGTAGTCCTTTATGAGATGCTATGTATCACACATTTACATAAAGTAGGTACCATGAAAAAAAAGTTATTGTAAGCAAAGTTGTTGAGTTTAAAAATCTGCTTAGTAACTCATAAATTTGCAACCTTAGTCTCTTTGAAACTTAATTTATCATCTACAAACAGGTGAACAGTTACTGCAAATGTAAAGCACCAGTAGACAAAAATTCATGAAAAACCAGGATATCTAAAAAAAAAATACTAACTTGTTCTCCAAAATTTGTTTTCATTTTTTTCCTATAGTTTTGTTCAGACTTCATAGCTCTTATATATAACTTTGAGACTAATCTTTGACTCTACCTTTTTCACCCAAATTGTTACTGAGTTAGCAGATGATACCAATTCTGTAAATTACCTGTCACAGTCCTCTAGGGTCTGAAAAGTTTATACAGCTAAAGAAGAGCTTCTTATTGCCTGGTCAGCTGTAATTGTTTCTTTGGTTTTTCCCTTTTGAAGAAACTGCTTCCAAAACAAAGCTTTGAAATTCTGAACTATACCTTTAGCAACATGCAAAATGCTTTCCATATCCTCATGACCATGTATCTTTCATTGAAGTACAAGCAAGCTCTCTTTTATGTGAGAATATGCTTCACATTCTTAATCTGTGTGCTAACACCCACAGCCTCTAAATGATCTTTTTTTATCAACAACTACCTAACATTTTGAAGTCAAAGCTTATCTGCCATTCCTTTCTATTATTCTTATAGAGTATTAATGAGTTCAGAAAATATTAACCCCTTCTACTTTTCCTAGCTGTGCATTTGAAACACTCTAAAGAGTTCCCTGAATGAAACCTATTTGAAAATAAACTTGTACTAAGCATGGAACAGTATAAATGGCAAGGTGTTACAGCTTCCAAAGCTTGTTACATGTAGTGTAAATACAAATTTGTTGACTCTAAGATTATTTTTCTGCCATAGTTTTTAGTCTATATACTATATTTTCATTTTGAATTTAGTCTTCTTATTCTGGAAAGTTACACTATCTGCACTGTACACGTGAGTGCTGGGCTGTACCAAGCATTTTCCATTGAAGCCCAGAAAGCAAATTAAGATATGACTATGAGAAATAACACCAGTCAAACATAATTCCAGAACTGGGCAAACAAGATAGTACTTGTTACTTTGGGGAGACTCTCTTTGCCAAGACTGAAAATGATGAAGCATCGGTCTCTGTGAAGAGACCCGTGCTTCTAGAGTTTTATGTGGAAAGCAGCCATATGTATGCATGAACATAGTCATCATTTTCCAGTTACTACAGTGCATAAAACTTACTTTGCCATATTCTCTTAGGTTGGTTTATTTTTTCATCTACGTGAACAATATTTCCTAAGTATATCTATAATCCAACTCATAAATTTAGGCTCATGTGCTTCTCTGTAAAAATTCAGTGGCATTTCCAAAACCTGAGACAATCTGAGAAATGGCAGAATTTCTGCCAAAAGAATACATGACTGGAAGTTTCATCTTTGGCTGATTTAGTATGTAATTAATTTAATATTTGTCTAGTCTTTTAATAATTAAATTTCTGTGCTGATTTTTTCTTAAGTTTATTTCATTTAAAATAATTTCATTAACAAGTTGACAGTTTACTCTAAAGGAATCAAGCCATTTGGGGTTCTGAATTTTACTGGAAGTATGACATAAACAGTGTACAACACCCAACCAGAAATAAATTAGATTTTAAAGAAGGATAATTTTTGAAAATTATATTTGAACTATCATCTCTAAAATAAACCCATAGAAAAATGAAATTAAAATGTAAACAAAAGCAGGACAAACATCACTTTATAACACCACATACCATTAAGATGAGTTCCTTTAAAAAATGTGCTTATGTATATATTAGGTTGTTTATACTATATACTGTATATGAATAAGCTTTTAAATTATTAGTATAATTTAAAAGTTGCTAAAGTATTTTTAAAAAGACTTGAAGAGCTGCCATAATTCTCCACTGATTTGTGTCTGATTCTAGCATTATTTTTGGCTCCCAATTACTAGTGAAATCTATCGAATCAGCACCTCTAATTCATTCCAGTAGGTCTCCAACTTGTGCGGTTGCAGACTGAATAGAATTTGCTGCAGATTCAGTTATGTGTCAGAATGATTTATTTTCCTCTTTTACATGAAATTTATATTTTTAATGTGAGAAAAACTTTTAAAATGAGAAAGGAATAAGCCACATCCCTTATAATCAAGCCTAGAGTATTAACCAACCGGACACTAGAGGTTCTTTTCAAAAAAGCAGAGCCAGCAAACCTCAAAACATTTCCCAGCACTTCAATACAAATTCGGTCAGTTCTTACTTGGAAAAGAGGGACACCAGCAAAGTCCGCAATAAATACTTCTTCAAATATTTAATAAATGTGTGATTATAAAAGGTAGCTAATTGCCATTAACACCTATGTTAAAAGTATGTTTAATGTACTAAACCAAATGTTTTTGCTTACGTATTTATTATATGTGTAAAAGACTTAAAAATGATAGATACCGTCCCTATTTTCACATGAAATTTTATAATGCAAAAATTAGATCATTATAGCACATTTGGCATTGCTCTGGAGAAACAGAAGCCAAGGTGGTCAGTACTTTCATCTAGAACTTATTAGTCCCCAGCACTGGAAGAAAATAAACTTCTACAGTTAAGTCTATGAGTCTGTGGCTTTCTATTGCAGCAGCCAGCACTGACTAATAAAGTAACATAACAAATAAAAGAAGAGTTGAGGGGGTTCTGGGTTGGTGAAGTCTATCTAAAGTAACATCGTGTTGTTGGGAAGCAGATATAGAGTTAGTTAAAGTCCGTTACGTAAAATTGAGGCAAACCACCATAAAAAGTTTAAAAAATCATAATCTATATATTAAGAGAGGAGATAAAATGCAATCATGGAAATGTTCAATTAAAACTAGAAAAGGTGGATAAATGAGGAAGAATCAAAGAACAATCAAAGGACAATGAATAAATGTTCTACGAAGAAAGTAGATGATAATTCACCTGTTACAATAATCCCTTTAATTTTAAATGATCTAAAAATTTCAATTAAAAAGCAGAAATGGTTAGAGTAGATAAAGAACAAAAGGCAAAACAAAAAGACCTAAAGATATGTTTTCTGTAAGAAACACACTTTAGTATAAGGTATAATCTTTCAGATAGGTTTAAAATGAAGGGATAAAGATATGTTGGAGCCAGTCAAAAGGAAGCTTTAATAGATGTTTTAATTTCATGTAACATGTATTCTAAGAAGGACTGAAGGAAGGAGGATTATTAGGACAAAAAAATAGTGCATAATTATAAGAGGGCTAATTCGTCATAATAAATGATTATGAACCTAGCAATAAGACATCGAATACAGTATATGAAGCAGAAACTGACAGAATTGAAAAGAGAAACAAGCAAACCCCTTGCTACAGTCATAGACATCAATATCCATATCCCTGTGTCAGTAGTTGATAGATCAGTAGGTGAGAAAATCAGAATGGCTATACATGTCTTGTGGCAATAAACTTGATCTAATTGTTAGCCATAGAATACTCCACTCAACAGCAGTAGAGCACATATTCTTTGCAAGACCGCATTAAATCCCCGTTAAGATAAATCAGGCCATAAAACATACCCGAATATTTTAAAGAATAAGATTTACCCAAGGTCTGTTCTGTGTCTGTAATGCAATTAATAAAAATCAACAATAAAAATTGATTTAGATATGAAGGTTGAATAGAAGGAGGCTTTTGTGTAGCTCTGAGAATGAGAAGAGTTAGGGTGACAATGGGAAACTGGGGAAGGACTCTGGGAACCAATAAAGAAAGGACTGAAAATGTAAACAAAGGAAAATTGGAAAGAGCACCAAGAATTAGGTACAGGGTAATTTGTAATTTTGGATTCCAGTCACTGGAGGGAGGAGCAGAACTTTGCTAGCACGGGGTTATTGGGGAATGTAATCACACCTCAGTATTAACTGACCAGAAGTCCTACCTGCAAAATAAATCTACAGTCCATCCAGTTGGAGCTTTGACCAGGGAATGACTCCACCAGCACAGAAAGCTGGTCTTGCAGATGAAATCCATTATATCTCTCTGCAAACCCCCAGGGGGTTATAACTTGAATCCATCAAGAGAGTGGCTGTACTTATTACAGACTAAACCTCTTTGAGAATTAGAAGGCACAGTGATGACAGCTGAGTGTCCCTGAGGCTGCTCTGCCATACTGACTGTGTGGGAAAAGGGCACAGAACACAACCTTGGCTCAAATGGGCAGGAGAAGCCTCCTGAGAGACTCAAGCATCAGGGAGCACAGGCCATGCTGCAGAGGGTAGTGGAGAGTGCAGAGGCCCCTGACCCAGCCCTCAGTGTTAAGAGCCAGAGCTGTGTGCTTCGGAGAGGGAGGCAGTTTCAAGAGGTCAGAGCTGGAGCGGGTGGCTCACAAGCTACATGCTTAGAGAGAAGGCAAAATAGAATCCTGGAAACGTTCAAACAAAACCAGGAAAGGCAGATAAATGGGTAAAGAATCAAAGTACAAAGGCAATGAATCGTCTACAAAGATTACAAGGCACAGAGATGCCTTCTTCAGTGTAAGGCTTGAAGGTTTAATTGCAGTCTCCATCCTCTGAGGCTTCTCAGGAATAGACCACCACAGCTTAGTCACTCACCAGGCCCCCAGTGTGCTGTCCAGATGTATCCAGGCTGATAACACACGCAGCGGACACGGACGGGGCCACATAGCTTCAAAGTGTGAATAGCAAATAGGCAGAACATGGGACTTCCTGTCCCACACACAGACCAAAGGACAACTGAGAAAGTTCACCCTTCCCCTGCATGGTCCAAAGCTAGATGAACTGCAAGAGCTCCTAGAACAGCCTGAGACATGCCACAGCCCCAGGGTGAATAAAGCAGGCCTATGGAGACACAATATTCCAGATGGACTGTCCACGTTCCTAAGACTGCCCAGCGAGAAATCAGCAGCCCAGACTGTATACTGCCCTACCTGGATTGATACACACAGAGAGCAAAACTGCAGCAATGTCTCATTATTCACCCGAGACCCTGCAGATTCTACTTTTACAAGACCTGGGGAAACACTTCTCCAAGCCAGGTTCTTCTGCTAGAGGTAATTTCTGTGTTTACATATGTTGTTTTTGTTTTTATTTCCAGTTTTGTTCTTCTCTTTTTTCCTCCACGGTTTCTATATTTCACCTTCTCTAATTTTATTTTATTTTTCCATACTTTGATTGGGTTTTTGTTGTTCTGTTTTACCTCTTTAATTGGATTTTGTCTCTCTAGTCTTTTCTTGTTTCTCATTTTTCCCAGATTTTGTATCTTGCTTCTTTCTTTTCATTCTTCCTTTTTTCTTTATTTCTGTCTTTTTTGGTTTGTTTTGTCATGTCTCACTTTATTAGTTTTAACTACATTGCATATTATATTTTCATCTTTTTCATTGTTGTGTGTTCCTGGAGTTGGAATTTTATTTAAATTTTGTGGCATTTCCACATCTGATTAGTTTACATACAGAGATTGTTACTATTGTTCTCTGTTTTCTGAACAGTACTGGGGATCAGACCTGTCACTATGGGCATGCTGGGCTGATGTTTTGCCACTGAGCTACACTCCTGGAGCATTTGAGACCTATTCCTACTTGAAACCTGATGAATACTTCAATTTAGGTAATAGGCACAATAAAAGCACCCAGTCAACACACTGGCACCAAGTAGGTACAGCTAGATCGTGCTTAAAGTCCTATTTCTGGACATCTATTTCATAGCAATAGCAGAAAGAAATATAAAAAATTTTGTAGACATCAAAACTACGAAAGACCTCATAATAGGTCACATTCACATCTTTTCAAAATGTGCTCTATAGACAAAATTGAAACAGCAACCACAGAGGGACCTACTGCTCACAGCACACCTATTTTAAATACCAAAGGGCTCCCACCTTTGCGAGATCTACAGAAAAGTTTATCGCTCAGGTTCTGCCTTGGTGTGGCTGGAGTCGGTGGACTCCCATTAATCACAAAGAAACCACAGAGAAACTACACAGTGAGATTCACTTGGAACTCAACTCAACACTACAATATCAAGCAAACCAGCACCCTAGGGCAGATCAACAAGAAAAGCTTCTGCCCTGAGAAGGCCCCCATCTAAAAGTGTAAGAGTTTCCACCCCGAAACATGCACAGATGTCAAAGTAGAAACACAAGAAATCTTTGCCAACAACAGACTAAGCAGAAGAAATAATAGTTGGGCTCAAAGACAGGTTAACAAATTCAAGTATTCATTTAGTACTAAAGAAGAAGAAAAATCCAAAACCAAAACCAGTAGAAGGAAAGAAATAATAAATATCAGACCTGAGATTAATGCAATAGAAACTAAAAGAGCAGTGTAAATTATCAATGAAACGAGTTTTTTAATGATTAACAAAATAACAAAACTAATCAAAAAAAGTGATGTGATCCAACCCAATACAATTAAAAATGAGAAAAGAGATATTACAACACATACGGCAGAATCCAGAGGAGAACTAGGGACTATTTTGACAGTTTATATTCCAGTATAATGAAAACTTTGCAAGAAAGGAA
Organism: Hydrochoerus hydrochaeris; assembly: GCA_004027455.1. Taxonomy (NCBI): domain Eukaryota; kingdom Metazoa; phylum Chordata; class Mammalia; order Rodentia; family Hydrochaeridae; genus Hydrochoerus; species Hydrochoerus hydrochaeris. Next base: position 220,713 of record PVLA01000859.1, read on the forward strand.
ATTAGTGGACACATATGATGTGCCAAAATTGCATAAAAGAGATATGTAAAACTCAAACTGATAAATAGCAAGCAATGAGACTGAAGTATTAACAGTTTTTCAATTAAAAAAAAAGCCCTCAGAATTAGATAAAGTTACTAAATCACTGCTAAATTTTACCCAGCTGTTAAAAGAAGTAACACCATTGCTCCTCAAACTATAAAATAAATAGGGATAATTTAAAACCAATTCTAGGAGACCAACCTGATTCAAAACCAGGCAGGAACACAATAAAAAAGAAAATCATAGGCTGATATCCTTGGGGGACCTAAATACAAAAATGATACAATACTGGCAAAACATTTAACAATATATTAAGCTCTTTTTTTTTTTTTGTCTTTTTTGAGACAGGGTCTTGCTATGCAGTTTAGGCTGGCCTTGAGCTCACTTTGTAGCCCAGGCTGGTTTCAAACTTGCAAGGATCCTCCTGCCTCAGCCTCCTGAGTGCTGGGATTACAGGCGTGAGCAACCATGCCTGGCTCCACATTAAGCTCTTACACTATGATCAAGTTGCTTTCATTCCAGAGGTTCAAAAATGGGGCTTAATATATGCAAATGAATAAACTAATATACCACATACATAGAATCAAAGACAAAAGTCACATGATTATCGACATAGATGCAGAAAAAGCCTATAACAAACTTCAACACACTTTCATGATTAAAGCCCTAAAAATTCTACATCTAGAAGAATATTACTTCAATGTAATAAATATTATATACAATAAACCCATAGCCAACATCATATTTAGGAAAAAAAACTAAAAGCATGTTTTATAATATTAGGAACAAGATTTCAGTGTCTATTGTTGCCTTTTATATTCAATATACTTGAAATTTTAGAAAAGCAATTAGGCAAGACAAAAGTGGAAAGGTACAGGAAACAGGAAACAAAGAAGGAAAGAAAGAAGACACATTCCCCTGTTTCTGGAACGTGTGCTCCTATAATTTGAAGGCCCTACAGATCCATCAGAAGAGTCTTACAGATAAACAAATTCATTAAAACACCAGGAATCAAAACCAACATTAAAAAACCAGTAACCTTTCCGTACAACAATAATGAACTCTCTGAGAAAGAAACCAAGGGGGAAAATCCCATTCAAAGTAGCTTAAAAAGAGAAAAAGAAAGAAAGAAAAAAAAGAAAGAAAGGAAGAAGGAAGGAAGGAAGGAAGGGAGGGAGGGAGGGAGGGAGGAAGGAAGGAAGGAAGGAAGGAAGGAAGGAAGGAAGGAAGGAAGGAAGGAAGGAAGGAAGGAAGGGAAAGAAACTCTAGGAATGAACCCAACTGAGCAGATAAAACACCTCTCCAGTGAAAATTTTAAAACACTGAAGAAAGAAATTTAAAAAGACGGAAAGACCTACTAATTTCATGAACATGTAAATTAATATTGGCCAAGTTATCAGAAGAAGTCTTCAGATTTAATGAAATCCCCATGAAAATGCCAATGATGTTCTTCACAGAATCAGAAAAAATAATCCTCAAAAGCAGAAGAAAGCACAAACGATGCCAAATAGCAATGTCGGAAATATATAGTCAATTGCAAACTATTCTACACAGTCATAGAAAAGTCAGATAGTAGTGGCATAAAAATGATAGATAAGTGGAGTAGAATAGGGAATGGATCAAGACATGAATATTTTCAACTACTGTCACCTGATACTTGACATAAGGAGACAAAAATACTTTGGGAAAAAGCCATTTAAATAAACAGTGCTGGTAATACTGGCTACCTGCATACACAAATTCTTAGTCTTATCTCTCAACTTTTACAAAAGTCAACTCAAAATGGATCATCGATCTAAATGTGAGACTAAATACTTTGAGACTACTAGAAGAAAATACAGGGGAACTATGTTAAGGTATCAGCATAGGGAACAAATTAAGATTTAAATAGTCCAGATCACTGTAGCAAAAATCAACAAATGGGATTGTATCCAGCAAAAAAAAAGCACAGTATTAGAAATAATAGAATGAGAGACAACCTACAGGATGCAGGAACATCTACAATATGGTAATAAATTTCTACTAGCTACTCTTATGACAGAGTTAATATCCCACATATATAAAGGACAATATTCCTACACCTAGATTCTGTTCATTGCATTCACATAAACATAAAACACACATTTCTAATTTCTATATTTCCCGAAAACACTAAATTTAACTCAAATTCTACCACAGTTTTGGGGACAAAGGTTGTCTAAAACTAGGTGGGATTGATGATTCATACTTAAGTCTAATAAATTAATTAGGGTGTGTAAAATATTGTCATTTTAATTCTACTATTAATTCTTAAATTACTGCTATAGGAAAGATCTAGCCTTCCTCATCTATTATTCTTGATTTATTTTTACTTTATTTGGTTTTAACTAATTCCTTGATTTACTAGCATTCTGTAACATTGAATAATTGAGATATCATTGTAAATTAAATATATCTTACAAACCTTAGAATGTAAAAATACTTTGTTTCAAAGTATCTGTTATTGTTGGCCTAACTGTCCCGTATTTGAGCAATGGGCTATTAACATGAGCTCTGGAGTTCTTTTAACACAATCATGAGTTTTTAGTTTTTTAGATTGCTTTTATGATACAATGCTATGGGATCATCTTATGTGTTTTAGGATCACCTTATGTATTTTCTGTATCAAATGGAACTCAACCATTTTTTCCAGGAATTCTAACTCTTCTTTTAACAGTGGTGAATGATCTCAAGCTGGATGCAAGTGGTGCTTCCTGGTACTGGGTTTCACTTCTAAGCTTTTTGGTGCCAGAGGTACAAACAGGACTTACTTTATGACAAAATGTAAAGTGAGTTTATAAAAAGTATTTAATCAGCTATTACAAACTTTTACATTATTACAAAGTAAAAATGGAGTCTTGAATAAATGAACCAACTATATTACTTAAATTTTCTGAGTTTTTGAACTTCAGTGATTTTCTTTTTGTTTACAGAAAATACTGGTAAAAAGAAATAAATGGATCAAAATTCATTGACTCAAAATGAAAATTATTTTCATCTTAAAAGAGAGTATTCATCTGAGTGTGAGCCTTTTAGCGATAAAAGAACTGATGCACAAATGGAGCAACTGATTTTTCTCAGGGACGATGTCACAGTTCACAGGTATACATGGATAAATTCATAACTCCTGTTTCCTAATCCAGTGACTCTTCTGGTTCTCTTTAGCATTTAATCTCACATTGTTTGTGTTTCTTTATTTTTCAGTCTTGAATCCCTGAGTTCCTATATGTACATAAATGTAAGGACATGACAAGGAAGCATTACTTTTTCTTGGCCAAATATGTCATTAATGCAGGAAAAATTATAATCGGTAATTATCTATAGGTTCTCTTTTAAATTTTTGACATAGTTGTCTTTTAGCTAATTGTTTTCATAATGTTTATATTTGTAATTTATTCATGTAGAACTTAACTTATCTTTTAGACTATAAAAAATTCATTTTCCTGTCGTTTTAAACTACTTTAAAAGTTTTCAACATTAGAACAATTCTGTAATGGAAAACCTGAATAGTTTCATTCTTTGTTTCTGAAACTTTGGTGTGGACCTCCTATGAGGGCAGAGGGAATATATTTTGTCACTTAGTTTCACCTTTTTCAGTGGCAGAAAAATTGCTTCCAGGCATATCATTACGTATAGGTGTGTCTACTCATTTTCTGCTGTCACCAAAAGATGCCACTTGATCCTCTGTCGGAGCCTGAGTTTCCTTCCTATTCAATGTATGATTAACTAGAGATGGTCAGACAAACACAAATGCATGAAGTTATATGACACATGCATCTCTATCGATTCTGGGAAGAACAGATTTTTGTGCAGCCTAAAAATTTAAACCTGTGATGCAACTATATTCCATAATTATTATAATACTCTTATGCCCCTGAATATCACAAAATAAGGGGAAAATACTTTCTGTCAATAGTTAAAACAGTTTCAACTTTGCTTTTTAAACCTTTATAACTATGCCCACATAAGGTGAGACTTTAGCCTCTGGAGAAAAAATTACAGATGATGCCAAATACTGAAAAAGCACACATTAAATTAGACAACAGAGTTAAGTCTATTACATTTTGAATTACAAGTCATTTTCTGTATTTGGAGTTTTTCTATATTGAAGAGATCTCTTATATTTTTAATTTATAAGGTATACATTATCTCTAATTTCTAATATGTGAAGGTTGTAATTATAGGCTATCGTGAGAAATGATATCAATGTTTGAAATAATTTGTGTTAGATGGCATCAGCACATAATCATTTAAATATTTTACATACAGAAATTGAAATTATAAATGTTTGATTTATTCCTCACTTCTTTTGATCATACTTTAGAGAGTATGATTGTCTGTGGTTTTTGAATCATGAAGACTCATGTAAGTGTTTTCTATATTAAAGCATGTTTTTCATTTTGCTTTTTTCATTACCAGTGAAAGTTCATAGCACCCAATACAGTACAAGAATAAAATAGACTAACGTAGCTTATATCACAAAACACTTTGTTTCTCATGTCTTCTGATTACTTCATATATTTTTATAGATATATTTTCACTGAAATAATGTGATTTATGTTATTTTAAATGTCTTTGAATACATTACTGCAATGTAGAAACTCTAAGTGTTTGTATTCATTTGTTGTTTTGGGCCTTTTGCTTTGTTTTTATGATGGACATGAAACCCAGAGTCCAGTGCACACTGAGCAAATGCCCCACAATGGGGATGCAACCTTTTTGAAGTTGAGGCAGCAACTTGAAATAAATATGTAAATGAATATACTGGAAAGCATATCTGAAGACATATGTAATTTGACTGACAAAAAAGTTAATCCATAAAGTGACCGATCAGCTTGCTCAATTTGGAAACATATGTACTGACACACAAAAGTGTAAAAATCTAGGATGTTATCGGTAGTTTTCCAAAGCCTGTCCCTGTAACTGATAGAGCTAAAACTAATCTAAAGAAAATGTCTTCTCTCAATCATTGTTATATCAGCAACCTTGACAAGACACTCTCAGCAAAGGTATTTATAGGCCTTTGCTCTGAAAAAAATAGCATTGTTCTATTCATTTTACAAAAATCAATCTAATAACACCAACACCACTTTTTACCATATTATTTTGTTAGGCTCTTCAAGGCATCATTGATATTCCAACTACTTTCTCCTACTGTGGAAGACACGTACTTCTTTCTGATCCTTCAGAGATTTGAAGTGAAAATTAACATGCTTTCTAAGTATCTCAAACTTCTAAAATCAATTAATCAAAGTGCAAGTTTACCCTCTACTGAGCACTTCAGTTCTTTTATCTCCTTCCTGACTTACTTGCTGTAATTTTTGAATTTACATATTCCCTAAATGTTTGCCATGTGCTAGGCAGACTCTAAGGTGGCGCACTGGCATCCTGGTTCTTATGCTCTCATCTACTTGTCATCCCTTGAGTGTAGGTGAGGCATATGAGCTACTTCTAACTAACAGGATTGACAAAGGTGATACATTGTCATATCTGTGACTACAATGTTATGTGAGATTTAATCTTGCTTGCTGGCTTCCTTTAGATTCTCTCTTTCTCTTTCTGGCTCAATAAACGAACTACCTTGATGGAAGACCGGGTGGAAAGAAATTGAGAATGTCCTGGAGATAACAGAAAGAAGCCAGGGCTTCAGTTGTACAACTGGAAGGGAGGGCTTGGCATTGATCTGAGTGCACTTGCAGCCAAATGCATTCCCTCCCAACCCTACCAATGACAACGGAGTCCTACCCATCACCTAGATCACGGCCTCGCAAATGACCTGGATAAACCACAGCTGGAACTCTGACCATAGAAATTTGGAAATGATGCATGTGCAGTCCTTTACACTGTTGTTTGTGGCACTTTGCTGCACAGTTTCCAAAACTAATTTATGCTTAACTTAGGTTTAAGGTACAAAGTATGTTTTATAGAAACATCGGCAACAGAGCATTTTTAAGTCTTTTTTCATTCCAGTAAATGAAAATTTTATTCCTAAAATTTGTACTTTATTTCATCCAAAACACTGATTATTTTTAAATTCGGTCTTGGCTGATATTTTGCATCCTTCCTTTGATTGCTTTAAGATATATTTTCTTTTAACACTAATATCTCTCATCATATTTCTAAGTTTTCTTTATATTATTTATGTGGGATCTTAATTTTATGTTTTATTTTCTGATGATCTGTAAGACTTCCTCCTATGAAAGTTTCCATTTGTTAGACTGTTGAATATACAAATTACTTGAAATCTCTATGGAGGTAACTTTCTATCTAGCACTCAAAGTGACTAAACATAAAGTCAGTATCCATTTTTTTGAACCCAAATTATTCTAATTCTATTTAAAGGTGATGATAAAAACAATAATGATTAGCAGGTAGACATGTGATGTGTTACATGTTGCTCTCAGTGCCTTATGTACATCGTTATTTAATATTAAAAGAACTCTCTAACATAGGGATTATTATTATTTCTTCTTTACTAAAGATAAAATTAAAACACAATCTTCAAGTTATATGCCTAAGGCCATACAATGGTTTAATGGTTGATTTAACACCTACTATTAATCTAGGGTGCTTCCTGATTAATATTCTTATAAATAACTAGTTAGTATGGTAAGTAACTACTCCCATATTTCCAGAAATATATACAATATACATGGATTTTATGTCTAAACTCTCTCACTAGCCAGTATCACATATGATAGTGATCAAAAGAATTAAACTAAATTTGGTTTATAAATCCTAACTCCTCATTTCCTACTGCTATGCTAATTAATGTGCTAAAGGTAATTGAATCAGCATAAATATCATAGCTAGATGAATTTCATGAAAAAGATCAGAAAATGTTATGCCCATTAATAACTTCTGTAGTTATTCAACCACATATAATGCAATAAGGATAATTAAATCTTGTGCTTCGGGGAGCAAGTAGGTTTGCTTAAGGAAAGGAAAAGAAAATAGGCTTTATTCTCTGCCCTGGGGACAATAGCAGAAAAACTGACTAGGTATATTAATGGGGTACTAGAAAGAATAACATCTGTTCTTCTCTGCAATATTAGAGCTTTGGATGAAGTAAATTTAACTGATTCATATCTGATATTAAATTATAATAATTCTTATTTACCACATGGCTGAATGAGACTTTTATTTTAGTTTTAAACCACTAGATAACGGCTAAAGTACAATTCATGTACTTGACAAATCCACTGGAGATTATGATTTTGATATGCCTAACAGGTGATGCTTCTAACGATATTTATCAATTGTGTTGTATAATAGGGCACAAATTTGCCTTTTCTTTCTACAGTTCTCATACCAGCTTGAACCTGAATTACCAGTGGATTATTGTAGGCAGCAGAAGTAAACATGCAGGTATCAGTATAATAATCTGAAATGCCAAACAAGTTATATAGTAAAAATACTGAATTATAATTCACAAAAAGCAGTATTATTTTTAATCTTTAAGAATAAAAGTAAGCTAGTATTGGTACCAACAGTCACAATGCACTATATAGTAAATTCAAATTTAGTGCCTGAGAGAAGATATTTCTACTTCTAAATATACACTTGTTGTAAATATATGAATCTCCCTAATGCACGGTCTCATATACTAATAAGAGTGAGTTCAAACTGCTGAATAGTTCTAATTTTGGTTCTCAATTTCAGGTTGTAAGTATATTTTTATTTTAATATCACCTTAAAATTTAATTTTATTCCTATCTGCTCTCATTTTATGTTTCATGTCTGGGCTGCTAGGCTATGCCAATTTACATATTTGAATTAATGTACCAAATAATGTTTGAAAGTCTAATCTTATTAAATGTCTTTAAAATCCAACACTTCTCTTGACTAGTTGGATCTTATTAATTAACCTATGTTATCAAAACTTCATGCTGACTAGCTGCTAAGTTGTCTCTGGGGGTCAAATAGATCAACCTGCTCCCTTTAAAATGCAGAATGTGGAGGGAGGGTAATTTGTACAATGTTAGAGCTCTAAAGCATCACAATTTTCCACCAACATATGACTTCAAGGCTTATAGAATTTATGGTTGAATAATGGCTTAAGAGTGACAGTTTTTGAGTTAAGGATTTTTTATCTCTTCACACCCCTCAGTAAAACTCTGGCATAAGCAAGTTTAAAGAGTATGAAATGATTTACAGTTACCATATGCTTCAGTTGAAATAATGGTGACAGAAATATTTCTTTGGATAGTAATGGGCCTACGGAAAGAGAACTAGCTATAACTGATAGGTGATTGTGATAACATATCAAAATCTGAACAATAGTCCTTTTAATAAGGAAATACACAAATAAGATATTATAACAATATGAAAGAGAGATTAAAAGTGTAGATGTACAATAAATTCCATGGAACATATTTTTAAACTGTAGATATCTTATCAATTATATGTAGGATAGACGTGGTGATGAACTAAAGCAATAACCACACTCCACTTACCTGATACAAGCATGCTCTACTTTTCAGCATCAAGTGGGAGGAGCTCAGAATGGGAGATGACTTCCACGGTTACCTCCCTCCAGCTAAAAAACAGAAACAGGGCCAAAGGCTACTGTCATACTAATGGTTAACATTTCTTGTGCTGATGACAAAACTATAGATGAGATATTCCTGATGAAAGAGCTAAGATAAACCACAAGACTACTCTTCATACCAGGCTGGTCTTTATAAAGCTTAAAGCTTTGTATTTAAGGCTAGATAATATTTTTATAGAATATTATGAGCCTGATCATGTGACTCAATTATCCTTACAAAAGAAAGTATGAGAAGTGTCTGAGTTACTTTTCTCTTCTTGTTGAGACAAAATAACCTACACCCAAAATTAAGGAAGGAAAGGTTTACTTAGCTTACAGTTCATAGAGGTTTCAGTCCCTAATCAGTTGGCTCCAAGGTAGGATGCCATGGCACAAGGGTGACGGTTCATGGTAACAGAAGGCAGCAAAAGGAGCAGGAGCAAAAACCAGAGCCAGCAAGTTTCTTTCCATCCCTTATAGTGTAAGCAGGCTATGGCTCCCTAGGGTGGGTGTAACACTCACATCATCTCTCTGCCCTCCTCTTGCACAGGAGTTTACAAAGTGAGGACCTTGGCCCCCTGCCGAGTCACTTAACCTTCTCTAGTTGACACAGTGTATCCACCATTACAAGAAGGAATTTGGCACAAGTCCTTTTGTCCATTCATTCTCAGAAAACAGGAATTCAAGGCCACCTTTTGGTACAGTGTGGACAGGAGTACTTGGTAATAGGGCTCCCCAAATGACAATGGTTTCAGGCTTGAAAAGATGAGTTTTAGGGAGAATAGTTTAGTTCAGACTTCTTGAATTTGCTCTGATTATTCAGTAATATGAACTAAAATTGATTTTTGCTTTTTGAAGTAACAGTTTTAACCACAATTTTTTATTTACCTGTATAAGTAAATAACAAAAGTTTCTCATTGTTTAAAATCAAAGTTTATGACACAAACTTGCTGTCCTCTAGTACCTTGATTATGTAACTGTGTGTCTCTGAGTGTGTGTGTGTGGGGGGGCATATTTGTGTTAAAAGTGTGGAGAAGGTCTTTTAGAACTTGCAATACATTTCTGAAAGGAATACTCTAATGTTGGTCAAATGGGGTTATCATTGTAATAATTACAATAGAGTGATAATAGGGCATTATAATTGTTGTTACAGCGCTTATTGTACAAAAGAATAATTGAATGGTTATTTCTAAAAACTAAAAATAGAAATCCCAAATTATTATTGTGAAACTACTGTATCTGCTAACCAAGCAAAATTTTTTTTAAAATGTGCATTTTTCATAAATACTTCAAAGAGAAAAATCTGAACTAAAATCATTGTATTAATTATGTCTTTTCTCTACAATTAATAATAAGCTTTAAATTCCTTCTTTAATATTCTGGGAATTGAACAAAATGTCTTTACACTGAGTTATATCCCCAGATCTTTTCTTTTTTTATTTTTTTAATTTTGAGACAAAGTCTCATCAATTCACTAATTTTCCCAGGTTAAGCTGACCTCCAAATTAGGTTATTAGCCTTAATTTCTGTGTTAATAGTAGAATTATATATAAGAAGAATAAAATTGTATTGGGAAAATTTTACCAGATTTTAAAACTTTGTGTTTCATGATTACTATTACAATAATGAAATTATTTTAGTACACCAAAATAGATGTAAAATGAGTCAAAACTGGTAATTCAGTTGAGAATAACATGAACCACAATATAATGAAGCACTCATGCTAACCCTCCATTGCACTTTTGCATTGTATGCTCATTATAATAAGATTGCTGTATTTACATATCATTACTACTATTTTAAATGTAAAGTATGAGCACAAGTTAGCAAGTGGTAAACCTCCTGGCTTAGCTTTTCAATATAATCTTAATCACTAGGCCATTATTTCATTCTTAGTTGTATATTTAGAAGTTAAGATGATGTCTTCCATAAGCATTGGATTCTTTCTCCTTTTCCACCGATGCTAACATATAGTGTACAAGTTAATGGCATTCACCCTGATATTTCCATACTTGCATGTGTTATGAGTTCATCATGTCCATTCTCCCAAATTTAACTCTTTCACTGCCCTTCTCAATCTCTTATAATTCTTCTTTTCTTCTACTTTTGGGTCATAATGATACTTGAGTTTCATACTTATAATAAGTGATACTTATTTCAATTAACATGCTGATAACAAGTTCCATCCATTTTCTACAAATGACAGGATTTCATAACTTTTATAGTCAAGTAATATGTCTTTGTGTATATATACCATAGATTCTTTCTCCTTTTTTCATCACAAGACTTGAAGAAATTTGGGCAACTGTGACATCAAGCATAAAGCCCAGGACCTTACAATCTGGATAAACTCTAAATGTTGTGCTTCTTGACCTGGAGGCCTGTGAGCAAAAAAGTCAAATAATCTATTAGCAATGGTAGAAGGACAGCATATCAATAATAAGTTGTCCCATTTAAACAAGAGAGAAAAGGAAATATTAGTCACTGGTCCACAGCAATTCTGGAATCTTACTTGGGAATAGGAAATATTTCTTGACTTAACCATTAGGAATAGGTGCCAACCACTATTCTCAGCTGTCTTTTGGCAGTTCATTCATTTTTCATCACTGAAGAATACATCTTCTGCACTAATCAGCTTTCCTACTGCTGGGGGAAAAAGACACCTGCCACTCACAGATTCAGAGGATTCAGTCCAAGATTGGCTGGGTCCAAAGCAGGAACATCCTGAAAGAAGTGATGGGGGATATAACTATTCACTTCATAGAAGCCCAGAGGCAGAGCACAGTGAAAAATACCAGAAAGGAAGGATCCAGGGACCAGATGGAGTCCCCAAGATCACACCCCTATGAAACACTTCTTCCAAATCCCTAGGGCCTTTCTCCTAATAGCCCATTCAGCTGTGAACTCAGCAGGGGTTTGAGTCTTTGCTGAGGTTTCCAAGCCCTGACAATCCAAATACCTCCCCAGAAATCTCTAAATCTGATCAAGTGGACAATTAGGATTAAGTAGCACTTCTTATTTTAGCAACTTGCTAACTACCTGCAGAAACTTGGAGATTAAGAACTTTAACAGAATTATCAAGCCCTTCTACTCTAGAGTTCTTGCTCACACATAAGGGCTTTTACTGATTTTGGAGGGGGGGATAATTCTATTTCTCACACTCACTATACATATTTTTGCAAACTCTCCTACCTCTAGATTCAGTTGTATATACAGTGGTACTTTGGTTTATAAACTTGTTGTTTTGAAATTTGGGGGAGGATGGGTGTCTTTACACTTGTGTGGGAAAAATGTTTGGGGTCAGTTTTGTTGCCTGATGAGGAGTTTGAGAATGAAAGCAAAATTTTTGCCAAAAGCTTTTGTTTGCAAAATGAATTGTTCATAAACAGAAGCATTTGTGAATCAAGGAATTACTATACTTTTGATATATTACACTTTAGGAAAAATACTACTTTAATGATTCAAGTACTATTTCTTTTTTTCTGAATGGAATGTTAGTTATTTTACGAGGCATGATCTACAAAGATCTTCAATTATTTTAGAAAACTTTAAAGGTAAAAATACAACACCCTCCACTGAATCTTTATTTAGAGGTGATTTTAATGGTAACCTTCTGAATTAATACTTTTCCCAACACTCTACCTTAGTGGACATATCTTTAATTTGGCTCTAAAAAAGTTTCATTTAGCACTGTTGGAATTCTGAACTATATTATTACTAAGTACTATTTATAAACTGGGTACTTTTCAGATGTTATCATTTTTATAGTCTTCTATATATTTATAAAATATGTAATTTTCCAGGGGCAAACAGTAGTATTATTAAACATTTTAATAGTAAACCCCATCGGTCATAATTTTTCTAGTGTCCCATAATATTTGCATCACAATTTTCTGGTCATCATTTCACAGCAGCCCACAGCCTTGATCAAAATCACATTTTAGGTTTTGTTGTAGTGGCATCACATTTCCTGGTAGCAACTTCCATAATGATCACCTATTGCCACCATACAACTATATACATTATAACTCCGAAACTCAGTGACTTAAAATAACAACCCCATATTCTTGTGCATGTGTTTGCAAGTCAATCGGATTATCTCTGCTAGTAATTCAAGGCTTACCTAGATTTACCTCTTAGGTACACACACAGATTAATCTGCTCTGCATGTCATTCTCCTGAGACCAGACAGCTTCCTGGGGTCAGCTGTTCTCATGATGCTAGAATCTCATTTTAATAGTCCGTGTGCTCGAGTCACATTACCTAATGCCCCACTATCAAACGAAATTACACAGTCAGGTTCAAAATCAAGATGTGGAATATACCTAGTGCTAAGATTTGCAAAGTCAAGCGGTAAATATTTAAATATAAGGAGGGATAAAGCATTGGGCCCCGAAGCTTGTTCTGTCTCAGCAGGTCTTCCCCTTGTTTATCTATGTGCATAATTTTCCTAGCAAAAGCAGTCAGACTTACATTGCTTCTTCTTTGTGGGTGAATCTGCTGTATCTACCCATGATTGCAATTATGATAAGGCCTCATTTCTTTTGACATATTTGGACTGCTGTTAATTATATTTTTGCAAAATACATATAGGACAATCACATTATGGGGTTGTAGGCTTCTTTGGTATCTCTAAAAATCATTATGGAAATTCTCAAGTTAGAACGTTGGGCCAGTTAACTTGATAAACACCTGGTCTTGCTTTTCATTCCAGAAAAGCATCACCAATCACATCTGTCTCTCAGCAGCAAAGCAACTACTATGTAAAACTGTCTCACACCACAATGGAAAAGGACTGACATTGCCCCTAACTGGTGGTCACATAGATGTCAGTCGTGTTATCTTTGACTGTGGTGATTTTTAGAATGCAACTGTGTGAGGTGGCCATGACCCTCAAAGCAATAAAGCTGTGGAAAGTACATAATCTATGCTACACATACATGGCTTGATTTTTAGAAGAAAGTCTCCTAGATATGAAGAAAATGAACATCTCTGAACTGGAAGCATATTCCAGAATGTGTATATTTTGTCCAAATACTGTTCAGCTCAACAAATAATAAATGGACACAAGCATCTTGATAACTGTAAAGTGTTGAATTCTATGCAAAGACCACTGCAAAAGATGGTGCTGGCCAGCAGACTGGTGATATAAAATTTTTCCATAGGTCAGTGTCAAGGTAAGAAGTGCAGGAGATCTTCTAACCTTATGCTTATATGATACATTATTCTTTATCAACAGTAAGTGTTTTGATAATCTCTCAGTTCCCAGGCCTGGACTTGGATAGAATAGAATAAGTTTTTCCCACTTTAGCTGTCAAGCTGGAAGGCATAATTTATCCAATGGTCATCTACTTAACTGCTTCACTGTCGGGCAGAAGTCAACATATAGAGCATTTCGTGGTTTTCTTCGCTCTATCTGCTTTCACAGGTGTAGATCATTTTGGAGGTGTGGGTGGAAGTTATTGCTGGGACAGCAGTGACCTTAGCCTCCACAGTCTGGAATCCAATGATCTCTTACCAGTGTAAAAGAGAAAGTGGCAGAGAATGGTAACAGAGCAACATGGAGCCATAGAATGCTGTGTTGGATTTTTAGACATACACTTCCATGTGTAGCTGATACAAGTACAACGTGGGAGTCAAAAAATGGGCAGGCATAAAGCAGGTTTATTCAGTGTGACTTACAGAAGACAATGAGTTTTGCAAATTGAATTATCTTCTTTGAAGAATCTAAGAGTATCTACTAGTTTTAAAGAAACATCAGATCTTAGCAAGTATACTGGATGCCAAATTTGAGACCTGATGGGCCTATTTTACAAATATATTATTCACAAATGTATTGTTCACAGACTTGTTGGGCTAAAGGAATTCTCTAGACAAAGAGTAACTAAATTTTAGATGTTCCAGGGCCGTTTCAAATAAAAAGTATCTCGAAATTTTCCCTCCTTAAATTCCACATCCTTTAGGGAAAAATCACTGTAGACAGTAATAAATGTTTCCAGGCAGTCATGTGTTAATTCTTAGGAAGCCAGCACTATAATGAAGTGTGGAACTGTGGGAGAGAGAAACAACTGTCACAAGTGTCCTACAGTGTCACCCTATTTCATTGCTGTGCCTACGTCATAAAGAAAGGTCTGATATTAAGAGAGTCCATCTAGACCCAGTTGAGAGTAGCTCAGTGAATTAAGACCCTTTCCTGCTGCACAGGGCCTCTCTGATCTTGGATAACTCCCTTAAAATCAATCTTGACTTTCCTCATTTCAAAATGGCTAGCATAATTAGTACCAATTGCACAAAATTGTTGAGGGGATTAAATGATTTTATGTGTGCAGTGACATTTTTGCAGGACCAGGTCAAAAGCAAATACAGAAAAAACAGGACCACTCATCTCCTCCTGTTGCCTCCTCTTCATTCTTTTCTTCTGCATATTTCACTGGCTTTTATGTTTTTCTGCTACCCCAGAATTCCATATGGTTTCACAGATATTAGATTGAGTAATTATGTGATAAACATACACAATCGAACCCTAGAGAAAAAGTAGTGAAAACAATCTTCATCTGAAGATAATACATACTACCTAGGGATTTAAATAGACTGAACAAGTCCTAATATCTGAAAAAAAATGGACTGTTTCTTATGAACCTGTAAATAGCACTGGAGCCGAACATTCACAAACAATTAATGGAACAGAACACCTTGGTGTTAATAGCTTAGTGCTGCCTGCAAGTTCATTTATACATCCACCTGTTTAGAATGCAGCTCGCACAGAGATGTATAACATTAAAGTCCTCTTGGTTTTATCTATGGCCTACTCTTCTTCTAATTACTCTGTGGTTTAGGCAACTGGAGACACAACTGAGGAGAACTACTGGGCTACCTGTCCAATCCCAGATGAGTAAACTGCAGCTAGCCAATTGCAAATCTTTTTCTCAGTACATATGTTTTGTTGACACTCAGGTCCATAAAATGAGATGATGGTATAATGGGGAAAAGAGACTATTGTGTCTATTTCATCATACTTACAAATGAAACTGTAGAACTCCGAGGTCACTGTATGATGCTCTAAACATAGCAGGGTTTTACTTTCCTGCACTACAAAACTTGTGAGAAGATAGACAGCACTGACAGTTATAGCAAATGGTCAGAGCTGCGAGGGCCCAGAACTAAGATCGTCTTGGCTTTATTTTTAAGTGTGAAGGTAGTGAATGGAGAGGCTGTGCCTCCAGCCCGTACATTAGCATATGAAGCAGAATGATAAAGGAGAAAAAGGTGGAAGAGGAGAGGACTTACACTAGTGGGTTCTTCCATTCTTGTAGAGTTCTCTCCCGGAAACCCGACATAACAAATGGTTTGTTTACATGTCATTTTGTAGGACTGAACCACATGACTATTTCTGTCTTGTGGTTTGGAAAATATGAATATTTAGAGTTTTGAGGTACTTATAACAAAATTCGGGGATGATTAGAAAAAAGCAAAGCAAGACTATGTATTATGTAGCAATAAGTAAAATCTGCAGTTCATATTTTATCCTCTATACCCATTTACTACATTCATACATTCATGATGTCTGCTCACACATAAAGCATATTCTCCTTTCATCAAAGGAAATAAGCACAAACATTTTTCAGCCCCTACTCAGGTCAAAATACACAATGTCAAAGCTAAGGATGGAATCCAGGGATTATACCAAGTTACATTCCCACTCACTTCTTTGGATTTAGATATGATCCTCTGTGGTTTGGAATACAAGATAAACATCAAGTTACTTACTTTGAGATATTTAAAAATAACGCAGGAAAGAAAAATAAAATCAAACTCATATAAGTAATGTAAAGTAATGGGCAACACACAGCATTCTTTGGTCTCTAACAATTAAAAATTTTGCTACAGGAGAGGTACCAAGACTTCCTTGTCTCTTAAGTGCAGAAAAATTAATGTTTAGACAACTGGCAATTCCTTATTACACAGTAAGATTATCACTTTAAATGTTTATTTGAAGGCGTCAATTAACAAGGGTATTGGAAAGGGTATTGGCATTTATAAGTAAAAATTCATGTGAGGTCCATGGCGCCTTCTCTACTTTTATAAACATCCTAACCAACATATGACTTTGGTCCCAGTCACACATCCATCAGTCCTTTCCACCATGTCTGCACACAACATATGGCTTCCTTACATTTTCTCTACCTTTTTCATCCTATTTAGATAATAATACCACCTCTTCCATAATATTTTCTTCCTTTGTCACCATGTCCCTAAGAATTAGATACTATAAGTCTTCTGATTTTAAGGATAGTAACTAGTGTCCAGCCCAATGTCTCAAAACTGAGATACTGATCTAAGAAGTCTAGTTTTAGAATCCATGAACCTAGTTAGTGTTTATTCTATGCTGTCTTTCACAGTATAATCAGACTTTCACATCCTAAAACAGAGACAGAAGGGTAAGGTTTTAAAATGTTTTATTTTTATTTGTATCTGTATTTTTTATATTTTTCAATTTCATATTTTTGTAGTATGATTATAAGAAAAAAGAAACTGAAAATCAGAAAAGATATACAATAATTCACATTTGCCAGGCATGGTGGCACACACCTGTAAAATTCCAGCACTCTAGAGGCTGAGGCAGGAGGATCACTGGGAGTTCTAGGCCAGCCTGGTCTACATAATGAATTCAAGGCCCAAACTACACAGGGAGAACCTGTTTCAAAAAAAAAAAACAAAAAACTTCTTATCAATAGGTATCAACAACCACTTTCTAATTGCAACATGTATAAATCATAATGATTGCTTTACCTCTAGGTAGGTATATTTTACAAGTACCTCTATAGTAGCTTACTGTACTATATGCAGATATAAAGATTCTACAATTTTACTTACTAGTGACTTGACTTGAAAAATTTATAAATATATGCTATATTTCTCCACTCAGCAAGAGATATAGTTATTTTTGAGGTTTATCAACCATTTCAAGATACCACATTGTCATAAATTTTATTGCAGGTAGCGATTTTCTCATTGTAATTTAATGGCCTGAGTGAATTGTTCTGTTACATAAACAGTCTGCTCCCATCACACTGTTAAAATTGAATTAATATCAGAGGGGTGTAACGCTTCCCTCAAAGTTCAATTCTAATAGGTTTTAACTGCAACATGTTTAAGTAAATAATTTCAATTTGTAACATCCATAGCACTGCACATGTGGTAAAACCAATGACGCTTGGTAAGTTAAACCATGGCAAAATTGGAAGGTGATTTGAAAAATTCACTTTATTAGACAAAAATAAAAAGCTATCCACTTGCACAGTAGAAAAGGAAATAAATTGTCTGAGCATGAAAACATACAACGGTCTGAGCAGTAACGGGTGTTACTGTCACGGGCAGAAGGCAGTGGAGAAAGGTTCTTCACGTAGATCACTGAAGCATCTCCCATCTCTGTAACAGCATCTGCCGTAACTCAGTCACACCGAGCAGGCACAAGCTTTCTCCTGGAGCCTACATGTGCAGAAGCTCGCAAGTCACTCTGACTGTGACAGGAAAAGAAAACTCCTGATTAACAGCCTAAGCAGCCAGGGGTTTACCAGATAGACTTTTTTAGACGTATTCCACATACTCATTTAGCACACCTGCGTGGATATTGCAATTTTAAATTATCAAATCAACCCAACAAACCAAAATAACAAGTAATCAACTAAGTTGCTATGTAAAGTATGTAACTGGTCCAATTCCCTTATTTATGTTAGTGTAATGTTTTTCAATTTGGACAAATACAATTACAAGCTGAGGGTAGAAACTCAGAGGAAGCAGCAGGACACTAAATAAGACTCACTACTCACGGGAAGGCCCAACACTTGTTACTTTTCTGTAAGCATCACTTTAAATGATGTTTGGGTATCATGTAGTGACTCTCCCAAACAGCATACATGAATATTTTTAGAATAATCAGAAAATTCTGTAGTAGAATAGAGTTTTGGAATCTTATTTCCAAGGGGAATACTTCTAACCAATCTGTCTCCCTCAGGGAAAACCTAAGATTGCAGATATAGAGCAAAACACCTGTTATTTCCTTGACTCACTAATATATATTTGGGTTTTAAAAACTGAAAAAATATGTTTGGGTATTTTAATTGCATAATGAGGAGGTGGTCAGCAGTCACTGTATTTGGAGCTAGAAGTTATTATCTCTAGGCAATTTATAGTATATTTTTAGTTTCTTCATTGACTTTACTATATTTAATCATTTTTATGTTATTAGAAGAATACTTGAAACATTACTGCAATAAAATATTCTTTTGCATGGCAATAATTTTAGATTTTTTAAATTTAGATTTAGTAAAGCTAAGCTTACATGGAGCTGCTTCTTGAATATGAACTACATTACCTCCTTATGTAGAGTCCAACTGGCTTGGGAATTTGCTAGAATAATGTTTTACAAAAATGAAAAGATGAAAATGATATAATATTCACTGCAGTCAATATTAAGAGACACTATGAAGGGATGGTGCATTATACAGAAGTAAAAGGAATATATAAAACTGAAGAAAGAAAATTTTAAAGAGTAAGTAGGCCATATGTCCCTAATTTCACTCTTCCTAATGGCATTAAATTATTGTGGTTTTCTCTTTAGGACATAAGGTATTACGTTAAAATAGCTTCTGTATTTAGAAAAGATTTTTATACAGGTAAAGCCATCTGGCCATTAATTTGCCTTGAAATTTCTGTAAGGTGCTAAGGGCAAAGCAGCAGATGTCATCAATGAACTGTGCAGAGGCAATAATCAAATCACCTCCCTCACACACCAGAGAGGCACAGCCACAGGACAGGGAAGTGAATGCCTTCATAATTTTAATCCAGTATGAAGAAAATTGTATGATTTGGCTTCAGATTTTTGCATTTCTCTCTCCAAAATTCACTAAAATTAGGAAATGCTGTTCAATACAAACAAACAAGCTGCATTAGTTTCTATTTCAGCAAAGGAGTCTGAAATTCATTCACACCCAAGTGGTACAACGTGATCCATCCAAATGTAGGCATTTTGGTTAATAATCTCCTATTTTAATAATTAAAAATAATGGAATATTGCTATAGCCCTTTCTTTCAAAGGAGTGGCTCTCAACTAGGTGGTGGCTTTGCCCTCCACGGGACATTTGTTGGGCCTGGATATTGCTTTTGGTGATCACCGCAGAGGAATCATACTGGCATCTAGTGGGTAGATGCAGCTCCGCATCCCTCACTACACAAAGCATCTTCCTACAATAAAGGAATTTCTAGTCCAAACTATTATTGGTAACAAGGTTGCAGTTTACAGAAAAACAAAGAATTTTGTTTCACATTTCTTATGGCCTTAGCACACTTTCCAATTGAGTTACACAAATTAGAAAAGTTGACATTGTTATAAAACAGTGAAACCAGAAACTCCTTTTGCAGAATTCCTTCTGCAGAAACCAGGGCAGACCGATCCTGAATAATGAAACCACTTAGCTTTAAGGATAATGCAAGTTAAAGCTACAGTGACGGTAGGAATGCACATCGTTTGCACTGGACAGCAATAGACGCTAAGGAAAGGGTGCCAGCTTAAGGAGCAGGTGGACAGGGAAGAGTCTGAAAAAGAAATCAGGAGGGACCATTAGTGAAGCAAAGGGACAAGTTTTATGAGGCGCTCTCTGTGGGCTGGGGTCCAGCCGTTCCCTATCTCAGCCCTGTTTTTCCAGTTCAGATTGAATCCTCGTGGCTGGAGAGACAATTCAGTTCCCATAAGGTGAAGCTTTGTGATTTAGAGGTAATCTGGTTCCCGTGACAGGAATCCTCATGACTTGAGAAATCTTGCCCATGTGAGACTCTGCTGGAATGAAGGTGACCGGAAGTTTAGGGCAGCGGAGACTTCTGGGAAGAGGTGTCAGTGTTTAAGGGCCATGAAATGGACTCGGTGAATTCACAGCCGGTCAACTTCATTTTGCCAACTTTAAACAAACATACCCTAAATAACAAACATGTCTGCACAGAGCTGAGAAGGATTTGACCAAATTGCACAGAATAGAAGTCAAGTTTTATACTATTTTTACTTACTATTGGGCATTTATAGGTCCAAGTAAACAGTCATAGGTTTTAGCAAAAACCACTTTTCAGTCCCTGTGCTTTTAAAATAAAACACAGATCATTATTTTAATGAGTAACAAGTTAAGTAATATAAACTTGTATGGTGGGAACATGGTGTGCATCTTCGTTTATGACTTAATAAGCCACTTGGAAACGGTGATGTTTGTTATCTTAGTTATCAAATCAGAGTGTAGCTTTTCTTGGACCCTGGAAAAATTGTTCCATGATGGAAAACAGTGCACATTTGAGCTCATGGTTGGTAATGAGAAAACTTGCAAATTGACAAACTGCTGGGAGTGGAAGGGTGATCTTTCTGTGCTCAAATCTCCGCTATAGAAAGCTGCCTTGTTTCCTAATGGCAGTGGCTGAGGGATATTCATCCCACTTGTTGGTCCTTCCAGGCCCAAAGGGCACTTCTGGTATGACAGGGATTCCAGCTCCTTTCTAGTGCTACTACAAACGAGTTAAAGAAATCAATGCATGTTAACAGAAGGGATGTGGATAACAGATACCTAAGACAGTGTAGATTGGAAAAGACAGGCCAGCTAAGTAAGGGTTGATATCTTGGTAGGGATTTCAGAGTGAGATGGCAGAGGGAGATATTTGAAATTTAAGGCAGCAGGACACTGCGAGAGGAATGGCAATAAGGTTTAATAAACATGCCATAGGCGCTACACTGGCTTCAGATGGGCTTGGGGAAGAAAATACAGGTTTTACTTCTTAGTTATGTGTAAGGTTTCTCTGTATTCAATACTCCAGCAAGACAGACAATGCAAAAGATTTCAGAATTAGTTCAAATATTTTACTTCTACTTAATTATTTAAATTCTGAACAGTAGGTACTGAAGTCCTTCATTCAAATGACCATTTCAGGTAAAAGTCTATGGCTTTTATATACTTCTAAAGTACTATAGAAATGATATATTAATCAAATTAATATTAAAAATTTGAGCTTCTAAATTTTTAAACAGTTGTCTGAATATCCCACTGTATTGTGTTGAAATAGGCTATTTTTTTGTGCTGATAAAACATGATGTTCTTATTAACTGGGAATGCAAATAAAAACACTGTCATGATATAAAATTCCCTAGAAAGATGGATAATCATGATGAAAATATGATATGATTTCATTTCTTTCTGAATTTAGAATGCAGTGTTTCTTATGTTGGCTTTAACTACACTGACTATCACTCTGAGAAATTCCGGTTTAAATTGGGTTTAGGCTTCATGAAGAATAGTGTCCTCAAGAATATGCAAAATGATGTACAAAAAAACATGGCTTACAATGAATATGCACCCCACAACACCCACACTGCAATGCTGAATCAGAATGGTGATGTCCTTTGAGTCACAGCCGGAATATCTCAGCGTGGTTTCAATATACTTTTTTGGCAAACTAAGAGCTGCTATTTAAACTGTGCATAGGGCTGGGGATGTAGCTCAGTAGAGGAGCTCTTAGCTACATATGTGAAGCCCAGAGTTTAATTTACAGTACCAGTGAGAGAGGGGGAAACCTGTGTAAATAATTATTATTAGCAAAGAACAAATGGAAATTGCTTTGGACTGAATGGTGACGTCCAAGATTTATATGTTCCAACTCTAACTCTCCATGTAACTGCATTTGCAAATCAGGATTTGAGGAGATAGAGATTACATGAAGACATTTAGAGGGAGCTTTGATCCCAGGACTTGTAGCCCTCTGAGAAGGGCAGAGACCGGAGAGTCCTCTCCACCATGTGCGGGAGATTCCACCACAACTCAAACAGGCTAGCACTTCCCAGGCCTCAGCCTGAGAAAAGAAGTGTCAGTTGTTTAAGTCACCCGCATATGACAGTGTGTTATGAGAGCCTGTACCCACAAACAGAGAAATGTAAAGTGGTCCGGAGCCACACCCACTTTACAGAATGAAACGGAAGGAATTTGTTACGTTGAATATCTGAAAGGCAAAAAAATGAGGAAATATCTATATTTTATCTTATGTTGTCTTCAGAGTATGTCAAAATCCATTTTAAATTAAATTACATGGAATGTATTAGATCTGTGCCTAAATACGGTCTTCACATTTGTATTTTTATGCGAATGCCAAAGTTCCAGTTCCTGTTGTTGGAAATACCATCCTTTCCATTGAATTGCCTTTGAACCTTTGTCAAGATTAAAAGCTGTATTCGCGTGGCATTATTCCTGTCCCATGTATCTGTGGACTATACTTTTGCCAATAGCAAACTACTTGTATTATGATGGCTGTAGAGCCAATCCTAAAAGGGAGCAGTAAAGGGCCTCTGACATCAGCTCTTCTTCACTCTTGTTTTGGCTATAGCAGATCTTTTATTTTTCCATACAAATTTAGAATCAGTTTGTCAATACCTGCAGAATTGCTTATAGGATTTTGTTGAAAGTGTGTTAAATCTATAAATCAAATTAAGAACTGGCATCACCATAATATTGAGGCTTTTAATACAGGAACCATAAAAATCTCTGTGTTCATTGAGAACTTTGATTTATTCCATTAGAGTATCATGTTTCCTCACATATAGATCCTATACACATATTATTAAATTTTCTACTTATTTCAAATTTTCTTTGTTGTTATAAGGGTTCTTATCATAAGAGTTTATTTTTTTCCCCCTAGAATACGCAGTTTTCATGTATGAACCTTATACTCTGAGATTTTGTTAGAAATACGTATTTGTTAAAGGATTACTTTTTGTGAATTTTAAAAATTTGGGAATTTCCATATAGGCAGATATATCATTTGCAAGCAAAGCCAGATTTAATTTTTCCTTATAAACATGTACATCTTCCGTGTGTGTATGTGTGTATTGTTTAACTTTCTAGGTCTTTCAGTACGCTGTTGAACGCTAGTAGTAAGATAGGACATTCCTTGGTTCATGTGTTAAGTCTAACAATCACGTTTCTCAGAAGTAAGTGTAATGTTTACTACAGGGCTTAAATTTGTAGATGTCCTTTATTAAATTGAAGAAGTGACAGTAGGCCATAATTTTAATTAAGAGAATTAAAACATAAATATACAAGTTAAACAAGAGTATATGTTCAACCTTGTAGCCAGGAAGGAAATTTTGAGATTGTGATTGAGAAAATGTCTTCAAGGAAATATGTAATATTTACTACCAAAATTATTTTACCTCTATTCCACTATAATAATCTAGAAACTCAAGTACAAATTACAAATAATCATCTGTCTCTCTATATGTGATTGTCTCTATGTATTATTAACTTTACTAATTTTAAAAGTATATTAGTAAATAAGTAGGTGCTGTAACTGGCAAATTAAGCATACAACAACGACACGTGATTTTACTTTAACAAAAATAATTGCCATTAGCTTGTCTTTAGAAAGGCTAAATGTTTTTGAAAATATGTAAACTTTCATCTCCAGTAATATTGAAAGAAATTTCAGAACATAAATATTGAGGTTTATCTTGATTTTCTAACTAATTCACAAAGATAAAAAATTTGCTTTGATAAAACCTCTGGAAAATGCATACTGTCCCTAATTTATGGTGAAAGGATAAGTTAATGTACAAGGTATAAAAGCACTTGGCTGCATAAAGCAACAGACAAAGAATGTTCAATTGTGCAGTTCACAAAGTGAGTTCCTTAAGCTCCCAACATAAAAAAAATAATAATAAATAGCAAAGAGTATGGTTAAATGTTGAAATTTTGAAAACCCAACAATAAGAGTATACTGAAGAAATTTGTAATATATTCACATAATGAAATGATGTAACATTATTAAGATTATATTTGTAAAATTATAATCTTAATTCAATGTTAAAAATCAATGTACAAGGCCAGGGATATAGCTAGGCAGCTAAGTGCCTGCCTGGCAAGAACAAGGTCCTGAGTTCGATTCTTGATAACAAAAAAACAATCAATGTACATCAACAAAGATAAAGAGACAATGTTTCAAGATAGAGAGGCAGAGAGAGAGAGACTGAGAGAGAGAGAGAGAGAGAGAGGCAGAGAGAGAGAGACTGAGAGAGAGAGAGAGAGAGACACTTAGGCATAGTGGCGCAAGCCTGGAATCTCAGCACTCAGGAGGCTGAGGCAGGAGAATTACTGTGAGTTTGAGGTCAGCTTGGGCTACAAAACTGAGTTTATGGCCAGCCTAAACTGCATAGTGAAAGCCTGTCTAAAAAAAAAAAGAAAGAAAGAAAAAGATGATTTAAAAAATCATGGAATAATAATGAAGATGATTTCTGGTCAAATAAAAGTGTAATTGTTTCCTAAGTGATATTTAACTCCCTCAAATTTACTACAATAATTATGATTAAAGTTAATGAGAGTAAGGTTTATTAGTTATAGATAATATGTGAAATAGCTGAAGAAATAGGACTTTAAACAAAAAAGCTTAATTTCTACTTTATCTTTTTATTTAATTTTCTTCCTACCTAAGTCATTTATATGTGAAAGATTAATAAGAAAAATTTACCTTTGTTAGAAAATAGAAATTATTTCCGTGGAAATATCATTGCCACTTTTACCTAGACTATATTAAAATATTTTTTATTAAAAATTTAAAAATTAAAAGTAAAAAACTATATTAAAAATAAAAAATAAATAAATGAAACAAATATTACTATACAAACTCAAATATAGCACTGATGTATGGAATAAAATTCATAAATTGTAATGAGTATAAAAATTAGAAAATTTTAAGAGTGGAAATCACCTTATAAAAGTGACAAATAATTGTCTCCAAAAAGTTGCTAAAGATAAGTGTATTAAATATAATTTGAAGATTTAGTATAACGGATTTTTCCTTCCATTTGGTCACTTAAGAGATGCTCATTTCATTAAAATGCATTTTTCAAATATCACATTTCCAAGTGATTTATTCTACTTTAACCTTTATAAATCCCATTATAGCCATGACTATTTATTTTATAATTGCCATTTTTCCCTTGTACTGATTATTCTATTTTATAAATAATGAATAACTAGCATTCTATATAATACCTCAACAAAATCAAAATCATCATTTTAAACAGAAGGGAGAAAAACTGTAAATGGGATCAGGTTTTGAGAGCAATAGGTAAGACATGTTTCAGAGTGGAAGTTTTCTGATTTCTGGGATAATATTCTAATGCAATACGTGTTATACAAGTTGGTAATTACATAGTAGTAACATGAAATTATTATGACCCAAGATATTTTTAGCTATTTTAAAATAGCAATTTCAAGTTACTACCACATAATGTGTATTGTATAAGTATTATATAAAATTTCACATTTAATAAATGTTTTCTTAAAAGATATAATTATGCAATCCACTATGGCCAATCACTATGATTTTACTCTTTTGATATACTTTTTTAAGTTGAAAGTCAAATTGATCACAAACACTGAGCTTTACAGATTTAAATGTTACAAGAATATGATCAGAATTATTCTAATGAGAAACATCCTGTCAAGTGGGAGAAAAGGCAAAATTATTCAACACTGGAAAATAAACAGTGTGGCATGGTTGAGACAGTGCTCTTATAAGTTAGGAATACTGTGCCAGACAGAGAAAAACATTCAAGATAATGGCATTAAATCCAATTAGTAGAAATATGTCTTCAAGAAGTTGAGCCTAATTAAAGAACGTTAATTCTAGGAATAGTGGTATCAGAGTGTAGCTAGGCAAACTCAATTTCATCAAAATAAAATCTTTCTGCACAGCAAAGGAAATAATCAACAGAATGAAGAGAAAATCCAGAGTCTGGGGGAAAAATATTTGCAAACTGTATATCCAACAAGAACTTCTACAGTGTAAAAGGAATTCCAAAATTTCAGTAGCACAATCAATCTATTAATAATAATTGGACGAAAAAGGCATAAAAAAACCTAAATAGATTTTTTTAAAAAAGAAGACACATAAATGGCCAACAGATACATGAAAAAGTTTTTAGCAACACTAATCATCAGGGAAATGCAAATCAAAACAGCAATGAAATACTGTCTCACTCCCGTGAGAACAGATACTAAAAGCAAACAAAAATGGACAATAGATAAATGCTAGCAAAGATGTGGACAAAAATGAATCCTAGTAAAGATTATGAAAAACATTGTAGAGGCTATTCAAAACATTTTAAATAGAACTACCATATGATCCATCCGTACTATTAGTACTACTAATGTATATGCAAAGGACTCGAATTCAGTATGTGTCAACACGAGGTTGCCATGCTCATATTTACTGTAGCACTGTTCTCAAATAAGAAGTGGAAACAATTGGCACCCCTCAACTGATGAATGGATAAAGTGTAACACATACCACAGTGGAATACCATTCAGTCAGAAAAATAATGAGTTCCTGTCATTTGTGGATTGGATGGACCCGGATGTCATTATGTTGAGTGAAATGAACTAGACACAGAAAGACAAATACCACATGACAAATACTACATAGTCTCACACTTACATAGAATCTAAGAAATGAGTTGATCTCATGATGTGGAACGTGGGTAGTAAGAGTGGAGGAATGTTTACTAAGCTCATAGGAGAAATAAATTCTGGTATTCTTCTGTACAATATTGTAGCTATAGATAATAATGTCACACTATATGTTTCAACAAAGTTTATCAAAAGGAAGGAGTTTCAATATTTTCACAACAAAGAAATAGAACATATTTGCAGAGACAAGATATATGTTCTCTGATTTAAACATTATACATTGAGTACATGTATTGGAAAATGGCAGTAGTTTATAAATACGTACAATTTTTATGAATTAACAGAAAATGTTTTTAAAAGAACTAGGATAATTTAAGTGGGAGAATAATGAAATAAGTAAAGTTGCAAAGATTAGAATTAGCAATTCAAGGCATCTGATAGGCAATTTCTCTTCTCCTTCTTAGAAACTTGTTAGAATGACAGAAAGAATTTAAAACTACAAACATCATAGCTGTACTGATGTGAGCATCATTACCAGGTTTAATACTGAAGAACTTCTGGAAATATCAAATAGCTATAAGAAAGATAGAAGAAACCAATGAAAAACTAGGAACTGTAAAACCATTTACTGGTCAAAAGGGCTTTCTAGAAAGTGACATGTGACACAAAAACTTTACCATCACCTCAGGAAGAGCAAGATCAGGATGCAAGCTATGAGTAGAATGTGGCTGTCATCTTTAGGGTGCCAGTGAAGAGACTGAGACCTTTTGGCCCAGATATTAGCATTGCTGCCCAGAGGTTTTATCCTTGAACAATTAAGTGGTAGCTTATTACAGAAGTATGGCAAACAAATCATTGAGGTTGAAGACAAAATTAAGCAGTGTCCATAAATTCTACACACACAGATACATTCTAAGGACAAAATTCTAAGGACAACTGACAATCAGAAAATCCTGGAAAATTCCCTTCCCTGCTTAGTCATCAGAACAAATATTTTTATGATTATAACCTGAATTTATCACTATAGGAAGAAATTTTAAATATTCTGATTACCCCCAGTGCCAATGCTATTTATTCTAGATGCTAATTAATAAGTAAAGAGAATATACATAAATAAGAATATGCAATATATAAGGAAACTAACAGCTACAATGTGGATATCCAGGTGAACAACAAAAGAATTTATTTAAACATGGTTAAACAGGAAGCAAAACAATTTTATAACCATTATAATGAGTGATATTCAATATTCAGAAATATTTTTTAATATTGCCCCCACATCAGAAATAGCCAGTGTCCATGGAGAAAGCAATGTCACATACAGCAATAGGATATAGAAGAATTATTACTATTATTACTACTATTACTATTGTTATTATTAACTGTTCTCCCTGGAAAGAGCCATGCAGGTATAAGGTGTTCTTAGTGGTTGGAAAGGGCAGAGATGGTGGCTTGGGTTTTAGGGTACCTAGAAATGGGTCAAAGTGAGGCTTCAGGGACTGATCTGAGCTTCCTGCCAGTGGGAGGAGAGGGCACACATGGGCTCGCTGCCGGCTTATCTAGAAGGGATGTGGACAGAAGAAGGAGGAGGACCTGAAAGTTCTCTGAGGCCAGACAGCAAAATGGAGGCTTCCCCTTGACGGTGACAAACTATAAACCCAGAGGAGAGAATATGTGCGAAACGGACAATGAATTCACATCCATAACATTTAATGATCTCTGTACAACAGTATAAAAAGCTAAATAACTCAGCAGAACAATAGGCAAATCTACGAATGCTTAGCAGAAGCAGTAGCCTAAAAGGTTTATAAGCTTCCTAAACATACCCATAAATAAACTCAATTATAAACAGGGAAACAGAAAAGCAAAATGTGTTATCTTTATAAGCACCTTAGTGGCTAAAATTAAGAAATGAGACAAATACAAAGATGATTATGGCAACAAATGAAGTCCTTTCAATTGCTGAGGGAAATAAAATATAACCATTTGGAAAGTGATTGGCTCTTACCTACCAAAAAACAATGCATTCTTACCTCACAATGAAATGCTGCCTCTCCTTCTAGGAGTCTTGAGATGTATCAATAAGTAGACGTTCCTGCAAAGATTTTAAATCCTATTCTCTGTGAAACCCTAATGAAATTAATTCACAGTCTCTGGAGTGAAGCCCAGACATCAGTAGTTTTGTAAAAGCTCTCTAAGTCTCCTCAATATACTGCTCAGGGCTGAGAACCACTGCCTTAAAGAAATTCTTGCACGTATGTACCCAAAGACATGAACACGAATATTGTAATATTTTTTAATAATAAAGAAATCATAGAAACACGGCAAAACAAAACCCCACAAAAGTTCATCTGCTGAAAATGGATAAACACGGTGGTAAATTAGCCTCATCTGTTCAGGCCCCATTTATCTCACTGTTCCTTTGGACCTGTATACCAACCTAAAAAATCCTATCCTTGCTTAAAATGCAGTCCACTCTGTGTCCCATAGGAAAATCAGGGTCATTCACCACAATTCATATGTTTTGCATTAACAAAACATGAAATAAGCACATATTCATTTTCCAGATGGCATAATCCATTGAATAATTTTTGTTTTGCATAATAATAAATGGACACCTTTATAATGCAGTAAATTCCTATTCACTTTTTGTCTATTTATTTACCTTCTATTGTGCTTCTACAAACCTTTTACCTTTATCAGAATCATATAGCTTTAGTTTCCTTTGATGTATACTATACATTTGTACTTGAGAATGCTTATTTCTTCCCATTTTTCTTTATAGAATGTTATTTGTTTCTCCATTCTAATGTTACAAAACCTTTCTGGATTTTTGAATATCAGTTTTGACATTAGTCTTTTACAGATTAATGTAGAAATAAATCGTTTCATTAGAGTATTTAACATTTCTGCCCTGAACACTAATTCTTCTACTAAGCCCTGTCTACTAATTCTTCTTTTATTTCCATGAGAAGTAATTTAGAACACTTTCACATGTATCTTACAAAATTTTATTTGACTCGCTACTTCACATTGCGCATATTATTGTGTATTTTGCTATTTTTGTAAAGAAAAACTGTGGCCATTTGCTCATTAATTTTGTGACTTGACAAGAATCAAATTCTCCTACAGATTTTTGTTTGTTTAATTTCCTCCTAAGAATCCCAAACAGTAACCCAATCATCTATAAAAAAATATGGTTTTATTTCCAATTTTGTGATAAATATTTTGTAGATCAATGTCCTCAACATTTTTCAAACTATAGAGTGCTTTCCCACAGTGCTCCTGAGGGGACATTACATGACCAAGAGAACAACATGTCAGGCGATGTGCAACTTGTAACACGCAGTTATCAGAGACACTTTAGCTCCCTTGGTTTTCTCAGACTCCCTGGGTTTCTTGGACCTCTTGCTCTGCTGGGAAGATTCCAGAGGTGACTCAAAAAGGACTGACAAACTTGTTTAACAGGAAGCACCAGTTTGCTAGCATGGGAGTGAGTACCCTGCATCTCCAATAAGCTCTTAGATGGCTTCAGTCGCTGCCAGTATCTAACTGCCACGATAGGACAGAGAATGATAAACAAGAACCCTCTATCTGGCCCTTCCAGAATTCCCTTCTCACAGAGACCCAAATAGATAATAAACGTTTACCACTGTTTTAAGATAGTAAATTCTTGATAAAGCCATAGATAATTAACACAGATTTCCTGAGTTTTATCTCCTTTTGTCTTTCTGTTTTAGTTGAACTGCTATGCTTCTCTGGAACGGGGTTTCTCTACCTTAACATGATGGACACAGGCATTCACAATTCTCTGTTGTGACCTCCACTCACTAACCTCTAGCAGCACCTCTCTCTGCATGACAAAGATATCCCCAGAATTTTCCAAATGTATTTAAGGAATTGAGAGAAATGAAACCATTCTCAGTTAAAAACCACTCTTGTAGAATAATGCAGAATAACCATCATTTAAACTAGTGATATGCTAGTTAATATTTTAAAACTGACAAGTCAGAAAGAAAAAAATAAAGCCTTCATTTGTGATCCGTGTTGATTTACTTTTCTTGATTTCTAGTGGATGACTTCTAGTTAGCAACAGGAAGTTACTAAATGCATAGCTGAAAAAAATGCCATATTTCCTGTAATCTGGTTCCAGTTAATTTGAACACATTCACTAGTATGTTTAATACTTGTGTGTTTAGTTTATATTTCTTAGAATTCTAGCTATTCTTAGAAAGTTTTATAGAATTTACTCACTAAAATGAAATCTAAATATTTACTGACACATATATAAACGCACTCACAGACTTACAGATAAAAATAAGCTAGAAGTCTTACATGTCTTCTATTAAATTTATTCCTGAGTGTTGGATGTCTTTGGTGGTCTTTAAATTTTTAAAATTCATTTTTCAGCTCATTGTAGAAATTCAATTTATATATGATCTAGCTGTCTGCAAAGCTGATAAGTAGAGTTCGATTCACTTCTCTCTGTTCATTGTATATCCCTTAAGATTTTCTGTTAGCTCTGAAAAAAGATAATTCTAGAGCATTGCCACTTTTCCAGAGTGTGAATCTTAAAGACCACAAGCAAATGGCTGAGGTTTTCAGGTGCATCTCTTGCCTCAGGCTGCGCCAGAACTGCAGCACCTCACCCAGCCCTCAGCCTTCTTGTTTCAATAAGCTCTCAGTCCAGGCAGCCCTATCTTTTTGACTTAGTAGTGCCTCCTCCGAAAGAAGCCTAACCCAGTTCTCAGATGACACTTCCAGTCCCTGCTGCTGTCTTCTGCCCCAGACCCTGTTCTGCAAATTCCAGAAGCTCGGACTCTAACCCTCATCCACACCTTTGTTCTCCATCTGCTTCCAGGTAGAAAATGTCCCTAGCCCAAGCACGGTGGGCAACACTGGGGTCCACAGCATGTGTGGGTTCCTCCACGCACACAGGACATGAACAGCTGTCATACTTGAATGAAAACAGTTTCCTCACATACTTTCACCATTTCTGTAGCTGGTAACAGCAGGACAGTACGTTCAGTATCAGTTATTCCATCATAGCCAGCAGTAGAAATCCCTCTCCAGAATAATATATAATATGTATGTATTCGCACTTTATTGTTTTTAAATAGCCTGTTTCCCTAAGTGCTTGACTTCTCAGTTATATGCTACATAAACTTCTTTTGTTATAAGTTTGTTTCTGAAGTTGTTTGTACTTATTTATTTTAGTTACTGTCTTTATAATACCACGCTACAGTGTAACTACTACAGTACTCCTTCCGCATATTGTCTATTGGCTTTTCAATATAAACAATGGCAAAATTTGCATTTATTCTACCTTTCCTCTCTCCTTTTCCACTATTCAAACTTATTTTGTTTGTTTAGTTGTTCCATGATTTATTTGTACTCCTAAGTATATTTATTACTTGGCTATTTGGTATATTGATTATATATTTTATTGCCTGCATATAAAATTTAAGGAAATCAAGGTACATAACTCCTTTTGTTCATTTCTCTCTTCTTTATGAGTTCTATTATTTTTACTCTATGATGGAAAATATTTTAAATTCTGCTCAATCAGAATAACACACACACACACATTTCCCATCTCTTTCCCTTTTCAAGGATAGATTCATCAGAGGAGAAGTCAAGATGGCCAATCAGTGAGCAACAAAATACAAAGCCTCCTGGGAGAAACAATTTATATGCCAGAATAAAACACCCTGGAGAGACCCAGACAGAGGGAGATGGATCCTCTTGACACAGGAAGAAATTAAAACTTAAAAAATCTCGTCAAATACATCAGGACAACAACTGACACAGCTAAAAATTATGGGACACAGTGTTTTCATTCGAGGCGACCCGCCAAGTCTACAACGGCCTGGCAGAGCCGCCCACACTTGTTCCTGCCGCCACTCACAGAAAGCACAGCAGCACTGAAGTTAGGGGTTGGTGAACCCCACGGAGAGTGGAGCTGGCAAAGGGACCTTCATTAATCCACAGTCAGCACTGGGAATGAGACCCCCCCCCCCGAGGGAAGGGCACGACCAAATGGGCAACATGTTGGAATCTGACAGGAAGAGCCTAAACTGGGAGTGACAGTCACTTCAGTTGGTTCCTCCCTCCCCAGAGATGATTCGTGGGATTTGCTTGGACTGAGCTGTGCCCCTGGCCGGGACTCAGTGAGCCATCCCAAATCGATTCCCTGTGCCTAGCACGCACTAACCGGGTGAAGGCCCCTGAAGTTTGGCTGGCTGGGTGGGGAGGGGCAGGTAAATACAACCACTGATTACACCTCAGTTACACCTCAGTGACAAGAGCAGGCAGGAGAGGGTCGAGGTCCCTTGCCAGCGTGCTTTGGAAGAAACGTGGCCAACAGGGAAGGGGGCTGGGACCTGCACTGTAACCTGTGTGGAGGAAGCCAGGGCCATGACAAGAGAGAGAGGCAAGAGGAGGTGCCCAGCCCATAACCCTGAGAGCACTGATCCAAGAGAGGAAAAACAAGGGAGACTGAGGGCAGCAAACACGCAACATCAGACACAGCTTCAATAGACATTAAGAGATATCTTTGGGACCTTGTAGACAAGCTCAAAACTGAAATATTAAATCAGGTAAAGCAGGATATGAGTAGAGTAATAAAAGAAATGCTCTTAGGAAGCATCTCTCAGAAAGATACAGATGAAAGAAGGGAGGAACACAAAAAAAGGAGAGAAACATTTGATAAAGAATATAAAGAAAATATAGAATACATGAAGCAAATTCAAAGAAACTACCATGAAATTAAAAATTCCATTGAAAGCTGGCAAAACTCCTTAAAAGAAACTAAGGATAGACTATCAAAACTTGAAGACAAGTTTGCAGTGTGTAAACATGAAAGGAAAGATCTCTTAAAAATAACAAGGAAACAGGCAGTAACAATACAAAGGCTAGAAGATGACAAGAGAATCTACAATTTAAGAATAAGAAACATGAACAAAGAAGCAGGAATACATACAGGCAAATTACAAAGGCTATTCATGGAAATAATTAAGGAAAACTTCCCAAGCATGGAAAAAGAAAATGACATTCGGTTGTGTGAGGCATACAGAACTCCAGCCACCTGCAACCAAAACAGATCTACACCCAGACATATAATAATCAAGATACCAGAAATTCAATATAAAAACAAAATATTAAAAGCCGTCAGAGAAACGAAACATTACCTATAAAGGTAAGCCCATCAGAATCACGGCTGACTTCTCAACACAGACCATCAGATGAAGAAGAGCTTGGAGCACAGTCTTCCAAGCCCTGAAAGAAGATAACCTCCAGCCCAGACTGATGTACCCTGCAAAACTGTCACTAGAAATTAATGGACAAACAAGATGCTTTCATGACAAAGAGGAACTGGGAGAGTTTGTGACCACTAATCCAACCCTATAGAGAGTACTGAAGGACATTCTAGAGAGAGAGAAAAAAAATATCAGGATTTTAGGAACAGTGTCAGAAAGGCCTCAATGAGTGGGGCAGCCTGTAGAATGAAGGAGAAAACTAAACAAAGGCAGAAAAATAGCATAGCAGAAATGAAGCAGAGATGGATAACTAGAAAATTATAACATAGATGGCCTTGATAGGCTATATTGTTAATAATGCACCAGGATTTAAAACCCACATTACTCATACTACTCTGCTTAGATGTATTATATTCTGTACCAGTGATTCTACCTGGACTAGATTTGAGGACACAGACAGTAATCCTGAAAATAACAGGATATAATATGGTAATCATCCTTAATTTCCTATTAACTTAATCTAAAGTTCTGTAAAACCTACACTGTTTTACCATGACTGATCGTAATCGAATCTGGTTTGTTAGATTGCTGTTTTGTATTGATAGATTTTATTCAAAGCTGTTATGATTGATAGTATCAAGTCTGAGAGTATAGGCAACTACACTGAAGATGACAAGATTCACTAGAATATTCACTCTGGTTTGATTATTACCTGCCTTTGAAGTTTTATACTGTGTACAATGTTTTATTTTACTAATATTGTTATTTACTGTTATACTCAATTATACTGTTATATTCAATTATGCCTGATAATATAGATATTCTATTGAAGATAATAAGAAATAACACAGTAATCATTGTAGATCACCTTGTAACTGTGGTTTTATATGACTTTTTGGTTTCATGTTTTTATAGGAATTTGTTTTGTTTTGTCTTGCTAATTTTTGTTTTTCCCTCTAATACAGAAAGGATAGAAATACATGTAGAGATTCATGCTTTCATAGCTGTTTACACTCTCACTGTTTGAATATCTACTTTGTATGCTTTAATTTTGTAACTTGAACAACTATGTCTAAGAAGACAGTATGTAATTTAGCAACTAGTGATTTCTCACTGCTCTTTTTTCTAAAATTCTGTTTTGTTTCTACCCCTTTTTCTGTTTTGCTTATTTTCTTTTTTTAAAAAAAATAATAGATTCATCAGTTTTGTCATGATATTTTATTCAGTTTTCTCTTTTTTAGGAAAATTTTCTACAAAAATAATGTAAGGAAATTATATTCTCTTAATTCTTACCTATGTGAAAATTTTCTATAAATGTCTTTTATAGTTGATGGTGGCTTAGCTCTGCATGATAATCTTTAGGTTACATTTTCTCTGAGAGATTTAAAGCCTTGCCCTGCATCTTGTGTAGAATGTGTTTTTCCTTTAAAACAAGCTTACATTATTTTATTTCCCCACTGGCACTGTGGCCAGTTTGCTTGGCTACAAAAACATTTTTTCTTTGTATTTGGCAAAACCATGGCCGGTTTTTGTCTCACTTTTAACTCCATGTGACTTTTTACTGCAGGATACAGTGTACCATTTTAGCTTATAAATTCAAGCCTTCCTTTATCTGTGGAAATTCTTTTTGAAACATATCTTTAAGTGCTTATTTTCTCCTCCAACAGTTTGCTGTTCTTCTTCAGGAACAGTAACTATGTTAAAAGGACTCTGTCTTTATAGATATTAGCTTATTTCTAACGCTTAACGTTCATTTTAGCTTATTTTCTGAATCCCATGCTACATGACCTTTATTGTATTGTCCACAATACTTATTTTTATATTTTTATGTATGTCACAGCCAAAGGTAACTTTCTCTCTGTGTTCAGCTTATCTTTGTCTTCTAAGTGTACTCTGCTTCTGTTTCTCAGGCTACTTTGCCTCTGCACTTTTACTCTGTCATCTTAATCTCTGATTGTTCAGCCATGAGTTCATGATTGTTTCATTAAGCTGTGCGCCTTCATTCTAGTGTACCTAATCCAAGCTCATCAGCTCTCTGACAAGAATTTTTGACAAACCTTCTTCATCCCCCATTCACTTTGTGCATGTTGTCCTTACCATCCTTTTTCTACATAATATATTTGCACTAGCTCCTTTCCTGCTACTTCCTTGTCCTTGAATAAAAAGAAATATTCACCAGTATTGCTAGAGTTCTTATTATTATACAGAAGCTACAGCAAGCTTACAAATGAACAAGAATTCTCTCTGGGTTATCAAGATTGTTTTCTGGACCAGGTTGTTTTGGTTCTAACTTTGATTCTTTCTATTAAAAAAAAAAAGTACCAAGACTGCAGTGCTACATTCAATTTTAGCATTCCTTTCTATGCTAATTCCAATATATATATATGTTTGTGTGTGTGTGACAAGACAACAACAACAAAACAAATAAACTAAAAACAAAACAAAAGAAAATCTTATAAACTCCTTGCCTGTGAAACCTATGCTTATTTCTTAAAACTGATGATTATCGTTTTGCTCATCAGGGTAAGAACTTAGCCCAGTGAATTTGATACATGATTTGTATTCATCAAATAATGTCTCTGCATCTTTCCTAACACTGTGGCAGTCTTCTGTGACGCAACACCACAAGAACATCTATGCAGCATATTTTCATCATGTTTCAAAGAAATAGCTCCAAATTCTCTATATATACATCGCTGTATATAAAACACTAGTTATGTATAAGAATGCAAGCAGGAAGCTATGATAATATTAATACCTCAGATGGACTAAAGATCACTAATTCGCCTTTATAAAATTCTGTGCTTTGTGTTACTGACAGGAATTGTTACCACAAAGATATATTTCAGCCACAAATTTTAAATAATGAAAATGTTCAGTCTGTTAAAGCCTAAAATGCACTGAAGTAATCTTTCACCTTTTTATGTTTTCTGTTTTAGAATTTATATCAGACACCAGTAATTTATTTATCACACTGCAGATGGCATCAGCCATTTAGTATTATATTTTATTGCTAAAATATTGGAAGACTTCCATATATATAACAACCTTTTAGGACCTTCCCTATTTTTCCTTGGTTCCCCATCTAAAAGATGGCCTCTCTATTATAGGCCTTGATTTTTATCTCCAACTTTAGTTCTTTCTTTCTACATAATTTCATATCATGTTCATGAAATCTTTAATTTCTATCTGCTTCATTATCAGTTTTAACAGAATCAAGATTGCTTTTCTATATTGGAACATCTGGACTCTCACTGGAAAAAAACTTTAATAAATTATGTATAGATCTAGCAATGTCAATGTACTGAGCACATCTATTTTGAAAATATAACTGTTTTTTGTATTTCTTCATACCATGAGTCTGAAGACTTTATGGTAAATACATAAAAAACCAGCATAAAACCCTAATGTACACACTCTAGAGTTCCACTTCTGATTTTTGGTGTAAAAGAATGAAGTATTTGCATATGTGATGATACATATGTAGGAAGGGAAGGAACGAAGAAAGGGAGGGAGCAGGAGAGAAGAAAGGGAAAAGGGGAGAGAGATAGGAGAGCAGGAAAGATCGGCAGATGGAGGGAAGGAAAGAAGAGCAAATACAAAAATTGCCTATGCACCGTATGCTTAGCAATGGCAGATGACAGAGAATCCTTGCTGGACTGACTCCCACACAGCCTCATATGCAGTCAGCTCCCTTCAGCAGCTTTTAGAGCTTAGTGGTCTGGATCTAGATAAATCTGCAGAGCTCCTAAGACTGTACTCATTGAAGAAGGAGTCAAAAAGACATTGGCAATTGTGAAGGAATACTTGAAATCTGAGAAAAACCAAATGCAACAAAATACTTTCCTGGCAGAACTCACTCCAGCTCTCACTCCTGCTTGTTTTTCCTAATGTAAAACCAATAAAGCTGAGACTGAAAAATAATAATAATAACTTACACCGTGGAAAAACTCTTAGACCCATTCTAATAGTTCTGAGAATCAGTAAATACAAAAGAAACACCTCTGCTTAACACTATGCTGACTCCAGAGTCAGTTTCTGATTATTGAATTTTAAACACTGGTAGTTGGTAGCAGCAAGTTGTAGCCACAGACCTAGATGTCTTAGGTTGCAAAAAATAAAAATAAACTTTATCTCAAAGCTGTAAATCAAGTCATACCTTGCAACAATCTGTAAAATTCAAATGATGACTTTTTCTTATCAGTTATCAAATAAAAAACATTTTACACCCTGGAGAAACGAAACAATGTGCTTTAATCTTCTGGTTCTCCTACACATGGTATCTGTTACACAGGTTAAAAAAATGATAAACTATGTGAAGAAGCAAAAATATTGAACCCTATAATCGAGGAAAATAAACAAAAGGATCCATCCCACAGATAACTGACATATTGGAAGTAGCAGGCATAGATGTTAAAAATATCTTTTCTAAAAAAGTAGATTTACAGGAACAGAGAGTAAGTATGGATAAGCAGATGGGAAATCTCAGCAAAGAAAAGAAAACTACTAGAATATAAAAACTATGATTTGGAATAAAAAGTGAACTTAACACTAGAATTAAACTAAAGAAGAACTGATTAGTGAATTTAAAGGTAGAATGACAGAGATTAACCCAGGGGGAATGGGGGATAGTAATCAGAAGCCAGTTATCTGGAGGAAAATATCAGGCAGTCTAACATGTGTGTCAATTAGAGATACACCATGGTTAAGTGAAATGGATACAAATAATTCAATGTTAGTAACATTCAGAAATTGATGAATGTAATTGATCCTATGAAAAAGAATTAAGACACTAAATCAGATTATGTAGTAGATGCAAACCAAGAGGTTACACAAAAGCTAACATTTCCTGATGATACAAACTTCTTGGAAACAAGAAATAGAAGATAACCCTTTCTCAGTCTAAAGAATTGTATCTGTGAGAAACTGTCAACTGGCATTAAACTTACAGTTGAAAAGGCATCCTCCATTATTAAGATTAGGACAGAGAAAGTCAGTGTCCTTTTAACTATTTTTACTCACCCCTGTATTTTACAATGGTCCTGATCAATGCATTAAAAGGAATAGAAGAAGGAAAATGTGGAAAAAGGAAGAAGAAAAATGAAGTACTTTTTTTTCTGCAGACAAAATTGTTGACATTGAAACAAGTAAGAAACATAATAAAAAAATACTAAGATAATAAGTGAATTCAGCAAAGTCTTAGGATTCAGGATCAATACAAAAATCAAATTGTATTTCCCCAAGATAGCAACAATTGGAAAATTAAAGTTAAAATCAATATCTGATATAGTATTTAAAAAACAATAAAGTATCTGGGGATACACATAAGAAAAGCTAAGCAAAACATCTACTCTGAAAACTATAAAATTTGTTGAAAGTAGAGGTGACCTAAATCAATCTTATGAGACTATCAGTTCCCTCCAAATTAGTAAGATAGAATGCAATTGCAATCAGTATCTGAAGGGATTTTTCTGTCACTACTAATACATTAATACATTAAAATCGGTATGTAAGTATATAGCACTCAAAGCACTTAAGCATTATTGAAAAACAAAATTTAAGGATTCACATTAACTGACTTCAAGACTTATTATAAAACCTTAATAATGAAATTTGTGATGTGGAAATCAAATAAACAGGTAGATCAATGGGCCAAAAAGAAGGATAGAAACAATTCTGCCTAAATTTGATCAAATTATTTATGGAGGTAATAGTTTCAGGGGAAAGAAAAAAATTTTAAGCAAGACTCTATTGAAACAACTGAATGTAGAATAGATGAAGAAATAGATTTTTCTCCTGACACACCAAACACAAAATTATTTTGAGATGAATCATAAACCTAAACATAGATGCTAAAATGTAAAAGATAAGAAAAAAACATAGAAATGTTATAATTGCCCATGATCATCATTGGTGAGTAAGAGTTTACCAACCTCAGAGAAGACAGAGATATCTAACTTAGAGAAGAATAACCAATGGAAAAGCACAGAAAAATCTAAATTCACTGTGTATGTAGGGAATGGTGAGTAATGTGATGTTATTTTGTTACTAAGCAGTCATACAATCAAGTTGTTTTGCCAAGTGCAAAGAGTATAAAATGACACACTATGAAATCCCTCTTCATCAGGAACTCTCATTACAAGAAGAAAAATAGATATGGGGAACAGCATATGACTCCATGAAATGTTTTCTTACAGTTAGCTTTGATTTTTATGAATGCAGAGAGAATATTAATAAATAATACTATACCAAATTTTACAAGTTCCTAAAGATTTCATAACGGGAAGGTTTATGTTTAATAACAGGGGAAGGTTTGTGTTTAATGACAGGAAAGAAGAGTCAATTTTTTAAAAATTACATGCAAAAAAGCATAAAAGAGCAACAGTGTAAACTATTCATGAAATAATTAGCAAGTGACATGGCCTCAGGAAGAACATTTGGGAAGGAGTAGTAGTAATTCAGAGTGGAAATGAAATTGGAGACAGACTACAAACGGCAAGTGTACACACTAAGGGAAATTTGCATAAATTAAACACCAAATGGGTACTTTACATATTTTCTAATATTATAAAATCTTCTAAGGGATGCTTTATGTTTCCTATTTTAATTATGAGACAACATTCTGTGGGAGTTTGGGAGTATATACATTAAGTACCGTTATATATTCTTGGAGAATTAGCTCTTTTATCATTATGAAATTTTGCTTTCTTTCCCTAAGTAATTTCTTCTTGTTGTCCTGCTCTGTCCAAAATTAATATAGCTGCCCCGATTTATTTTTGCTAATGACCTAAATGATGTTGTATTTCATCCATTTATTTTTAACCTGTGTCTTTTTATTACAACTGAGTTTCCTGAAAATAATAAAAATATTTATATTTTTATCCAATATACCAATTTGTCTTTTAATTGTAAATTTTAACCATTTACATTTAAAATAATTACTGATGCATTTTGATTGATGGTTACTAACTGTTTAACTGTTTGCAATTCATTTCACTTGTTTCTTTCTTGTTTCTCTCACTTGTTTTTATAATTCTATTTTGTCTCTTAGAATAATAGCATACTTATTTTACTAAAATAATTTTACTGATTTCCCTAGAGTCTACAATTTATATAACTAATCTAAACTCCCCCCAAGTAATATTATGTTGCTTCAACTGTAGAATTTTATAACAGTGGATTCTCAGCCCCTTACTCCTATCTTTTACAACATTGCAGGCATTCACTTAACTTTTCTGCATACTCTGATCACTCAATACATTTTCAGAAATACGGCTATAAACAAAGTTCTCTTTTTGGTCAATTAAGAAAAATAAAAAGGATTTTTTCCCTTCACTTATTCCTTTTTTGGTCCTCTCCATGTATTATGCAAATCAAATAAAGTTTCTGACCCATATCATTTTTTCCCTTGACCAAGCCTTGTCACTAAAATCAGTCTTTTAATGAACATAAATATTTAGCTCAGTTTGCAGAGCTTTCAATTCAAAGTTGCCTGGCTCCAAATCAGAGTGTCTTGGCAAGGAGAAACAGTTCATGGTGGGTACAAGGCAGAAGTCAGCAGAGCAGCAAGCTGCAGTGACAGACAGCAATAGCAGCCACCCTCTTTCTGGTGTATTATTATGGGGCATCCAAAGTTTTTGAGAATGACAATATCATTTGAATTCTATTTTTCATTGGTATCATGAAAAAGCAGAGAGTAGAATGAAAAACAGCAATAGAGGAAGTCTTTAGAAAGATGCTCTTTTGTAAAACTGTGAAGTAGGTTTAAACCAGGAGAAGACATTAGAAATAAAAGTTTTTAATGTGAAGAATTATGAGATAAAGTGAAAATTAATAGAATTGTTCAGTTATAACAAATGAAGAAAGAAGAATTAAAGCTAAATACAAGTATTTCCATTTGAAAGTGATTTTTTTTAAGAATCTCCATTATGAAGAAAAACTACATCTTATATATTCTAAATGTCCCCAGAACATCCTTTATGGGCAAATGCCTGTGATTAATGAATAATAGAGATCTTGAATTTATCATAGAGCATCTCCACCAACTATTCCTTCCTGAAACACTTTAGACATGTCTTAAGCAGTGATTCTAAAACTAGTTTTGTTAGCTCAGTAGCCTTGAAAAGCTCAATAGGGTGTCTTGACACAGTTCAGTTAGCAATTTAGGTGGGATATTTATTACATAAATCAGCAAACAGCCTTTACATTTGAATCTATTAAGTTTCTAGAATCCCTGATTGAGACCATACTCAACTACTTACTGTTAAAATTACCAGTGACTTCGAGAATAGTTTTTCTTTGCCTACTATTATTCTGAATAAAAAAATTCATAAAATTTGTTCATAACTAGAAAAAAGATTATTTCAAACAGTTTAATAAAGACTATAGAGACTCAGTAGGAAAAAATTTCTTCTAGCCCCAATTTCAAACTCATAGTATTACACTTGTGAGTTCCGACACAATAAGGGGGAAAAGGAGAATCCTTGTGTTTGGGAATGAACTGCATCTGTCTTTAGCTCTTTAAAAATCTCATTTTTTCATGAAACCTTAAGTAATATGCTACCATTAAACAATTATTTTCCTTGCAAAATGACCTGACACAATTGCTTAGTTTCACTTTTGATATTTTAGTTTGGTCAAAAAATGGATGAACTGTGGCTACCACACACATATACTCACCATTAGTTTTGTACAAATGTTTGTGTAACTCATTGATCCCATCCCTGGTCTAATTAAGTTATCTCTCATAATACCCAAGGTATTTTTTTTACATGATGTTCTTAAACTCTTTAGCTATCATCTTCTATGAATAACTGCCATGCATATCAGAATTTAGAAATATATATAATGTAGAATTGAAATATAAAGGCAATTTTTTACTATAAATAGTATACTATTTGCAAGCTAAAACTTGGGCATCCACTTGCAAATCACACTGTAGCTATAATCTTTTTAAAATAAGCATTGTTATTATACATTTAAACTCAAAACCCAAATATGCAATTTACTAACTTTCACCAAACTAAAAACGTACAATAATAGTTTGCTCTGACTCACGAAGCAAGAAAATAAGTCTTACTAGAATTGCACTTATTCACTACTTAGAGTTTCTGGTTATAGTTTCCAGCTGAGTATAGATAAGCAAAAACAAAAATAGCCAGAGAAGATATCAAATAGTCCTTTCCTCATTGGAAATTGATCACTTCTTTGGTTACCTTTGTGATTTGAAACACACAGGAAAGGAGCCCTGCTGATGTGTGCATCACACAATGCTGTGGAGCCCAGAATCATTTTTCCAGCTGTTACTCTGGAAATCACTCAAAATCAGCTGAAGAAAAAA
This sequence comes from Hydrochoerus hydrochaeris, assembly GCA_004027455.1. NCBI lineage: Eukaryota > Metazoa > Chordata > Mammalia > Rodentia > Hydrochaeridae > Hydrochoerus > Hydrochoerus hydrochaeris. Next base: position 264,390 of record PVLA01000859.1, read on the forward strand.
GGCCAAAGCAAAATTTGACTCAGAAAGAAATTTTAAAATTGCTAAACTATATGCATTTCGATAACCAAATAATATTATTGAAAAGTAGGCTGTTCCAAACACTAACAAATTAAAACTAACTTTACCCATAGCCTTCCAAATACAAAGTAAGTTTTGACTATGTAGGTCTCTGATGCTTAGATATCTGATCAAATATGACATTTCTTTAAAAATGAATAAAAATTCATGAACACCAGTTTTAGTGTAGAATTTGCAATACTTCAAAGACAACGGAAGGATAGATTCCAATTCAAATTATTGAAAGTTAGAAACAAACACTCACTGAACCGTGAAGTATATTGCTTTTCTTGTACGAACCTTGCCATTTCTTTGTACAAACTTTCCCTTTTGGGAAGGGAAGGAGGGCTGAAGAGAAGAGAGAGGAATGGAAAAAAAGGAATTAAGATATATTACGTACATTTAGAAATCCCCATGATGAATGTGACCATGATGTATGGCAAACATGTACTAATAAAAAAGAAACAATTTTAATAAAGTGATGATCACTTTCATTTTATAGTACTTCAAAAAAAGAAATTGCCTCAAGATCCTTTATTCCAAAATATTCCAATATCAATGAATACATTTTAGCAAATATATTAATACTATTTTAGTATTACTGATTTGGCATTTATGGCCTGCTTTGTTTGCTTAGCAGCCTTTTCACACACGTAGATTTCCTCTGACAGCAGAGGACACATCCAACACTCATTCATTCATACAACAAATATTTAATGAGCACCTCATGTACATAATGATGAGGAAAAAGCTATCTTTGAAATAAGTGGGTTTATTTACATTTCTTTACACCAACTAATATAAAATTACCAAGAATTGTCAAATATTTGTTTTTAAATCTCAAGTTTCACATATGTTTAACATTTTTTCACTAATATTAAATGAAATAGAATTCATCTTCAAATGTTAGCCTATTAACGAAATGGACAAGGTTTAAAATAATGAATATGATGAATAACAAATCTTATAATTGTTAGAAAGATTAAAATCTAATTTAAATTTTTTGAAAGTATTTTTGATCATTCTTAGAAGAATAGAAATGAAACAGATCAGAATTTTAATATTGGGCTAAGGATTTAGCTCAGTGGCATAATGCCTGCTTGGCAAGCAGGAAGTTGTAAGATCGGTCCCTGCTACAAAAAAAAAAGAGAGAGAGACTCTAGAATTTTAATATCTAAGAAGATATTTGAGCTATTCTGTTAAGCAGTTTATATAACTGAATAAATTCAAATTTTATGTGTTCCACTGTTGCTATTGTTGCCTAATCATTCCTGAGTTAACTTCTGGAAACCCAATTCTCTTTGAATTGTAACAATGAAACATTAACTTGTAGGACAAACTTGGAAAGAGAATATAGATTCTTAATGACTAAGAATCTATGCGTGCTAACAGGTGTTATGCGACCTCTTATCTAATGCACACAGGGTTGGGAGCAAGTGTAAGTGATTCTTGGTAATTATACAGTTCAGACAGTGTTGTACCCTCACCCAAAAGTAGCTTACCATCATTAACAATCTACTGTATCCTAGAACTTTATGCTTCCAGAAAAAAAAAAGTTGTTAATAAACGAAATATTTTACATGGAATTTAGTTGCACTAGATCTTTACTCTAGTCAAACTATAGTTTGTAACTACAGATACATAACTATATTACATATATATATATATATATAATATTGTAAAGATACGTGTGCATGTGCGTGTGTGTGCACATGTGTGTGTGTGTGTGCATGTGTGGTTTTGTTACTAGTTTGCTTGTTTTGCAACAGGCTCTTCCTTTGCTGCCCAAGCTGGCTTCTGGCCTCAAACTCCTGGGTTCATGCAGTGCTTTGCCCCAGCCTTCTGAGTAGCTGTGATTAGAGGCATATGTATCCATGTTCAGATCACTGTAAAGATATTTTGCTAAAAAGCATTCGAGCAAAGGAAAGATTCCAGAAAATGTGCTTATAGTGTAACTAAAGGGAACTGAGAGAAATTCAATCCTAGGCACTTACTCCAGATGCTAAATTTTTCTTCCTATTTAATGTTACAAAAAGCAAACATTATGGCAAATGCTCCAAAAGGAACGAAGTTTTTCCCTACTTATCTCCAAAATTAAGTACTTGTCTGTTTTAAAGATGAGTCGTGAGGAGATTGCCTTGATGAGACAGATGCAATGTGGTGCCTACAGCTAATTAAAATCCACAAACAGAAATCCCACAAAAGATCAGCCTAGGCATTTTGTGCTGCGCATTCCCAGATAGCTTAGTGAAGAACAGGCTGACCTACAGAAATAAAGGTTTCTCCCCAGGTCCAGAGATAAATAGTATAAGAAGAGGGAGTGAATTACTTTATGAAACATTCCAAGGACCTAGTTTCCTTTTATATTTTTTATATTTTCTTGAATGATGAATCGTTAAAATCAAATCTGCCTCACCCCTACATCTTCTCTCTGACACGGGGCAGAGGGCAGCAAAGGGAAGCAGACAGAGATGCGTTTCCATTCTTAGGAGTTTATTTCATTCTACAGTTGTGCTCAGCATTCTTCCTCACCTCCCACCAATCAGAACATCTTCTTATGAAGGTAATGAAAAAGCAAGAGTTAGAAAATCACCTGTAACTAAATAGCCAGTGGAGAGCCATAACACAGGTGAAGGTGCTTTATTGCTAACAGAGGGACAAGGATAGCAGGATTCCAGGCCAAGCCATTCAATAAATTCTGTTTGTTAACTACTTTCTGTTGGCCAAATAGCCAACTGTTGAGAGTATAAAGACGAAAGATGAAGTTCTCTTATGGAGATCACAGAGTAGTGGAAGGGGAAAAACGTAAGGCAATAAACACAGATGTTATGGGTAACTGTAACATCCTAAGATAGGGATAGGAGATGAAGCAAAGAAGCTTTTCCTGAATCAGAAAATAGCAAACTTCTGAGGGAGAGGAAAGGATGAACATGCAGGAAAGCCTTGAGTATCCTACAAAATAATTTAGATTTTTATCTTGAAGGTCATCAGGAGCCACTAAAGATTTTTTAACCTAGGAAATAGAACTAAATATGCCTTTGGAGAGATACTTCTTTGATGACCTCTTTTCTCCGAGAAAAAAATTAGGAGGATATGACATTGGAAACAGTGAAATTTTATGGACGTAAACTGTCTGACATTTAAAAATAAATTGGTTGGGAACTGATTCATCAAAGAAGCCTGTGTCTTTAATGTTTCATTCTACGAGCAACCAACATTTATGCTCCTCCCTTTCCAGGATAATTTTCAAGTACATAGCAGGGAAAGAAATTACTGAAGATATCAATTATATTAATATACGGCTTAGTTATGTATTTGGTGAACACTGTCGCTCCTCCTTCCGGTGCATTTCAGAACTCCCAGCCTTCTTTTCTAATCCTTCTCTCCTGTGTCCTACAATCACCCAGTACTTGGATGAATACTCTGTACTGTCCAGCCTCGCTTCTACTATATTTAATCTCAGTCATCTCTCACCTACCCGCAGCTTCCTGACTGCCCCCCCCCAGAACAACAGGGTAAAATTGCTAGACTCAGTGGAAAATCATTGCATACAGGTCTCTGGTGTAAGTGGGGTTATTTATACTTCAGTAGATCTTTTCTCTGCGGTTGTAGACATCAGGCTAATACTTGACACGGTTTGTCAGTAGCCAGGCTGTACCTGAGTCTATTGTTTGTGCCAACTGAACTTCTTTAACAAGGGTGTCATACATGCTAGAGCAAGTTTTTATCTCCTCCCCCGTAAGACAATTATAAGGGGACATAACCATCACCATAGTCCAGTACCAAAGGAATGGGCCCTATGTCAAAGAGGTAACAATGCCTCAGTCTTAATCATTGGGAAGATAGAGCCTGGGGAAACACATAAAAGACCAAGAACCACATACATCTAGAAGACCACAGGAGAAAGACACCTCCTAGGACAGCCTCAACACCACTGATAAGGTTGTCAAACATGAGAATACAAGCATCAACACAGAAAACAAAATAAAATAGAAAATGAAAAGATGAAGAAGCAAAATGAAGCCAGAATTGTAATTTTAAACACATGCCAATACAACATAGCAAAACTTATGCAACACAATGAAAGCAGTCAGTCCAGCAAGGGAAATTTATAATGATGAGTTCACACATTAGGAAAAGAGAATGAGTTCAAATAAACAACCTAATGTTGAAGTTTAAACTTTGAGAAAAAGAAAAACAAATCAAACCCAAAGCTTATACAAGGGAGGAAATTATAAAGATAAGAGCAGAAATTAATTCAATAGGGACTAAGAAAACATTACAAAGAGTCAAAAAGTTGGTCACTCAAAAGAATAAATAAAATTGATAAACCACTAGCCAACCTCATCAAAAAGAGGAAAGAAAAACACAAATTCAAGCAATTAGTAATGAAAAGGTGGAAATCACAATAGATCCCACAGAAACTGAGATCATAAATACCTATTATGAGAACACATATTCTAATAAAATGGAAAACAGAAGAAATGGGCAGATTCCTCGACACAATCAAATTGCCAAAACTAAATGAAGACATAAAAATTCTAAATAACTCAATATCAGCCAATGAAATTGAAAATGTAGTTAAAAAGTTAGCAACAAAGAAAAGCCCAGGCCCTGATGAATTCACAGTTGAAGCCAAGAAATTTAGAGAAGACAATTCTACTAATGTTGAAACTCTTTAAAGAAACTGAAAGGGAAACAGTATTTCCAGGAAGCAAATATTACCCTGTTTCCAAAATCAGAGAACTTAACCAAAAAAGAAAATTATAGACCAGTCTAGGGATGGTCATTACCACTATGCCCATTCAATATAGTTCTAGAAACATTAGTCAGAGCACGTAGACAAGAGCAAGAAATAAAAGGAATAAGAATAGAAAAGAAAGAGATTAAATTATTCTTATTTGCAGATAACATGATACTCTACATAGAAGATCCCAAAAGCTGCACCAAAAAACCCTGTAGATTTAATATCCAAATTCAGTAGTTTAGTGGGATACAACATAAACACTCAAAAATCAATAGCATTCTAGTATACAAGCAACAAACTCACAAATAGAGAAATTAGGGAAAGCATACTCTTCACAATATCATCTAAAAAATGAAATACTTAGGGATTCATCTAACAAAGGTTGTAAAAAAATCTGTACAGTGAAAATTGTAGTACTTTTAAAAAGGAGATCAAAGAGTATATCACAAAAAGGAAAGATATCATTTGCTTTTGGATAGGAAGAACTAAGAGTGAAAATGGTCATATTTCCAAAACTACTTTACAGATTCAGTGTAATCCCAATCAAAATATCATTAGCATACCTCACAGATTTAGAGGAAACATTCTTAAAATTCATTTGGAATCAGAAAATACCTAGAATAGCAAAAGCATTTCTGGGCAACAAAGGCAAGTGAGGGGCATCACAATTCCAGACCTGAAATCATACTACATAGTTACTGTAATAAAATCAGCATGGTATCATAGTTTGGGCAAAAAGAAAGAGACAGAGAAAGAGAGAGAGAGAGAGAAGAAAACAGGCCTGAGGATCAGTAGAACAGAATAGAAGATGTAGATACAACCCCAAACACACTCAGCCACCTTATCTTTGCCACAGTAGTCAAACATGTACCCTGGAAGAAATAAACTCTTTAATAAATGGTACTGGAAAAATTAGTTTTCTACATGCCGAAGACTAAAACCAGACCCATGTCTACCACCATGCACTAAACTAAAGTCAAAATGGATCAAAGATCCAAATATTAAAATAGAAACACTAAATTTAGTGGAAGAGAAAATAGGAAGAAATCTCAAAGACATAGGTATAAGCAGAGGCTTCATGAACAAAACCCAGCCTGCAAATGCGATATTACAAAGAATCAACAGGTGGGATTACACCTTATTAAAAAGCTTTTGCACAACAAAATAAATTACCAGTAGAGTGAAAGACAACCCCCAGAGTAGGAAAAAATTATAGCTAGCTGTCCTACAGACAAAGGACTTACACACAGAACATATAAAGAATTGAAAAATTTAGACCTCCCAAATTCAAAGAACCAATCCAAAAATGGGCATCTGAGATGAATACACACTTCTCAGTTGAATAAATATAAATAGCAAATAATTACATGAAAACTTCTCAGTTGAATAAATATAAGAAACAAATACATGAAAAAATGTTCAACATCATTGGTCATTCAAGAGATGCAAATTAGAACAACACAGAAAACTAGGTCAGCCATGAAAAATGGCTGTCATCAAGAAACCAACCAATAACAAATACTGGCAGGGTTTTGAGGAAAAAGCAATCATTCTCCACAGCTGATGCAAGTGTAGACTGGTGCAACCACTGTAGAAATCAGTGTCAAGTTTCCTTTAAAAACTAGGATTAGAGGTCCCAATTTAGTCCAGCTATTCCCCTTATGTGTATCTTCCCAGAAGAATTAAAAACATAGAACCAGAGTGAAATATATGCATCCATGTTTATAGCAGCACAATTTGAAATAGCTAAATCTTGGAAACAATTCAAATGCCCATCAAACGAGGAATGGATAAAAAGATATTTTTTCCCAATAAAGTACTACTCAGCCATAAAGAAGGATAAATTTAAACTTTTATAGGTAAATGGATGCAATTTGAGATCATACTCATAAGTAGAATAAATCAGACCCATATGTGTAAACATCGTGTTGTTCACTTGTGTAAGAAACTGAATGAGTAAATAAGATCCAAAATGTACAATAGATTCTGTGAAATGTGAAGAAACTGCTCAAAAAGAAAAGACAAACTGTGATGGGGAAAGGAGAAAGAAGAAAGGGAAAAAGAAAAATACAGATGGATACAGAAGACTGTCCCCATAGTTATACAGCTAGTTTCTCTTAGTTCATTGAAAGGAAAGGTTTGTGCTAATATTGTCCGGACAAGGTATCGTGCTTATATCTTATGCTCTGAGTAACTACTATGAAGACAATACAATATACTAATTATCATAACTGCCCTACTAACCTGTTTTGAAACTGTGTTTGACTGTTATTTTTATCATTTTTTCTGTTTAAAATAAAAAATGAAAATATGATACTGTATTATTAATTTAACATATTATAGAATTGCTTTTTCCTCCCTTATGATATAGTTTCAGTGTTGTCTCGCATTTTTGTTCATCATTGTCCCTACCAGACAACTCAGTATGGATATAAACATCAATCCATATTAATAGACTTTGACAATGGTAGTCTGAAAGCGAATTTCACAAGGCACTACCTTACAATAAAACTATACAATAAAAAAATAAAAACAAAGGCAAGTATGTAAGATAATTTCCCTCTTTCAAAAAGAGATTATTTTGATAATGCCTTTTGATACCACCACCAGCATACACTTACTTACTGAGGATATCAAAGAAAATTGTGCATTTATTGTTGAATACTTAGTAGGACATTTTCTGTGTATCTTTTTAAGATACAGAAGAGAACTTAAGGTTTCAAAGAGATATGGAAATCTACACACGCAAACTGAGAGACAAAAGGCAGCATACATAATGTGGAAATTCAAATTGTTTTTACTACAGTTAAAATCTAAGTTAATACCTCCAACCCAGCGCTCCAGGAAGCATCTCATTGTTCTACTCTACAATTCTGCAGCAGTTCATCTGATCAAATATATTGTACCTGACAAAAGAACTGAAAAAAACTTCACTTTTTAAAATTTTTTATTTATTTTTAAAAATCAAAACAGAAAAAAGGGTAGAAATAATACAGAATTTCAGAAAATAACAGTAAGAAATCAACCCTAATTAATATATTGCATATTGTTATCTTAGAAGTAGTTGCTCAAGTTACAAAATCCAAGCATAAAAAATGAACAATCAAACAATGACAGCACAAACTGTTCTTTTTGATGAACTAACAATTAGAACTATGGTTATCTATCTTGCACATTTAAGCATACATACAGTTATATGTGTATACCTACAAGTTGTTCTTTCTGTTTGAGCACAGAAAGTTTTATTTGGGCTCACTAATGTTTTCCCCCTCATTTGTTGTGTTCCACTGGAAAATTTTGCCCAGAGCAATTTTTGATAAAATTGAACAGAGCTCATTTGCTTATATTTAAATGAAATTAAAAGACTTAATTTTGTATGGGTCACAAATTCTGGTGGCAAGATGGTGTCATTTGATATCCTTCTTAAAACAGATATAATCATTAAAAGTAATATCAAGTTATTAAAACATGGAATACTTCTGATTACGTAAATATATTTTACTATAATTGTACATTATCATGTTAAATTATGCTTTGCAATTACAGTTTTGAATGATAACCTTTATGATTATTGTTTTCATGACAAAACTATATAACAGATAATTAGAAAAGTTCTCTGAAAATACAATTGTGTACTTGACAAAATCCAATATAAATTATGGCATCAAATTTATTTTATTTTAATTTAATTTTTTTATTATTTTGAAGGTAGTGAAATACAACAGAACAAGACAGAACAAAGCCAAATGAGACAGTACAGTGAAATTGGTACAGAACGTCACAACAGGTCACCAGGACAACAGTAATAGAAGCTATAGTATATCTCCTTATCTTCACAAGAGTTGTTCTTTCAATCAGTGATAGCAAAATCAAACCAAATACAGAACATTATAGAACTTATCTAAACAGAATATTGAATAGAGCAATACAATTAATTAGAATAAGGCAAAACAGTGATAACAATATTTGCCTTCAAAGAGATGGTAGAAGGAAATTCCCCCATTTGCTATATTGCACGTGGTCAACTTCCCAAGAGATGCTCAGACCTCATGCTCCTGTTTGCTAGCAGGGGTGGTGCAGGGATGTTTGATTCTCAGCCCACGCACTGGTAGGCTCACAGCTGCTTACCAGGGAGGCAAGCTGGTTGCTTGATTTCCCAACACACTAAGTTCCAACATGGTGTGGAGCTTGGGAGACGCTGGCCGTTTCTCCCCCTGGGGTGGCGGCTGCTTGCCTGAACCACAGCTGTTTACCAGGGAGGGGAGCGGGTTGCTTCTGGCATCAAATTTATTAAAAACTATTCTAAGTCTCTAGGACCAGTATCATAGACAAACATAAACACAGTCATACAATTGAAACCAGAGAAGAAGTAGTAATTATTAAATAAACAGTAGGGTCAGTAAGATCAAATAACTGAACGCAAATGCCATTATAAGCACCTTTGAGACAATATCTTTGTTCTTAGGGTTTTTGAGATTAAGAGGTCGATCTGAGAATTCTACAGTAAGCCAAAGATTAATAAAGAAGATAATACAGTTCTAAGATTGTAGCAGTCCCCTACTTTCTGATGGAATCTGATATACAAATCCTTCTGGGGAAGGAAAGGCATATGTGCTTCAAAATTTCCAGGTACTGAATTTTAGAAAAAGAAGTTTGCAGTAAGAAAATTACTAAACCCATTAGTTAAACCATGAATGACTGCCAATGGAAAGAACAAATAAACTTACAAAGCCAGAAATTAAAATAAGCAGGTACAAACTATAATAGAATTTATTATAACTTATTATGAAATACTTTTAAGAGGTAAAATATTGAAAAAACTTTAATTTTATAATGAGAAATTATCAAAACTAGGCAGAAAAATTACAAGAATTTTCAGAGATGAAATATGAAAGTATTAAAATCAAATACTGGATTAAACAGCTGACTAGAAAAAAAAATGACCAAATACAATAGTCAACTTTAAGAGATTATTCAAAATACAGAACACTTAGCAATGAAATAATAAATATAAAGGAATTTAGAGTTTCAAAGAATTAAATTTTAAAAACATAATAAAAATCTAATCAATGTTGAAATAGATATAAATTACCTGTATAGAAGAGAAAATTAGAGTGAGACTCCCATAGGTAAGAATTTTCCAGGACAGAAGACTCTTGGCTATAAAAAGTTCAAGGACAGGACAGACATGGGCCTGTGCACATGCCGGCAATCCCAGAACTGGGGAGACTGAGGCAGGAGGATTGTCATGAGTTCAAGGCCAGCTTAGGCTACATAGTGAGTTCAAGGCCAGCCTGAACTACATTGCAAAACCCTGTCTCAAAAAAAAAAAAAAAGTGCCAGAATAAACAGAGAGACACTCGGGCTTTCTATAGTCTACCAAAGCTGCTAAACACAAAAGCAATAAACACATCTTAAAAAAATCCCTAGAGAAAAAAAAAATTTACAAGAGAATGGCAGTTGGACATTTCTGTAGTGGAACCCAGATAATACGGAAATTTGGTTTTTAAACGCTGAGATTAAACAGATGAACTAGAATGACAACGTGGATGGGCTTCCCAGAAAATCACTCTGTTAAGAATGGTTTCAAAATGAAGACTTTTTAGATAAAATTTAAAAAAATAAGTAAAAAACCTTTAAAGTTCAGCAGAAACAATAAAAAAATGTCACGAAAGGAAATTCTAACAGATGTATTACAGAGCAAAAGATTATCCTGGAGGATAATTAGAGAAGAAAGGAAAAAAATGACAGAAAAGGAATTTTTTTAATGCAACTAAATATAAAATGTTTCAGTATTTAAAACAAAAATAATAATTCCAGATTCATGGCTAAAATGGTCCGAGTTCTTTAACCCTCCCTGTACCTTTGCAATTGAATTTCAGGTTCTCTCATTAAAAAGGTGGGGCGATTTTCTGACCCCCTGAATCCAGTCTGTCTGTGTTGTTTGCGTTGGCTAACAAAAGTGATGTGCTAGTTACAAGCTCATTGAAAGATTCTGCTTTCTCTTGTTATTTCTCCCGTATCGCTAACAGCTCCGTGTGAGCAAATCAGCCTCGCTGGCTGGAAGATGAAAGATCACATTAAAGAGGAGGAGAGCGCCTGGCCTAGAGCCAGCCAAACCAGGTGTGGCCGCCCGCGCAGACCTGCACTAATGGCACATGCTGAGGCAGCTGAGAGGGGACCAAAACCAGCAGCTGCACCCAGTGTCGATTTTAGAATCACACATTGTAAGGGAAATAATTGCTAGTGTTAAGCCACTGCATTTTGGAGTGGTTTGTGCTACCACCATAGTTTTCAAAACACATTGGGACTTGAAAAATGAGAGAAATAAAACAGTAGGCAGCCACATTGTAGAATCAGAGGGGGCTCTTGCATGACAGAGTCCTCTAAGCCTCTTTTATGTGAAAAGGACTAAATATTCAGCAAGTAAAGTTTACCCCTTTTAAAATTATTCCATGAATATAAACAATGAAAAGATACAGTAAAACTCCTAAAATAAGAGATGTTATAAAATTGCTAAGAGATGGACCAATTATCATCTATGAAATAAATTTTCATATTGAAGTATTTTCCACACAGAGAGAATTCCAGGCCCAGAAATTACACTTTTTTTTTTTTTTTGGTACCAGGAATCAAACTTATTACCTTCTGTTTTCCAGGCAGGTGCTTGTGCCATGGAGCTGTATACACAACCCCTACTAATGTTTCATGGATCAGATCAATCCAATCTTATAGAGAATAGGAAAATGAAGCATTTTGCAAATCATTCCATGATTCAGTAAATATGGGATTAGACAAAGGCTGTGCGAAAAGGGAAACACATACATCAATGTCACTTATGTAGATAGATGCTTACATTTCCCAAAATAGAAGAAAACTAAGTCTAGTAATTTGATAAAATAAAACTAAATCTGGTAATGTCATAAACTTTAGGACCAAGTTAGGTCTTTTAAGAAAAAAAAAACCAGAAAAAAGAATATAGATATGGAAGGGGGGATGTAGCTCAGTGGCATAAGCACCTGCCTGGCAAGCATAAGGTCCTGAGTCTGATTCTCAGTACAAAAAAAAAAAAAAGCATAGATATAATAGTATAATAAACATAAATGTTCTTTCAATAAATGTTGTCTTATTATATATTAAATAATGTTGCTTGAATAGATCTTTCTTTTCTGTTTTTCTCATTGAACCAGGTTCTCTGAACATATAAGATAGTCCCTTCTATAAAAATATGCTGATGTCATGAATGGTTAATATTAAATGACTCATGATTTTGGTGTGGATGCATGCTTACATGCCTACATTGTGTATGTGTACATAGGATTTTAGAAGATGTGTGTGTATTAAAGATGTACAATACGTAATATAGGCATGAATTGTGGAATAACTAAAATAAGCTATTAACATGCATTACTCATATGTTTTCTCTTTTGTGGGTGTGTGTATGGTGAAAAACTTAGAATCTATGTTCTTAGAAGCTTTCAAGTACAGTATACAACATAGTGTTATTTACCATAGTTACCCTCATGTACAATAGGCTTCAGAATTTATTCCTCCTTGGCTGAAATTTTTCTTATTGAGCCATTTATTTCTTTACCATTATTATTATAAATACTTACTGTCTATTAAAACATAATAATACCATAGATGATTTTGAAATAATTCAAGAAAATTGTCCTTCATTCAACATCTTCTCAATCTCTATTAGTCTCTGTTAGCCACTGTTACATTCTGTTTCTATGAGTTTGACTTTTTTCAGATTCCTCATGTAAGTAATACCAAGTGCTATTAGTCTTTCAGTGCCTGGTTTATTTCATTTACTGTCCTGAAGTTTCAACCATGTTGTCAAGAATGCCCGCCTGACAGATCACATACAAGCAGTAACTGATAGTTACAAACATCTTCAGGAAGAAATGATCCTGGACTATAATGGTATCAATTAAAATTTACTTCCCAGAACAAGAGATAATTGGATTAGTTTATTGGGGTTACTGACTTTGAGGTATTTTTAAGGTATAAAACAAGTAAGGTATATAAGAAGGTAATGCACGTTGTTACTTAATGTGCAATAATTAACATACCTACCTTGTAGAATAAATTCTTTTAAGTTTGACATACTAATCAGTAAACATTAATATGTGTAGATGAAATAAGAAAATTCAATTTAGATAAAGCTTAGAGTTCACCTTATTTCACTCATACATTTTCTAATGTATTCTCTGCAAAGTCCTTTTAACTGCTAAACACCAATGTCAGGTTTTATTGGTAGAATATTTTGGATAGTGTTGAAATACACAAAGTGTACTTTCGCTGGAGGCATGATTTTTATTTTTTATAAAGCTCTCATGTAGAATGTACTTTCAGTGATATAAAAATAAAATCAGCAAATAGGATAGCACAAGGCAACAACAGCAATATTATTTTGCAAACTCTCCTCTGAGCTGTAACTAGTATGGTTATTGTAGACTAGAAGAAACATTTTGGTATATGCAATATTTCCTTAAAAATACTTAAATAGTTTAAATTTAAATGATAACTCTGAACTATGAAGAATAACTATGAAGACAAGCAGTTTCCTACCTCCTGGATATTGTCTGATGTTTAAATCTGTTTTGTGCAAAACAGAAATGTCAAATAATTTCAACCCATTAAAATGACATTTTTTGTTATGAGGAACCAAAATAGGTAGCTAGAAAATTTTATTTAAAATGTTTTATTTTTAAAATACAATTACTGAAATGATATCCTTTACGTATATATGTAATAACTACCATTCAAGTCTTAACCAGGCTTTTAAGACTGGAGTTTTAATTAAATGTCCAGGTTTATGCCTAATCATATACTGCAATAATTATTTTACTATTTTTTTCTAGGCTAATATTTTCCATTTTGAAAAGTAATAAACCATATGAAATAGTTAAATTAGCAGAAACCATCCTTCTTTGACAGTTTAATTTATATTTTAAGAAGAAATCATGTAATGATTCTTTACAAAATAAACTCTTATATGTATCTTTTAAAATATTAAGCTATAATTAGATCAAAGTGTTTAGTTTATATTAATAATTCTTCATTATTTCTTTTGCTTGAACCAAGTCTAGAGATGTCAACTGGATGACAAGCAAAAATTAAAGCCTGAGCAAATTATATAAAATCATGAAAAAACTAGAACGAAATGCAAATTTGGCCTCCTTTCTTCATAAAATAATGCACTGCCTTGGGTTTATATATCATGTTCATACATTTAGAGTTAATCTGTGACAGATGGTATCATTTACCTAGACAACAAACTGAGATGAATTTTACCATTTTTGATTGGATATAAAGTTGAAAACTGCTTTTTTTTTTTCCTGGAGATACTCAATACTAAAAAGCATTGACTGATAAGAACTACAAGAGTAATAAAACCAAAATATGTAATTGCTATTGTAAAAAAGAGAGGAAAAGAAAGTGCTCTAAGGGATATAACTGCATGTATGTTTGAGTGTGTAAAATAGATGACCATACTGCTGAATCTTTGTTGGATCTTTGAGCAGAACTGTTTGCAGTCTCTTTGTTTGAATGTCTACTATGTATCCTTTAAATTTGTAATTTGAACAACTACATCCAAGATGACAATATGTACTTTATCAACTAGTGATTTCTTAGTGTTTTTTATTTTTTTTTCCTTTTAGAATTCTGTATTGTTGCTACCCGTTTTTCTTTTGCTTTTTTCCTCTTTAAATAAATTTTTTTTAAAAAATGGGGAATTGCTATTGTAAAAAAAAAAAGAGGAAATAGGAAGTGATATAAAAGATATAACTGCATGAATAATTAAGTATGTAGGATTGATAACCGTACTTCTCAGTTCTTGTTGGATTGTTGAACAGATCTGTTTGCAGTCTCACTGCTTGAATGTCTACTTTGTATGCTCTAACTTTGTAACTTGAACAACTATTTCTAAAAGTGCAATATGTAATTTATCAACTAGTGATCTCTTACTGTTTATCCTGTTTTCAAATTCTGTAATATTTCTACCTTTTATCTGTTTTTTTCTCTTTAAATAAAAAAGCATTGAATTTAGTTAAATAAAATGAATTTATGAATTGTGTAGACATATTTAAAGTAAGTATAATACATATATCATATTTTTAGATGTTCCAATAATTAAGGAATTAAATTTAGTTTCTCTCTGAAAATAATCAAGATGAATGAAGCTGATCTTTCTTCAGAAAGCTTGTTTATTGTGTAAATCCTTTAGTAAGTCTATTGTAAAACAAATTAGTTCTCCATCCAATTATGTGTTACTTTTAAATATAAAAAATGTAATTACCTTAATTTTTAATGTAATACTTGCAATTTATAAAGTTGTAAATATTATCAATTATTAAATATAAACCAATAACTCAAATCCCCATCAAAGAGCAAGGTTACCCTAGCATCTTTCCCTATATTCAAATGCAATCATTTTATGATTTTAAATGCAATTCCCCTCTCTGTTATTTAGTGTATATTAATTGCTAAAGACATATGTTTAAAAGTTTTGTGACTTTTATAAAAATGTGTCATCTTCAGAAAAAATTCGCTTGAGGTATTTTTCTACATTCATACAGTTTTGTCAGTAATTACCCTTTGGCTTTTGCATTGTTGTATAATAACATCAGTATATGCACACTCTGCTTTCAAAATAATTTGAGCCATTTTCTATCTTTTGCTTGTATGGTTACTATTAATTGTGAACATGTTCACGAGTATCTCTGGATGTATCTTGTATGAATATGGCTATATTATAATCCCAGAAAAGACGTTTCTGAATCATGTAGATAACCATGTACAGCTTCACAAGATAATTTCCACCTGTATTCCAAACTACTTACACCAGTTTCAGGCTGACACCAGTCAATGGGTTTGGTTTGATATTCATGCACACAAGCTCTTGATACCTTAATTTTTGCCATCCTAGACTGTGTAAAATGCTATGTCATTGTAACTTTGATGATCATTTTCATGATTTCTAATGAAGCTGAAAATAACTTGATTATTGGTCATTCCTAATTTCACTTCTATAATATGCTTATTATTGTTTGCTAATTTCTACTGTATTTTAACTGATTTTTTCTTTATTTATTACAAGTAAAGATTTTCTGAAGATTACATGTTATTTGTGAAAAATATTTTTACCCAGAATGTAGTATCTTCACTATCTTCAGTACATCTTTTTTTTTTTTTTTTTGTACCAGGGATTGAACTCATGACCTTGTGCTTGCCAGGCAGGGACTTAAGCCACTGAGTTAAATCCCCAGCCCATCAGTACATCTTCTGATGCATTTTTAACATAATGCAGTGGAATTAATCAACTAGGGTTCTTTTGTTTTGTTTTGTTTTGTTTTGTTTTAGTGCTAAGCACTTTTATGGATTGCTTAAAAAAATCATTCTATAGATTGAATTCATGAAAAATATTTTACATTTTCTTTTAAGATCACTTTGTTTTTAACAGGTTTTCTTTTTTTCTTTTAATGTGGACTTTCTTGATCTAAGATTAAATCTGTAGTTACCATGTTGAAGCATATAATTAATTATTTTCACTTATTTGATATACAAAGAAAAACTCACAAAAACATATAAAAATAGTAGCCTGAAGATTTATAAAGATCTGTTACCTACTATAAATACTGTGCTTTCTTTTAAAAGTTTCAGGTATCATTTACAAAATCCACTGGTAAATGTAAGCATCAAAAACATGTAAGTAATAAACATGTAGTAAATAATAACAGAAATTAATAAGACTTAAATATAATTTAAATGTAAATGTAGGCAGAAAAAAGGCTTATAATTTGAAAACACTCCTATAAATGATACATAAAATATATTAAAGTTAAATGAAAATAATCATTTGAATATTGTATACAAATAATCATTAGAACTAAAATGTCACTTAAATTTAAATGAGAAAGAAATGAAAGGAAGAAAATAAAATTTCTGATTCAGAATTTAGAAAATGAGCATCGGCCTCCCAAGTCCCGGCTGCCCCAGGGCTAAAACCATATCAGTTTTTCCTGACATCCGCACCATGTGGGACTTGGGGCTCTGGGAAAACAGGTAGCCAGCTCACCCCTCTGGTGGGTGGCTGTGAGCCTACCGGTGCACGGGCTAAGAATCAAACATCTATCTCATCCCCCACCCCCAGCAAGTGAGAGCCAGAGATCTGAGCATCTCTTGTGAGTTTGACTATATGCAATATAGCAAATAAGGGGGATTTTCTTCTGCCATCTCTTTGAAGGCAAATATTTTTATCTGTTTTGTTCTATTCTGATCAATGGCATTGCTTTATTCAATATTCTGTTTTTATCATTTTGGTATTTCCTTCGATATTGCTCTACCTGATTGAAAGAACAACTATTGTGAAGGAAACCAGATATACTAAAAAAAAAAAGAAAAAAAGAAAAAAGAAAATGAACATCAAATACACTTTAGGAAACAGTAACAAATTTTAAAGAATCAATAACTGGGATTATATCTAATTAAAACCTTTTGCACAACAAAATAAACCACCAACAGAGTGAACGTACAGATTGTGAAAAAACTTTTTCCAGCTGTTTCTCAAAGAACTAATATCTAAAATATATAAATAACTCAAAAAAATTATACATTTCAAATTTAAAGACCCAGTCCAAAAATGAACATCTGAAATGAATATAGACTTCTCAAATGAAGAAGTTGAAATAACAAATAAATATATGAAAAATGTTCAACATCATTGGGCAGTTGAGAGATGCAAATTAAAACATTGGTGAGATTTCACCTCACTCCAGAAAGAATGGTAATTCAACAAATCAACCAATAACAAATGCCAACAGGCCTTCTCCGCTGTTGGTCAAAGTATACACTGGAGAAACCACTGTGGAAATCACTGTGGAGATTCCTCAAAAAAATTAAAACTACAGTTTCCATTTGACCTAACTATTTCCTTTCTTGATATCTTCCCAAAAGAATTAAAAGCATCATACCACAGTGATATATGCACACCTACATTTACAGTAGTCCAGTTTGTAATCGCCAAATGTTGGAAACAGTCCAAATGCCCATTACCTAATGAATGACTAAAGATGTGGAGCTGGTTTTGAAACACAATGGAGAACTACTAACCCATAAAGAAGGATAAACTTGAGATATTTAGAGGTAAATGGGCGCACCTTGAGACTATACGCTAAAGTGAAATAAATTGGACACGTGAAAATATCGTATTGTTTCTCTGGTATGAAAAACCAAAAGTGTAAATAAGGACCAAAATGTAGAATAGATATTGTGACATATGAAGAAAATGTTCAAATAGGTAGGAGATCTAGGGAGAGGGAAAGGGAAAAGGAAAGAAGGCAAAATAAAAACAATGAGAAAAGAGAAAAAATGTAAATAAGTAGGGAAAGAGGGATTGAAGAGGGGAAAAACAGAAGAATCAAAATATATCATGAATAGGTACAAATTCCCTATATGAGTGCGGTCATTATGTGTATCTAAAAGAGATCAATAGACAATTAAATTTGGAAATTGAACATCAAATAAACTATCAAACTAATAAATGTGTTAAAATAAAATATTAATCTATTAAAATTAGAGTTGACAAATTAAAGAATACTCTTGCGGAGAGAAAAACTAAGCAAATAATACATGATCTAATTATAATTTATAATAAAAAGTGCAAATAATAATAAAAAGGTTTTCATCCTTTTATAGTCATACCAAAGCATTCAAGTGGTGTAATATTCCCTTTTTCTTCTTCTTTTTTTCTTTCTTTTCTTTTCTTTTTTATTTTTTTTTTTGGTTTAATAAGATTTCCTGAATTTTCATTTCATTGTGAAAGTTTTAGAGAGCAATTAGAATTATAATGTAAAATCAAGCCAATTAAATTAAAATGTCCAAATTGCACACCTCTCATTTTATGGATCTAGGAACTGATAATCTTGCTGTTATATTTGCAGCATTTACTATTTTTCTTCACTCCGGGGACATTATCATGCATGGCATGTGTGATAACTGTGTCAGATACACAGACTGAGGCATTGAGAAATCAGGTATATCCTAGTATTTCTATGGTTAGATGCTGGTAAGATTCTTTCCTACACAATAGAGGCATCTTTGGTTAGTACCACATACTCTTCTTCTCATGAATTTTCAGAAGAATAAGCACCTTTTGTTGACCTGTCAAAATATTTGCTTCTTTTCTTTACTTTTTGAAAGCATCTGTGTTAAACAAGGAAATGAACTATCAAGATAGACTTACACAGACAGATCTTCCTCTTGCCAAGCTTTCCCTAAATTTCAAAGATGTGCACACCAAAGATACTCAGGTGCTTCAAAGAGAGGTCCGTAATTGAGTGTAGCTAGTTCCTTCACACATCTTGTAGGCTTTCAGTATTTGATTTCTCCAAAATATGTCACATAGACATAGTATTTGATCTCTAAATCAGATACACAGGTCACATCACACATCAAGACTACTAAAATTATGAAACATACTCATAGAGTTGCAGAGTCTATGTGCTATTTTCATGTTTTTCAAATCCAGAGATCTGGTTTTTTTCACAAAAATATCAAGGACATTTGGTTAAAGTATTCTGTAAAGTCTCTCTCAACAAATACTGTCAGTCTGCTTGTCAGAAGGTATGTGTGTTAGCATGTTTCAAAGAACTGACTGGATCACTTCTCATCCTGGAACTATAACCATAATAAAATAATTAAAACTGAAATAGGGTAGCTATTGTAACTTGGTTCTTGCTAGTATTAAAAACAAACTGTTCTAAAAGCATTAAAATAGCCAATCTCCAATTATACTAAAGAATCCTAGTCACAAAAGCAATATGGTACTGACAAAAATAAACACAGATACATAAACCAATGCAATGGAATAGAGGACACAGAAACAAAGTCATGAATCTACAACACTCTGATTTTTGTCTCAAAAATACATAGAAAAAAAAAGTCCCTTAACAAGTGGTGCTAGGAAAATTAGATAACTATGTGAAGAAGACTGAAGGTAAAACCTTATCTCTCATTTTGTATGACAATCAATTCAAAATGGAACAAAGATGGTATAAGACCTGACATTTTGAAATTTCTTTAAAACAGCATAGGGAAAACACTACTTTCTGAATAGGACTCTAACAACATAGGAAATAATAGGAAGAATCAATAAATGGGACTCTATCAAATTAAACTGTTTCTACATAGCAGGGGAAAAAACCAAACCTGAAGAAACAGCCTCAGAAAGGGAGAAAATGTATGCCAGCTATTCTTCTGGATGAGCATTAAAAGCTGTAGAATATAAAAAATGTACAGCTCAACACCGAATTATAAAATAGCCTACTCAATAAACAGCCAAATGAGTTGAACATGTCTGAGAAGAACTGCAAACAGCCAATGAGTATATTTAAAATGTCAGCATCTTTAGATATTAGGGAAATGCATATAAAAATAATGAAAAAACACCTGGCTGTTGTTTAGAATATGAAAAAAATTATGCTGAGACTCAGTCAGAATAGCTGTTACCAGGAATACAGACAATAATAAAGCCTGGAAAGGATTTGGAAAATAGGGAAACTTCTTTGCTGGTAGAGGGGATGCAAGTTAGTACAGTATGGAGATTCCTTAAAAATACAAAAGGCAAAACTTTCAAATAACCCAGTTATACCAGTTCTTGGACTATCACTGAAGCATTTAAACTCAGCATACTATCGGGACATCTGCTTATCCGTGTTTATTGTACAATTCACGAAAGTGAACCTATAGAATCAGCCCAGGTGTCCATAAACAGATGAATGATTAAAGAAAAAAGCAAAAATTAAAAATCCCTTAGCCAGCAAAACCATCCTTTAAAAATGTAGGGATGATATAAATTTTCCCATGCAAACAAAATCTCAGAAAGTTCATAACCAGCAGACCTACCTTAAAACAAATGTGAAGAAAGATCTCCCAATGCAAGAAAAATTATAGCGGTCAGAAAATGAAACATATAAAAAGAAAGGAAGAACATGGGAGAATGGATAAATTACAGTTAAAAATTAAGGACATTATTCATATTCCTAATTGATATTACAGATAACCATTTAAGTAGGAAAAGTATGATATGTTGGCTAACATAGTATATGGATAAGTGAAATGAATGACAAAAATGTAAGGTATAAAATTAAAAAGTGGAAATATTATACATCGCCTGCACTACATTCAAAATGATGTGTTGTTTGAAGGTTGATTTATACTAGTTAAAAGAATATTTTGCATAATCTAAGTCAACTACAAAAGAAAGTGCTGAGAGAGGAGATAAATCTAGTCATATAAAGTGCTCAGTTAAAACCAGAAAAGGCAGTAAAGATAAGGAGTAAAGCAAAGAGCAAACACAAAGAATAGAAAGCATTTATTAATATGGCAAACATTATTCCAGTTATATATCAATAAGAAATAGTACTCTGATGTTATGGCTAATAACTTCAAAATACCCAAGTGCACAAAACAAAAAAAGTTCTCAAGATGGATAAAAACATCAAAATAATATTGTCTATAAGGAACTCATTTTAAACAGGAAGACACAGATAAATTAAATCAAAGCATAAAAGAAAACATAATGTCTTGAAATAACACAATCCACTATAGATGTACAATAATCAAAATAAAAATGGATTAACTATATGAATTCAGAGAAAGCAATTTCAGAACAAAGGTTATCAAAGATAAAGAAATAATGAAGAGGTTAATTACTTAATTTATCCATTTAATCCTAAACATGTGTCTTACTTTCTTGCTAATGAGACACAGTACCTGACACCTGAAAATTGAAGAATGAAAGGTTTATTTAGCTCACAATTTGTAGAGATTTTAATCCATGGTCGTTTGGCTCTATGACAAGGTGGCATGACAGAGGCCCTGGCAGAGGACTAACAGTCTATGGCATGCAAGCAGGAATCGAGAGAGAGAGAGAGAGAGAGAGAGAGAAAGAGAGAGAGAGAGAGATCAAGGGAGGAGGAAAGGAGCTACGTCCCTCCAGGACAGACCCTAAGTGACCCACCTTTTCTGGCCAGGCTTCACCTTCCAGCAACACATTTTCCTATAGACTCATCAGAGGCCGAATCCACTGATGAGTGGTCCACAGATAATTATCACATTGACACGATCCAATCACCTCTCAAAAGCCCCCACCTATACACACGTGAGGCTTTGGGGGAACATCTAGGTATAAACCATAACAGTATGTATGTACCTTAAAAAGATAGTATCAAAATGCAAAAGGCAAAGTCTAATAGAACAAAAGGGAGAAATAACACAATCCATTATAGATGTATAAGATACCCCTTTATGAGTAATTAATCATTCATGGATATAGAAAATTAATAATGATATATATAACCTGAATATCACTGGCTGTCAGCTTGATCTAATTGACATTTATAATGTACTGCACTCAACAATGAGGGAATTTATATTTTCAGGGTAATATGGAATCTTCAACAAGATATATACCATGTCACTTTCTAGATCATAAGGTACACTTAAAAAGTATAAAAATCTTAATGGTAATAAATGTGCTTTTCAGAACAATAGAGCTAAGCAGAGTTTAAAACCCCTAAATATGTGAAATAAATTACACATCTTTAAATAAACAGTGAGTCAAACATTCTCAAGAGAAAAAATAAATACAACTTATAAATATTTGAGGAGATCGTTGAGCACTGCTTAGAGAAAGAATTCTAAAATCGATAACCTAAGTTTCTATCTTTGGCAACAAGAGAAGGAAGAGCTAGTCAAGTCATACATCCAGCAAAAAGAAAGCCAAAGTAAAAACAATAGCAGAAATTAAACAAATCAAAATCTAGTAAATAACAGAAAATTAATGAAATCATTGTAGGTCTTTTGAAAATATTCATATGATTGATAAACTTCAAGCCAGGAAAACAGGATAAAAATAATGAGAAGACATAATCAAGAAAATAAAGAGGGCTCATCATTACTAATCATATAAACCTTAAAAGAATAATAAAAACATTCTGAAAACAGCTCTATGACTACAGAAATTGATAGTATAGAAGAAATAAAGTGCTGGAAAAACACAAGCTCACAAAACTCACAAAAGAATATTGCTGCGTTTTTACTTTTAAAAGTTTAATTGGTAATGGAGGAATGTTCAAAGACCCTGAGTTTGGTCCCCAATGCCTCAAAAAAAGGAAAGGAGAGGAGAGGAGGGGAGAAGAGGAGGGAGTGGAGAGGGAGAGGAGAGGGGAGGAAATATTGATGACCTCCCAGAAAATAAAGTACCAGGCTCCAATGATTCATTGAGGAATTCTACCTAAATTTTATAGTTTACCTGTTCTTTACAATCTTTCTGAGGACATAGAAAGCACAGTGAAGACTTAACAATTCATTCTGTAAAGTCAATATCACCTTTTTTAAAAAAGCATAATAAAGTTACTCAGTAAGAAGCACAAAAACCCTCAGCATAATATTACCAAATAAAATACAATAATGTACAAAAAATGTACATAGTGACCAACTGGGATTTATTCCAGGTTTGTAGAGTCAGTCTACTGATTAGATTGACACCACCCTAATTCTGGTAGACGGGATATAATAAATGGGATAGAAAAAGGTTTGTCTGCCACTCTTCTGTTGCTTTTGCTATCTTCCAGCACCATGAACTATTGCCCCTCTGCCATGTGTCACCCTGCCTTGGAGCCAGCTAGTTATGGACTGAAACCTCCACAAACTGTGAATTTAATAAACCTCTTTAACTTTGGGTGTCATGTACTTTTCCCCCAGCAACGAGAAAATAGTAACTAAGAAAACTGAGGTACAATACATACAATTGTATTGTACCTCATAAAATACAAGGTAGAGACTCAATTGTCCATTCTATTCATATATGTTTGAAAGCATTCCCTCTATTTTTGGGAGACTTGAATAGAGTTGCAGCAAAGCAGCAGCCATGGTGGGGAGGGGGGGGTGGAAGCAGGGAGATGTAGGGCAGATAATACAATGGAGCAAAATAAAAGATAAACACATTGAAGGTCAAATGTACAAAATGAGGACTGTAAGTAATAAAAGTGTACTTCATATGATATTCATGATTTTAGCTGCCATTGCTACAAAAACAAAATAAACAAAGATGATGATATGTGATTGGCTTCAACAGGGAAACCTGGTCACCATCAATGTGCGTCCCACAACTTCGTGTTTCATACACTAATTACAGACATTGGACTTTAAAAATAGACATTAGAAGTTTCAAGATTGCTAAAATAGTAATTCTTGTTCTGTAGAGTCAGGCAATCTATCAGAATCCCAGCCAGTTAACTTTGCATATTTTACATGCTGAGTCTCAGGTTTGTGTGAAACGACAAAAGATTTGGATGGCCATAATGCTAAATATAACAAATTTGGATTATTCACACTACTCATAGCCAATAACCTACAACTCTGCTGAAGAACCTAGGATATCATAGACCCTATGTAATCATGTCACCTATATACTCTGCCAAGAGCATAGAAAATAATAATTTTGTTTCCATTAATTTGATACTCACATGAATTTGGATTCTCATCTTACTAGCAGGAGGAAGGAGTCAGAATGTATGATATTCATTTTCCAGTATGAATCATAGCAAGGACATTGTAGTTAAGCCTGTCATTGCTTTAGTGACTCCTGTAATAGTAGATTCTGGATCAAAGCAGAAACAGTTGTTACTGAAGCCTGCAACACAGGATGCTTGTTTGATTCAGAGTTATCTGAATGTAGTGAAAATACTCCAGTTCAATGGTGGGATAAAAGTTGGTTTTGGAAGTTCATTCTATCCTCTTCAGCCTTCAGAATAACTGTGGGTTATTTAGATCCCCTAATAAATCAAAATTTGCTTAAAGCAGGTAGAATCATTTTTGCTTGAATGAAAACATAAAAAGAGCAATTTATACATGCCTATTATTTATAAGTAGGCTTCATGAGATGCACTGTGTTCTGATTTTCTAAAATATTCTTGTCACTAAATTATATATTGTTATATGAAGCAAGAGCTGTGCATGAGGTTCACTTATTTTTACTCTACAGATTGTACAAATGCACTATTCAGAGAATACAAAAATCCATCTTGTTGCATCCTTACTGTGATGGTTTACATCTAGAGCATCTCCCCAACATCTCATGTGTTTGGAAGGCAGTCATAGGGGTGCTATA
This sequence comes from Hydrochoerus hydrochaeris, assembly GCA_004027455.1. Lineage (NCBI taxonomy): Eukaryota > Metazoa > Chordata > Mammalia > Rodentia > Hydrochaeridae > Hydrochoerus > Hydrochoerus hydrochaeris. Next base: position 289,379 of record PVLA01000859.1, read on the forward strand.
TACATCACTGGATTAATCCAGTGATGAATCTGTGACCAGTTGACCTTTGGGAGGTGAAGCCTGATCAGAAGAGGCTCTTGGGTCAGTGGTGTCCGGTATGGAAGGGTGTATTTTTGATTCAGGCTTCTCTCTCTCTTTCCCTATCCCTCCCATTCCCCATTTTTGTCTCACTCACCCCCTCTATTTCTCTCTGCTTCTGGCTGTCATGCAGGGAACAGCTTGTCTTCTACCCTGTTGTTGTAACATGCTGTTTATACCCATTGAATCTGTGAGCTAAGTTACATTTCCTCCTCTAAATTGCTGAATTGTGTCCAGCAACAGGAAAGCTGACCAATGCATTTATAGCTCTCATTGACCTGTGAGATTACCCCCGTCAAGTTTTATGAATGCTGCATCTTCGTTTACAGGAAGAAATTGAAAAAAACATTCTTCCCTATTCATGATTCGTGGGATTCACCACTACATAGAATGAAAATACGTTATTTAAACTCCAAAGAAATGTCACACATTGCGATAATGATAATGGTTTAAGGTTAGTGTATATTCTGTTTGTTACCACATAATCTACAATCCAGATAAAAAAGTAGAACCACAATTTCAATAAAACAATTCTTAAAAGTGAAATTCAGTGTTTGTTAGACTGCTATAACTTTCTGAAACATATTTTTAAAAAGTTGCTTTGAGTGTTTTTTTGTCATTTGTAGAAACTAATTATCCTATGCAAATTGTTTAAAATCTCTTCAGATAATTACCTGTCAGTGCTGACATCATTAATTAGCACTGTTAAATACAATTATATGACTGACAAGAGAATCACCATATTCCCATTAAGAATTATCTTTTACTGTTCCTCAGACAAAGCATTTATATATAGAACATATGAATAATTGAAAAACATCAGGCCTCACAAATTCAAAGACCCATCTCCAAAACTGGAGATGGACACGCACTTCTCAGATGAAGAAATGTTCAACATAATTTGTCATTTGAGAAATGCAAATTAAAACAACACTGAGATCCCATCTCACTCCAGAAAAAAATGACTGCCATCAAGAAATCACCCAGTGACAAATGTTGCCAGGGCAGTGGGGAAAAAGGAACACTTTTCCACTGTTGGTGGAGGTTAGACTGGTGCAACCACTGTGGAAATCAGGGTGGAGATTCCTCAAAAACCTAGATTTGGAGGTCCCATTCAATCCAGCTACTCCCCTTATGGGTATTTTCCCAGAAGAACTAAAAACATCCTGCTATAGCAATATACGTGCACCCATGTTTATAGCAGCACAATTTGTAATAGCTAATTCTTGGAAACAAACAAAATGCCCATCAACCACAGAGTGGATAAAAGAGATGTGGCATTTTTACACAATGGAGTATTATTAATCAGCTATAAAGAAGGACATACTTGAAGCTTTTTAGGTAAATGGATGCAACTTGAGACCATACTAATAAGTGAAATAAATCAAACTCACATGTGTAAATATCATATTGTCTCCGCAGTGTAGAAAAAATTAAAAAGAAAACTGAAAGAGTAATAAGATCCAAGATGTACAGTAGATATTGTGAAAATGAAAGGGAAAGAAAGTGCTCAAAAGGAAAGAACAACTTGGGTAAGGGAAAGGAGAACAGAAAGAAGGAAAAAGGTTTTTTAAAATTATCTTTCCTTTTTAGTACCTGTGGGCTCTTTCCTTATATCCTGAGGTAGAAACTAACAAAGTATTGAATGTGGTCGCAGGAGTTTTAACTCTGTTATCACACGTTGCTCAGGTACTTATGGGATTTACCCTGCGCTATTAATACTAAATTCTCCCGCAGACTGCCGGGGCTTCCTGGACCCTGTTTGCTTCCTGCAAATTCCTGCTGGATTTGAAGGGTTAAGGGTTCAATTTTTGCAGCCGTTGCTCCTTGTGGCTAAACTTCAGGATTTTCACTTTACATAGATAAAAGGTTTTAAAGAATCACGTTTAACAAGAATCCCGTGAAGACAAACACGTTTCTATGATACGCAAAAATGGAAATTATCCCTAACATCGTTAGAAGCTGTAAAATATCCGTTAAAAAGCTGATGAGAATTATTTCTTATTCTTCATCAAGTTTCCAAGCTCCTCACAGTGTAAGAGATATGTAATATATGATTCCATTTTTGAGTTGCAGATGGCGAGCTTGGAAGATAACATGTGGATCTAGATAATATTTGAAATAATATGTAAGTTACATAGGCATTCTCTGTTATAGTTGTTCCTTAAGACATAACACAGGATCTGCCTCATCTGTGACAGTCATCACCAAACAGAGTTACTTAAGTTCAAATGTAAATTAATCAAAATCCAGTGACGTGTAAAACAAGGCCGACAGTTCAAATGTCCAACAGCCAGTCTGGCTCGTAACTGCCATTTCACACAGCACAGCCTAGAACACTGTTGTCTCTGCAGAAACAGCTATTGAACTCCTATGATCTGTACAACACATGCACTTTTTGTAGTTTTGTGATCATTCTGAAGTTTATAATTTTTATTTTTTAAGACTAGAATGGCTTGTTCTTATTGTATCATGTTTTTTATTAATAGGGTCTACCCTTTATTTTCCTTTACATATAATGAATTATAAAATGATTTATGCCAGCATGGCCTTGAACTAACAGCCTGAGGCTCTGTTGTATTGTGGAATCTTGCTGAAAACCGCAATGGGATAAAAATTATTTTTAGGAATAAAGGAACTTTAAAAATTAAGCTTAATGGGTTTGAGGGCAAAGATGTGAACTATTTAAATTGAAAACATGTAAAATCAGACTAACGTTCAGGTAATAATTTTTTAATTAGAATTGGACAAATGAAACACTCTCTTTAGCAATAAAATTTAAAGAAATACCATCCAATTCATTAATAACATTAACTTTATTTAATGCAATATTTTAAAAATATGAAATATAAATGTTAATGCAAAAATCTGATAAATTTTTAAAATACAATTTTAGAGTTAAGAAAAACAGCCTTATACCTCTATGCCTCAGTTTACTTACCTCACCAGACTCTGTTCGACAGTCTTTATTTAAAATTTGGACAAATGTGCTAAAGTAGAAATTACACTTTATTAACTGTCAAGTCCTTGAATCATTCAATGATTTAATTGTGTTAGATGTATATGTAAAGGTGGTTATAAAAATAAAGATGCTGTTACTACTGCTATTAACTATTCAAATTATATTGTCAAATATTAACATTTTATGGCATATAGAGTAATTGATGAAACAGTGACTCATATTCACTGTAAATTTGCTGTGTAAATGAGTAAAGTTTATTGGAGATACATTTAAGTTATATGTAAATAACAGTAACACTTTTCATGCTATTTGGTCTGGTAATAATGTCTTCAAAAAACACCAAAAATATTAAAATTATATGTACATTAAACACAAAACTATGAAAAACAATTTAACCTTAGTTTTGTATCATAGCAAATAATGGGAAACAACTTGAATATTCATCAAGAAATGGCTGAGTAGTCAACATCCATTCAATATTAAATTTACAAGTATTCTAATTCATTGACAAATAAATGATAATATGAAAGCTATGTAAATTACATATACTATGGTATGATTTCAAGAGTGGTGTGATTGCAACTATAAACAAAAAAAGATACTAAAAAAACAGCAACACAAAGACCAAATGAGACTGCATAAACATTTTCAGTACTTAGCTGGGCATGGTGGCTCATGCCTGTAATCCCAGCACTTGGGAGGCTGAGGCAGGAGGATTGTTGTGAGTTTGAGACCAGCCTGGGCTACAAAATGAGCTCAAGGCCAGCCTAAACAGAATAGTGAGACCCTGTCTCAAAAAGACAAAAAAAATTTTTTTCTGTGCTTATGTTTTGGTAGTTTGATTATAGATGAGTATTTTCCATTTTTCTTTTACTTACCCATTTATTTAATCATGTGTATGCTATTTTTACAATTAGAACATGGTTGAAGGCAGAAAATCACATATTTTACCATGTTAAATGGTTTAAAACAATTTCAGTATTTATTAGAAATTCGGATATTTGAGTAACTTTCCCCCATGCAGGCCAAAGGATTAGTTCAGCATAGGTATTTTTCTTTGTCTTATTTTGATCATCAATTCACTCGACAAATTTCATTAAGGTACTTTGCCTCCAGACACAAGTGAGTCCCCTGTTACTCAAATTAAAATCAATGCTGTTCCACAGAGAAACTTTTAACAGATGTTCTCTAATTTGTTTACTAGATATATTGAGGGTTTTTTTCACAACATACATAATCTAGTATAATCTTATTCTCTTGTAATGCAGGCAGAAGAGGTAACTAATGACAGTACTCTAATAAGTATGTGAATTGCATTAGTTGGTACAGAAACTTTTTGGAAAAGTTTCTTATTATTTTCCTACCTTTTTATCTAATAATTCTGCAAATTGAAACCTCATAGTTTATTCATAAATATTCAGTTCCATCCCAAACCCTAGAAATAACTTTAATTCTACTCCTAGGAAATATAGGATTAGTTTTCCTATGGAAATAAATTTACTTCTTATGAGAAGAATGACTGAGGAAGAATTCCTCCTATTGCCATCTACTGATTGTTTCATTTCTTGGGTAGAAGAAAGATGAAACTTATCCCTCAGGATGGTTTTTTGCTGAAAGTAACAGATATCCCAACTCTCATGTATTTAAATAGTGAGACTACTTATCATCTCATATTATACTAGTGGCCAGTGGCAGGCATTATGGTTAATTCAGAAGTAGCTCCATGACATCATCAATAACCTATTTTCTCTCTTTGATTCATTCAATCTTTCTTTTGTTTTTCTTTATGGCATCATAGTAGAGATTTATCCCAAGCCTTCCACTGAGCTACTTCCCCAATTCTTTTTTATTGTTTATTTTGAGACAGGCACTAAGTTTCTAAATTTCCCAGTTAATTGAAATCACAACTACATAATTAAGCACAACACTTCTCTCAAGCAAAAAACACTTGTTGATGGCAAACTGCACTTGTCAATTTTCCATAGAATTCCATTTTTATTGAAAGCATGATGATTGAAAAACCCCAGAAATTCCAACTTAGATATTTGGCAAATATTGTCAAAAAATAAAATGAGTCTGTGACTTCAAGAAAAGCAACCAACAATCTTTGTTTATGAGAAGGATAAAATTTGAGCTCTCAAGGGAAAACTAGAAAGGGTTTTGGAAACATTTTATTAAAGTATCTGAACTTGATAGCTTTTCATACATAAAGCTTTTCTTTATTAGTTTGGTATGATATTTATTTTTATGGCATATGGAGTAGTTGATGAAACAGTGACTCATTCACTGTAAATTTGCTGTGTAAATGAGTAAAGTTTATTGGAGATACATCTAATTTATATGTAAATAACAGTAACACTTTTCATGCTATTTGGTCTGGTAATAATGTCTTCAAAAAACATCAAAAATATTAAAATTATATGTACATTAAACACAAAACTATGAAAAAGAATTTAACATTCTTTGTTAACATTTAACAAAGAATGCATCATTGTAGAATTTTATATTCTACAAACATAAAAAAGAATAAAAACAATACATAATTTCAAAAAATAGGAAATTAACACTAGTTAATATATTGCTTATTGTTATCTTGAAAGTAGTTGTTCAGGTTACAAGATGTAGGCATAAAATATGATCAAACAATGAGATAATGAAGCAAATTGTTCTTATTGATGAACTAACAGACTAGTAGTGTAGTTATCTTGTATGTATTTATGTACACATTATATATGTACACATGTGTATATATATTTGTACATATATATAGTCTTTTTCCTTCTTTCTTTTCTCCTTTCCCCTATCCCAGTTGTTCTTTCCTTTTGAGCACTTCCTTTGCCTTTCATTTTTACAGTATCTACTGAGCACTTTGGGTCTTGTTTACTCTTTTTTTCATACTAGGGAGACTATGGTATTTACAAATGTGAGCCTGATTGATTTCACTTAAGAGCATGGTCTCTAGCTGCAACTCTGCTTTTCCTTGCTCGTCTTCCTTTGCTGAAGTTTCCCAGCCCTCTCACTGATGCTGTCCCAGTATGTGTTTGGCATGGACTCATTCACTCCAGTTTCATTGAGGAGTTCAGGTTTTTAAAAAGTAACACCACAGGAGCATGACATCAAAGCTGTCAACCTTTACAAACTCTCTTTTCCCTACAGTTTTTCTGCTCTGATTAATTCTCTATTTCACTCCTGAGGCCTGAATATCCTCTTTCTACTGTTCCTGACTCTCTTGCATGGTCCCAGCTCTGTGTAACATTATTATTCCTCTAAGTTCACAATTTTATATTCTCCTGTATCCTCAAAAGATTTTTATGGTGTAAGAACAATCAGATTTCTCCAAAGAAATATAAACATTAAAAAGACATCAAGCACATCCTTTCCACCCAAAATAAAACTTTTTTGTTGCTCAGGTTTTGCAATGTTTAATTTGTATATTCAATTCACATATTCAATTTGGTGATACAGTGAAATAGTGAAAATAAAATTTTACAGTGACAATTACACTTCTTCCCACCCCATTTCTTCAGTCCTTTTCTCTTCAAGAAACCTTTTCTAGGGTTGTATCATTCATGTGGGCCTTTCACTATGAATCCCTAGACACCCTAAAGAGTTGCCTAGGGATTGTGTCTTTGGGATTCATATCACCATGTTCAAGCTAGCCAGGCATTCAGAGACCACTGCAGGAGTGCCCCAAGGGGGCTTCAAGACTGCTGGAGCTGACAGAAGACCTTGGTATCTTTCGTGTAATGCTAGTTTTACCCTTTATTCAACAACTGTGGAGCCATGGAGATTCTAAAGGAAGCCCTAAGAGGCAAAGCAATGTGCCTTCAAGAGGACAATGTGTGAAGCTGAGGAAATGAAGCCAAGGCTGTAGTGAAAACCTGTGACATCGGCAATGTCAGGAATGTGAGGCGTCTGCCAAGAAAAGCCAAAGACAGTGTGCGGCGATCCAGCCAAACAAAGATGCCATATGAGCTGCAAATGACAAGGCACAGGGGTGGGAATCCCCAAGCCCTCTGGATCTCACTGTTTCTCACCATCTGACTATGATGTTGGACATGGAGCTACGCAACTTAGCATTTGCCCTGCAGAATTTTATTCTTGCTTTGGTCCTATGCACCCCCTTCATTTATTCTATGTTAAAATGGGAATGAATGCTTGTCCTGCACCATTTTATGTTAGGATAAAATAACCTGTATTTCTAAATTTTTGGAAGTTCAAAGTAAATTTTCTTTGAGTCTCAGAAAAGACTTTGACCCTTGAGAATTGTTGGAATTGTTTAGACTTTGGAAAAAGGACGGACATGTGTTTTGGTTTCATATATATGATAATTACATAATGATAGGCAGGATTATAACTGCTACTGTCTGCATATGGGAGTGAAATATGGTTGAAGATGATACTTGGATTTCAAGTGACAAGGGTTGAAATACACTGGTTAAGCTTAATTTTCAGTTTGCCTGGATTGAGAGCTCCTAGAAAGGTGATTGGATGAAAGCGACACTGCACTTATTGGAAGATTAATTAACTGAAACACACAGCTGAATGTGCTGGTGGCGGGTGGTGCCTGAAGGGGGAAGGTCAGTAGGGGTGGCCTTAGGGGAATAAGGTAGGTACTCCTGCCCTCCACTCTGCTTCTGGTCACCATGGGGTGAGCAGTATTCCTCTGTCAAATCTTCTACTATGACGTTTCTACTTTGGAATGAACCAGCTTACCATGGACTAAATCCTGGGAAATCATTAGCAAATGAATTTGTCCTTCTTTGTGTTGTGGGTGTTAAGTCTCTTTTTTCTCAGCAGTGGAAAACCTAATCAGTACACTTATTTTCTTCAAGGAATGGTGACATATACAGTATAAGTCATGTAAGTGTTGATTGAGTTCTTTATTATGAGTGTTCTCTAGTGAGCATTAAGACACCTTCTTGTTATTTCGTTAAAATGTCTCTTGCAATCTTACGGTTTTTCTACTTTTAGGCTCATGATCAATAAGCTAAACTGTTTATCTCTTCCCAGCAATCTGTGTGTATTTTATGCCATTTCTCCTTCTGTAAAATGAATAAGTGACTACATCACAATTTTCCTACAGTGAGAATTCCCTTTTATCATTGTCTTTTAGGGTTAGTTTTGTTTGTGGCCATAATACAGCTGATATTGGCAAGAGAAGCTATCCTGTTAATGTCGTTCAGCTTCCTTTTTCAGCTACTCTCACAGTGGGGCAATTTGCACAAAAATGGAGTAGTATTAGTCCACGAAAATGTATGTGTCTCACTAAAATTACCTGCCAATTCAGTGCTGCCATACCAGAAATACCATGACGTGGGTGACTTAATCAATGAACATTTATTTCTCACAGTTTTGGAGGCTAGAAATCTATAGGGTGCTGGTGTGGTCAGTTTCTTGATAAAGCTGTTCTTCCTCGTTTATGATGGCGACTAATTATTACCTCCATGCCATGGTGGAGAGCACAGCCTGGACAGTCTTTCTTTTGTCAGCTACAACTCAGAATGGCTACAGTTGTGTCACTCTGATTCTAGACAGAAAGAAGTCCATATCTAGGATCCAATGTCAACGTGGGCACTATGATGAAAACTATCATTTGTTATGGCCAGGATTGTATGAGAATGATTTAGTATTCTTCCCCCAAGAAATGGAATCAGAAGATTTTCCTCACATTTCTTGTCTCCCTAGTGAAGTGCGGCCTATAAAGCATATACTTTCCATTTGCAGAGGAAAACTGAGTGAATTTCTTCAGGTGTCTCCCATAGTTACTTTGGCTTAACTCACAGAAGGACAGAGTGGAATTGGGCTGAAGCCAGTGCAAATCTTGTAGCCTCAGCAGTGACTGAAATTAAAAATGAGCTGAGACAGTGTGAGGAGGTACAAATGAGATATCCAGTACAGCCTTGAGCCTTTCCACACACCAAATGAGGAATCTTGCATGTTTCGATATAAAATAGCCTTGCTAAGGTAATCAAATGGACAGATTTTATTACCAGTTTGAGTGGAAATCCAATTGCTTGTGGAAAAAAAATCGTTCTTGTCTCTGTATCCAAAACTTTAAATTACTATGTAAATCATTTCAATCCACTACCTAATAAGAGGAAGTCTCTCAATTCCCCATTATTTAAGATTTCAATTGCTGTTAGCTGTTGTCTTGAGCTGTGAAATTATAAGAATCCACTTTAACAATCTCTTTCAAAGTTTTTCAGAATTTTTAATATTCTATAATGCCTTAAGTAAACAAAGAAAACATAATTCTTAAAATAAATACTCAGGATCATGGAAGCTAAATTCATTTAAATGACTGTAACATCTCCCAGCAAAATTAACCAGTTCAAAGTCCTCTTTCTTTTTCTCTGATTGTTTTTGCAATATCAATATAAATATGCCTTTCATACTAAATACTCAATTGTCCATATTAGATTCCCTGTAATACGCTGTCCTCCACACATCTATTAACTTATCATAATTTTAATCAGTAGATGATATGTATAATTAATTATTGAAAATCTGTTTTCCTACTAGAACCCAAGTTCATCAGGGTTGAATTCAGGTCTGGTCTGTACACTACTGCATAACTTAAAACCAAAAATGTCTGTCACATATTATGTCTTCAGTAAGTTTGTGTTGAGTGAACTTTGAATAAAATTATACACTACTTTATAGTGTATTACAAAATCAATATATATGATGCCAAAAAAGAGAAAGTCTAGAAAAATATAACAAAATCATAAACTTACATCTTTATTTATAACTTGGAGACAACATGAAATCTTCAGATATTCATTTTAATGGGGCTTATTTGCTTTGATAATTAGATAATAATTTGTATTAAGATTATACTCGTAAATCTAGAAATAAGACCAATTAGACATTATCTTGGTCCCCAGTTTTCCTCCTGTCTTTAAAAAGATAAAATCAGAATGAGCTTTATCTATTTTTTGTTTGCTTTGTCTCTTAAGACACGGTCTTGCTATGTAGCGTAGGCTGGCTGTAAGCTCACTACATAGCCCAGTGTGACCTCACACTCACTATGGTCCTCAGCATCTAAGCCCTGGGATTGCAAATGTCCACCATCACACCAGGCAGAAAAAGCCTTACTTTTTTACATCTTCTGTCAGTTTGCTTGTATTGTTATGATTTAAAAAAAACTATAATAAAAAATGTGATATCCCAGCAAAAGTTTTATCACTAATGTTATAATTTAGGGATGGTACACATTTTTAAAATATAAAGAAGTTGTATTTATCAGGATGGGGTGATCTTTTCTATGAATTATAAAATCAATGGATTAGTATAAAAAAACATAAATGTTCCTTTCACTCAAATTAAAGAATGGATAATGCTAGTTGACTGTTTTCCTTGGAGTAATCCGAGACCCAAGATTCCTTCTGTCTTTTCAGCCCGCTGCACACCTCAGCTGTAAAGTCTTGTGCTAAATCTTCTGCATCCAGTTGCAAGACCTGGGTGACAGAAAGAACATGGGCTCTCACCAGATAGATGCAGGATTAGATTAGAAATGGTATGCCTCATTTCTGACAGCATTCTGCTGGCCATCATCAATCAGTTTTCCCTCCACAACTTTAAGATAAAAACCAGGAATAGAAAGTCAGTATGATGATCCATGACAAGCATTTGCCACAGAAAGATTTGCAAAATTCATTGCATTATTTCTCTGGTGTGAGAAACCAAAAGCCTAAATAGCTGCTTCAAAATAAAAGTTAAATAAAATGCTGTGGTAAAGAGAAATTACACAGCTTGAAAAAGTAGGCATTACAAACAGATGAACCAGTAGGCATGGCTGTTAGCAAACCATCACTATTTATATTCTACAATTTTCTATCCAACTATTCCTATAAGGTTTGTCTTATTGGGTGACAAACATGCACACCAAATTTTCTAATAAAAATTAGAAATATTTAGCTAGCTGTGTGCCTCAGTAACTATGCAGAGGAAAACAGGACACGATCTTTGTGTTCACCCCCTTGGTACAACAATGGCAAGATATAAGTACAATGTCAAAGTAGCAACAGGTGAGTTTTTACCCACTTTATGCTCTCTGTTACATATTTGTGCATTAATAATTTGTTTTACTGAATGTTTTATTTTCCTTTTTTGTAGAGAATTAACCCAATTCAGTACAATATCACAGGAAAATTTGCTTTTGCAACTTTGGAAGAAGATTGAAAGTGAGTCATCAGGTGATTCAGCTACCATGATTTGGATCATATAAGCCAGAGAAGTTGCAATAATGAGATAGAGTGAGAAATGACAGAGCAATACAGAAGGAATACCTTGACTCAGATGAGGAAGAAAACAGTAATGCAGAGCCAGGGATTTAGCTCAGTGGCTTAAGTGTTTGCCTGGTAAGTGCAAGGTCATGAGTTCCATTTCCAGTAAAGAAAAAAGAAAGAAAGAAAGAAAGAAAGAAAGAAAGAAAGAAAGAAAGAAAGAAAGAAAGAGAGAGAAAGAAAGAAGAAAGGAAGGAAGGAAGGAAGGAAGGAAGGAAGGAAGGAAGGAAGGAAGAAAGGAAGAAAGAAAGAAAGAAAGAAAGAAAGAAAGAAAGAAAGAAAAAGAAAGAAAGAAAGAAAGAAAGAAAGAAAGAAAGAAAGAAAGAAAGAAAGAAAGAAAGAGAAGAAAGGAAGGAAGGAAGGAAGGAAGGAAGGAAGAAAGAAAGAAAGAAAGAAAGAAAGAAAGAAAGAAAGAAAGAAAGAAAGAAGAAAGAGAAAACAATGATGTAAATTAATATTTGACTAAAAATGCTACAACATAGTCATATATACTTGAGCAATCCAACATTAGAAATAGGTTGGAAGATGTTACCAGGTTCTTGCCAGGGGTGAAACCTATTAGACAGAAAGCAGAGATTCAGTGGTGGAAACTGTTTGTAATGGACAATATGCTACAAAATATTGTGAAATACACTAACAATAAAATACATATAAAATGCTCCATATGCACCAATTGGATCTCTCAAAAATATATTCATCACAACACCTCACTATCTGAACTAAAAGCCTTCATAGGTCTGTTTTGTACAGGAGGACTTTATCATTGCAATAATCACAGTGTAAAGGATGCAAGAAGCCACAGATGTGGTGAGATTTTTAGAACGCTAACACTCGAAAGATTTGGTTTCTGTCAAACTTCCTTATGTTTTGACAACAAAAAGGCCCACTAAAACAGAAAAAATATCTGACAGTCTCCCTGCAATTTGATCATTTTTTTGAAAGTTTTGTTTCTAACTGTCAAGCAATTTATACTCTGTCCAAATACATGACAACTGGTGAACAAGTCTGCACCATTTCATGGTTGTAGCTTTCTACAATCTGTGTCAAATAAACCTTCCAAAAGTGGTATACACACGCTGGTAGGTACAAAGACATTTTCCACCCTGAATTTAGAAATTTATCCTGAAGCTCAGTCACCAGGCCTTTATTCTTGCAGTAATAAATGGTGTAATATTGTGAATAGACTTGTTGCATCTATTTAAAAAAAATAACCCAAATGTCACATTCGCTAGTTACCCATTGACGTTACATTTGCTAAAAGAACACCCATTGACCAGCATAGGAACTATTCAGAAGAAAGCAGTTTATAGCAGCATAATTTGTAATAGCTAAATCTTGGAAGCAACTCAAATGCCAAATGCCCATCAACTGAAGAATGAATTTAAAAAATGTGATTTTTTTTTTTATACAATGGAATGCTACCCACTCATAAAGGATAGATGAGACATTTCTAGATAAATGAATGCAGTTTGAGATCATATTTTAAGTGAAATAAATCAGACATACATGCGTAGATACTGCATTATTTCTCTGGTGTGAGAAACTGAAAATATAAATAAGGACCAAAATGTTTAACACCTATGGTGAAATAGGAAGAAATGATTTAAAAGAAAGGTGAAGTAGGAAGTGGGGGAGAGAGAAAAGAAGGAAGGGAAAATAAAAGTAAATAGAGGATAAAATGTAAACAAAGCTTTGGTAAATAGGGGAAGAGAGGTTGAAGGGAGGGGAGGGGACTGGGAAACACAGAAGAGGAAACAAGGTAAATCATTTGCAATTACAAATTCCCTGTGATGAATATGATCATCACTCATATCTAAATTGTACCAATGAACTTACTTTTAAAAAAAAAAGAAGACACAGTGTAGATTCCTGAAAAAATTTTGCAATAGGGAAACCTGTAGTACAATCTTCGGATTTCAGAAAGACGTAACATATGGCAAAGAGAAACAAAGTAGTGTTGATATTGTCCACGTGACTCCATGATGCTAAGATTGACAGCGAAGCGTGCTGCGGTGGGGTAGCCTGTGATCCCAGCACTGGGAGGCCCAGACAGGAGGACCAGGCTCAAGGTCAGGCTGCACAGTGAATTCAGGAGTCGCCTTGACTACACAGCAAGACATAAACAATTGATAGTGAATCATCATCACAAATGAAGCCAGAAAGGGTCACATTTTAGAACAACAAAAAAAAAGAGCAAATGTTGTTGATAAGTTGTACAATTATGATGTCTCCTGAGACACAAGCATTGACCAATGGTTATGTTTTTACTTGATCCCAAACATGTCAGATATATGTAGTATTATGTTTCACAAAGAAAACAAGTGTAAAATATCACAGAGAGATTTCCTTTTTCTTGTCTTTTCTTTTTTGTTCTTTTCTTTTCTCTGTCTTTGTTTCTTTCTCTTTCTTGCTCTCTTTCTCTCTCTTCCTTTCTTTCTCTCTCTTTCTTCCTTTCCTTTCTTTTCCTTCTTTCCTTTCTTTCTTTCTTTCATCTTTTTGAGGCAGGGTTCCACTACACAGTTCAGGTTGGCCCTGAGCTCACTGTGTAACCTGGTTGGTTTCAAACTCAGAATAATCTTCCTGCCTCAACCTCCTGAGTGCCAGGATTAGCCACCATGCCTGGCTTTATTTATGTATGTATGGACGTATTTATTTATTTATTTGGCACAGGAAATCGAACTTAGGACCTTGAGCTTGCCAAGTAGGCACCTGAGATTTTCTTAGAGAATTGGGACTAGACTTGATACAATTACAACAAAGGAAGAACAATGTCTATCTGCCCAAGGAACTCTATAAAGGAACTCTGGAACACACCAGTGAACCGACAAGGGAAACATCACAAAAGCCTCCTAATAAAAAAGCAAGACCAACGAGATGTCAAGTATGCCCTACAAAAAACACAGGAAAACCAAACACATGTGCTATTCTGTAAGGACACTTATATGAAACATGATCTTTTCATGTGTGACGATTACCCCAAGTGTCATGACTGAGGTAAAGATTATTTTTGTTGTAGAGTTTTATTTGTGTCTTCATTGTGGTTCACATAAGAATTTATACCATTTATTAGGTTTTATAAACAGTTGATGTTGAAAAAGTTGATGTGTATTATAAATATGTGTATAAAAATTTTAATACTTTATTTTACTGATATTTTGTTTTCCTGTTAATACACATTTATAATATAATTCACAAAACTTAAAAAATTGTTCATTAATAGAAATATTCCTAAGAAATAAATATGGGTGTTACACATCCACTTTTGGCTCCTTTTTAGGAAAATTAAACTGAAACCCCCCTTCTAAAGAATGACACTTTCAAAATATTTTACAGTGTTTGATTTAATAAGTACAGTCTCTTATCAGCAATTCTACAGTATTCAAATAGAGGAAAGTTCAACAGAATAACAATATTATTTTGAAATGTGTAACTTGCCAACAAACTTAAGTGAATTCATTTTAGGATCAAAATACCTTAATCTCGAAAGGTTACTCAAACATAATTGTCAAGCACCTAGAGACTCTGAATCCATTACATGTTTTGGGTCACCAATTCCTACATCAAGGTCCCAGTCATCACTTGCAATTTCCATGGTAATGAAATACTGTAACCATTCTGAGTTATTAGCACTTCAAGGGTTGTGAAGCAGAAGATCAATGATGACATAACTTTGCCTTAAAGTTCATCACATAAATTCTCTAGCCGTGAGAAAATCATAGAAAAAATTACTGTACATTAACACAAAGAAAATTTATGGGAAGTGGAATTGGAAAACTAACTAACTTCATTTAACAGAAGCAAGTGAAAATTGCTATGTGGCAATTATTAAAATTATAGAAGTGATAGTAAAATACAGTTTCATGTCATTACTTAAAAAAGAGAAAGATTAAAAAAATACAACGTGGCATTAAAATATGCTATCACATACAAAGAAGGACAGAATTACAGTCAAAACATCTCATAATAATGGAAAATCTGGTTTGCAGGCTATCCTTCTGAGTCTTTATTATTTTAAAAAAGAGTGAAGAAAATATGACAATTTATGAGAAGTTGGAAATCTCTTACATCAGATATCCTGTAAAACTTACCTACTTTTCCTCATTAAATATGATGAAAAATGACAGAAAGATAATCATTAATTAGAACTGAAAATATATCACAATTTATTCCTTGGGGAAAAAACATAAATACTGTAACGGTTACACAAATGTACTTGAAAACACACAAGACTACGTATAGTCTGCACGCCTGCACATTGAGGTTTGAATAAAGATGAGGGATCTGGTATGTCAAAAGAAAGCAAACAAAAGCAAAACCAGTGAGCCCAAGAGACTCTGTAGAATTTGTAGGATAAGATGGCTTTATTTGATCGTTATTTTATTTATTAATTTAGCAAATATTTACCATGCAAGTGTGATTGCATTCTTAGTATATATCACAGAAAAAGAAGTAGATATGCCTACCATTATGAAACATACATTCTAGCAGAGAAACAGAAGATAAAAAAATAAAGCCAATAAATAAGGAAACTCTGTGGTATGGTTTGGAGGCTGCAAAAGAAGCATGTGATAAAGAATAGCAAAGTAAAGAAAATAAATAAAGACGCATCTGCACAAAACCACAGTTGAAGAATTAAGTACTCTAAGGAAAGTTGTCTCATCATGAAAGTGAAATCTGAAAAATCATTAGAAAATATGGAGGGGCCCTCGGGAAATTGCGTTGCAAAAAGACAAGTTTTGTATGACAAATACCCTGCAGTGGAAGCTTTTCTATATTGCTCAAGAAGTGACAAGAAGATCATCTATGGGCCTGGACTACAGGGAGCAAAGCAAGAAGAGAAGAAAACCCTCCAAGGAGGAGAGCAGAGACTATGAAAGAGCTGAGTATCAAGATAGATGATTACAGAGATGAGGACAGCATTGAAGGATACATCCATTGTTTCCTAATCTATTGAGACTGTTTTATAACTAAATAGCATAGATTTTGTAGACTTATAAGTGACATGAAATTTATTCCTCACAGTTTTAGAGAATAGGAAACCCAAGATCAGGGTACTAGCATGGTACCTAGTGAGGGCCCACTTCTTGGTTCTGTCTTCTCAACATGTCCTTACATGGTGGAGAAGCTGAGGAAGCTTAATTTAATTTTTATAATATTATTTTATTTTCTTTTGAGATAGCTACTCATTACATTGCTCAAGTTGACCTTGAACTCACAATCCTCATGTCTCAGCTTGCCCAATAACTAGGATTATAAATGTGTACAGGTACCTATGTCTGGAAATCTTTCTCACAGAGACATTCATCCCATCATGAGGGGCTATCTTTATAACCTAATTACCTCACCCAGATCCACCTCCAAATTTCAGTGCATCGGAGTTTGGGCTTTCAGCTTATTAATGTTCAGAGGAGACATACATTCTATGCCATCCTATCCTTGGTCTCCCAAATTGCAAGTGTTTCTCAGATGCAAAATACATCAACTCCATCCCAACATCCTTCGAAGTCCTAACTTGTTTTAGCATCAGATTTTAACTCCGATGTCTCATCTACATATCATCCAAGTCAGAAGGGCTGAGATTCAAAGTTTGATTCTCGAGGCAAGCTCCCTTCCAGCTGTGAACTTGTGCAACCAATATCTCATGATTCCAAACTATAATTATAGAATAAGCAGAAGATAAAAATTCCTATTCCAGTAGAGAGCAGCAAGATAGAGGGATAGGTCCTTTGAAAGCTTAAGAAAAGTCCTCTTTTTACCAGAAGCTCTGCCCATCCTGTGAGGCCCACTGCCCTCAGCACCTTCAAGAAGGAAGAAGCCCTGACTTAGGAACTCTAGGATGCATTCTACCCTGCTTTCATGCCTTTGCTGAGCAGAAACATTTTAGTATGATATAATCTTTGCTAATTTTTCTTCTGTTTTCTTTATTTTAAAGGTCTTGTCCAAAAAATCCTTGCCCATTGCAATATTCTAAAGCATTTTTCCTGTATTTTCTTCTAGTAGTTTCACTCTTTTAAGTTTTATATTTAACACTTCAGTTGCTTTTGACTTGGTTTTTATAACTGGTGAGAAACCATGAAGATGTGAAGAGGGAACCCTGGCACACAATTGAGTATGTAAGCTAGTACAACCATTATAGGAAACAGCATAGAGCACCCATGTTTATAGCAGCACAGTTTGTAATACCTAATCTTGGAAACAGCCCAGAGGCCAATCAACTAATGAATGGCTAAAGAAGATGTGGCTTTTTTATATAATGGAGTACTGTTCAGCCATAACGAAGGCCAAACTTGAGACATTTCTAGGTAAATAGTTGCAACTTGAGACCATACTCAAGTGAAATAAATCAGACACACGTGTAAATTTCACATTGTCTACCTGGTGTGAAAAACTGGAAGACTAAATAAGGACCAAAATGTACAGTAGATGTTGTGAAATGGGAAGAAATTGTTCAGAAGGAAAGAGGAACTAGAGTGGGGAAAGGGAGGAGGGAGGAGGAGGAGGAAAAAGAAGGGATAAAACAATTTAAAAATGGGACTGGGGCAGAGCTCTGGGATAAAAGCACCTGCCAGGCAAGCACAAAGTTCTAAGTTCAGTTTCTGGTACCCAAATAAATAAATATTTTTTTATTTAAAAAATGATAAACGGCAAACAAAGCTTTGTAAATAGGGAGGTGAAGGGAGGAGAAGAGATTAGGAAAAAAGAGGAATAAAAATATATCATGTACAGGTACAAATTTCCTATGATGAATATGATCATTATGTATATCTAAAATATACTGTAAATTTTTAAAAAAAGAAATGGCATACAAGTCTCTCAAAAACTGTAGTTATTATGTTACCTAGAAACCCCACTCGAAAGTATATATCCAAAAGAAATGAAATCAATATGCAAAAAAGATGTCTGAGTTCCATGTTTCATGTAGTATTATTCACAATATCCAAGAAACAACCTGAGTCCATCAACTGATGAACAGAGAAAATGTGTTTGCATCTGTGCAACGAAGTACTATTCATTCATAAAAACGAATGAATCCTAGCATTTGTGACAATATGGAAGAAACTAGAAATCCTTATATTAAGCAAAACTGGAAGATAAAGAAAGTAGCTATTGCATGATCTCACTCGTGAAATTCTGCAAAATTGTCCTAGCAGTGTCCTAGCAGATGAAGAGTGATTACTAGAGTCTGGGACAGCCAGGGAGGAAGGAGAGACCGGGAAAAGTTGCTCCATGGGTTGAAATTGAATTAATGGATTACAGCAGGGTAGCAGTAAGAAATTCACAGTAGCATGACTAGATGCTGACTGTCTACCATATATCTCAAAAAGCTAGAATGGACTTTGAATATTTTCATTATAAAAAAGCAATGACACTATCAGACATCTTGTTTGTATACTTATGTGTCCATAGTTAAATGTTTAAGATAGTATGGATAATTGTTAAATGAAAGAAGCCTTCTTTGATAATTTCTCCAGTGTCTACAGACTCTGACTGATTGCTTTGCTGGCTGCCAAGGAGTCATCATCCTGCTAGAGGAAAGGAAATAAAGTGAGTCCTTAATTGTAGTGGGTCCATATGTATTTTTCCTTTTTCTTGTACATAGATTGTGTTAAAGGAAATCAGCCTATCACTTTCTTGTGAACAAATTAGTAGCATATAAATGAATAATCACATGTGCTTTAGTTATTTGCTGACATAAACCAACTGATATATCCAAATATATATCATAGTAGCATGTTGCAGATGCACAGTCTGAAAACGACCCACATGGCCTTCAAAAGCAAAACAAATAAATTATGCTACATGCCACACAAAATATTTGTGAATCTGTGTCAGTAGAATTAAATGAACTCCTACAAGAAAATATTAATCAATCTACCAAAGTTGAGCAAAAGAAGTCACACAAAAATAACTGATTATATGATTCTACTTATATACAAGAGGGAAAATTTGAGCTGTAGTTTTAGAAATGAAGAGAAGCTTCTTCTGAAAACAAGATTAGAATTATAATTGAGGAGGGTGATGGGAGGACCTTGGGTGGTAGCAATGTTCTATTTTTTCGCACTGAATAGAGATTACAAGCAAGTTAATGCAGTGGTAATTCATGGAATTTTATATAATTTTTTAATTGTATGTTGTACTACAATAAAACTTATTAAGAAAAATGTCATAAAAACAAGGAACTTTATGAAAGTATTCATCCAGGTCTCTTACAATGTTTAAACTTCAAAATGTGTTCATCTTTCAAAATGTATCTTTCTGTGTTCCCTTTTCCTCTGGAGAAAATTGCATGATTTACTAAACAATCAGGCAGATTTTGGAAGTTTAATCCCAACATTAAAGGGCAACAATGGTTATCAAAAGGATACTTTTTAAAATGTGTTCCTTAAACATCTTTAAAAAAAAACCAAAAAAACTCTTAACCAGAATAGTAACACTTGAGACAAGTGTCAAATAATTGGATTTACAGACATACAAATAAAGAAAAAATATTTTTCTACATTGAAGATTACTAAAATGTCAAGAACGAAATTCATGAAAAATAATTATCTATTCATTCTCTTCTATATTTTAGACACCCATTTATCTGATAAGAGGAAATATCTCTGTTCTGCATGCCTAGTTTGATTGCTTTTCATTACAATTCTTTCGGAAAACTTGATTCTACAATAACATGGCTTAGCAGTACAATGAAATGCTATAGGTTAGACCTCAGCTTTGTAGGTTATGCTATAATAGAGAACATTTTGTAATGATGGATTTAATGGCCAGCCATGAAGTATAGTATATGTTAGCTATGGAAATTGTCTTACTAAATTAGTACATATATAGTCGTGTTTTATGCCTAAAAATATTTTCATCAGGATTTTTACAAGATACTATTTAATAATTAATAACATAATCAATAAATATCCCTACTAAACTAAAGAAATACTATCTTTAAAATTCCTACATTAGAAAAAAGACTGAACTAATTCAAAAGGGCTGGGGATTTAGCTCAGCGGCATAGGCACCTACCTTGCAAGCTTGCGGTCGTGAGTTCAATCCCCAGTACCGACTAAAAAAAAAAAAAAAAGACTGAACTAAAATTCCTACAAAAAAGATCAACCCAATTAAAAATTAGGAAAATAATAGATATTTGTTCTCTTTCCAAATTTAAATAAGTATGAAAATAATATATGTTTTAATATTACTTTCTCAGAATACTTTGTAGACTTTAAAGAATGATTTTTCAACTTTAATGAACATACTAATTACTCGATGGTACTTATGGCAACACAGATTCTTTACCCCACATGCAGAAACTCTTACTCAGTTAATCAGCAACCTTACCTAGAAATCTGCCTTTTAATAAACAGCTAATATATTGTGAACCATATTTGAAGACACTGTTTTAGAGATTCAGTTGGTATTTAGAAAATAATCCCTTTAAAATATCATCCTGAAAACAAGCAGAAAGTTTGAATTCTCATTAGCACACTATCCTGAAAATACATGTCCTACTCAGTGACTCGATTTTCAATCTATGAAACCAAATTAATTTTTTTCATAATTACACATCCATAAGAAAATAGGTTCGAATTAGCACTTAACAAACAAAAATGCATCGTATAAGAAGGTAAAAAAATATGTAAAATTTTAAATAAGAGGGTCATAAATGGAGCTGTACAAGTGTTAAATTTGAGTTTGGTTAGCTTTGGCTAAGGGGCCACGAAAATAACAGAAATGATTGAAGTGCTCTCTTTCTACTTCTTCATTTGTATTTTCTGTAATTCCTAGAATTTTTCTTACTTGTACTGTATGAGACTATTGCTAAAAAGTTAAAACACAAACCTGTTTCACTGGAAAGTTGGAAAGCTTGCCTCATTCTTGTATAATCAAGAACTGAATTTTTCATATGCTATGTTTTAGCAAACATATTTGCATTTACCTACTTTTTCAATATGATCTCTCATACTTGACAGAGGCCCTTTTCCTGAGCCTCATACATTATTCCAAATAGTCAAAAAGGTCAATTGCTGATTGAATCCCTTATTAAGTAGATAACTTGGAGGTTGAAGAGCATTATTACTATGTTGCCTTCTTTTCACTTTTTGAGTCTGTTGCCACCTTCTTTCTCCGTAGGCAGGGGTATCTTCCAGAGCTATTCCTGCAGATCACAGGATGTTGACAAGACTGCAAGAATCCAAACTTAAAGATGGTAATACAATTATGATGACCTCTATGAACGGGCTAGAAATTTAACAAGACACATAGCACTATTTTCAGCCTCTGAAATTTCACAGGGATTTATGCATAATAATCCACTCAATGTAAAGCTTCTAATATAACATCAATTTACAACAAAATCAATTGTAAGACTTTACTATGGTTTGACTCTACATCAAAAAGTTCAAGTCATATTAAAAGCAGTAAAAAATGCTTACTAGAAAATAGAAGCTTTATTTTCATGTACCTCCAGAAAGTCTCTTTTACATAACAATGTTTGTTCAGAGTTTTAATAATCTTGCTTGGCAGTCTCCAAAATGAACATAAACAGCCATGAGTATACACATTATAAGAAACCCCACAATGCATATGTCAAATTCAAAAATTTACAGAAAACTACATTAGCATATTAATCTTATGTTAAAAATTCAAAGATATTTTAATGATGTATCTAAATTAAAGTTCTAATAGCTGTCCATCCAAATATGGGTCAGCTCATGAAAAAGTCACAAAAGCTAAATGGGTACCACTATTATTATTACTAGAAAGACTCTCATTGTGCTTCCTAGATTTATTTTTCTTATTCTTTTCATGTAATTATAAGAAGTAACTTTTGAAGTTCAAAATTTCATAAAGTATTCCAATGTTTCAACATTTTCTTAAACATTTTCAGGATATTGTTCTCTATCTCTTTGGAAGTACAAAATATTACATAAATTTTCACGTACATCTATAGACTTTCACAAGTAATATTTGGGGTCAATTGTTTCTTTTTTGTTTCCTAATTTAAGAAAACATTTTAAATTATGTCTTAGATCTCATTGACTTAGAACACTTTTAAAGGTTGATTTCTGGAAATCATAAATGAAATAAGGGGACACTCAAAAAAAACAAGACGTGTAAATGATCCTGAAAGAATGATTATGAATTTTCTGTGAAAGAACCAAAAGAAGAATCCAAATAGATACACACAATATGGAGAACTATGGAAACACAAATAAAGCAAAGTAAACATTGTAACACTACCAATATTCCATCCCAGGAAATCCCATCTTACAGTGAGTAATGTTCTAAAATCGGTCCTAATTTCTATGTTGTATATCATCAAATTTCTATGGATAATCCCTTTGATCACCCCCCAAAAAATTCTGCAGAGATTATTGTCTCTCAGAAATGCTACCAAACTTGGCTTTCCTCTAACAAAGGTTCAGACAGATGTTTTGTCAGCAGGCAACAGATGGAAGTTTTAACTTGCACTTAGAGCTATTAGTATCTCAATTATGAATCCTCTCACACTAAAATTACACTCAGGCTCCAAGATGCTCACACAACGAAAGACACTCTGAAACTAGCACCCAGCAGCCAAAATCCTGTTTTTCTTCTTAAACTTACCTTGGGTGAGAAGTGCCTTAAGCACAACAGCAGGCAGGATTTCCTGAGTTATTTAACCATTCCCCTCATTCCTTCTCTTATTCTTCCAGAACACATTTTCATTCTGAAATTTAATGAATATTAAAAACATGCATGGTTTAATTTCACAGCACATTGTAGTCGCTTAGAGTGAGGCACATAGAGCTCAAGCTGTCATGAGCAATTTTGAAATGAAAACTACAGAAAGATGGAGATGGAAGACAATGTTCAATTATTAGAATTTGTTACGTATTCTGTTTACAGGCCCTTAGAAATGTCTAAATAGTATTAAAATTCCTAAACAGCATTTTATGCCTTCTTTTCTTTAATATATAAAGTTATTAAGGATAAAATCTTCAGCGCCAGTTCTGAAACTTTCAGCTACATTTCTCCCTCCACTACCCTCCCTCTCCCACACCACCACAGCTGTCGAGTCCCTACAGGTTTTCTTTTGCATAATCTGTGTAATTAGGTTATCAAATCTGAATATTCAAAGTTCAAGTACTATGCTCCAGATGGTACTATTTTTAGATATCAACCCATTAAAAAAAGTGAAGACTACATTTTATGTTATAAAATTTTAAGAGTTCAGAGTAAATCACAACTATAATGACTAGTGATTTTCTATACAAGGTGTCACTGGAAAACTGTTCATGTATTTTCAAGGAACATAATTAGAGAGTAAAGTTACAGAATGAGGGTGGCACTGACTGTTCTTCTGCTGTTTAATTTAAGGTTCAAAGTTTACTTGTTTCTGCATAAGTGAAATTAAAGCAATTGCATGTGTGTGTGTGTGTGTGTGTGTGTGTGTGTGATTCTCTTCTACTCAGCGGCTGCATGTTTTCTGTATATGTAGGATATTCTGGGAAATGGAGAACAAGGTAAAAGGATAGAGTTTGAGACAAAACTGGAAAAAAGTTATGATCTTTCTGTTTTATGAAAATGTAATGAAGAAAATGTAAGTTGTTGAATACTTGTTACCCCATCTCTCTATTAGGTAATTAGCATTTTAGAATTTTTGGAAACAGATTACTATTAAAATTCTTTGTTGAGTTCATTTAATTAATTAATTAATCTAAATATGCTATTCATATTTGCTTTTATGCAAATCATCAGAAAAGCATGTTTTTTCCCAAGTACATTATGAGTGCATTAGAATATTTCTTTTAATGTTCATTACAATATATTTATAACACTATAAGAATATGCTTTATGTCTACTGTTTCATCATTCTTAACCCCTCAACATTTTATAAATGCTAATTTCTCAACCTTTCATTACCAAACCAAATTAAAAACAAAATTAAGTGGCTTCCAAAAGTATTATTCTACCATATCCCTTAAGCAGAGAAATAATAATGTTCATATGCAATTTTAGAAGTGAGAATTTAATTTTATTCCAGCAAAGACATAAAATCATTCATTTAAAAAAGGTAAATGCCTGAAGTAGTGATTAAACTATTTTAAATTTCCCTTCAAAACAAAAATAAATAAATTAAACTAAGACTTAAAAAAATTCTCTTCAAAACCTTAGTATTTCTGCTGATAGTATTTGACTCCTAACACAGTAGATTTAGGTCTCTTCAAAGGTTATAAAATAGAAGAGTCTCCATCACTAGATGTGGCAGACATGAAAACTGCTTGTTTCACCTCTTCTGTCTTATTTTTGGGCCTATGCCTAGCAGACTGTATGAAATTAACTGAGCACACAGGGACCCTATGACACAGCATTAGGCAATGAAATGTGGTAACAAATGGTGTATACTTTGCATTAAGTGTGCAATAAAAACCTACTGTTTATGCCTCATGAGCTTGTTCTTCCGGCTGTCTTGATAAAAACACCCAGAACTTGCAGATACCTCATGTTGAAGCAGTCAGAGCCATGAGCTTGGAGGAGTCTGGATCCCTAGATCACTACGTGGACTTTTCATGAGTGAGAAATAAATATTCAGTGCTTTCTGCCAACATAAATGCTACCCATCATATATCTCTAGGTGTTCAGTCACTTTCAGTTAACACAGGCCTACGTAACACAATGACCATTTACATAGCATTTATTGCTCTCTTCCCAGTTATTTGACCTTGAAAAATTTCTGTCAAAAACACCATTTGAACTATCTCCTAAATACTGGTAAAAAGATGTGATGGTTAAGAACACAATTTAGAACTAAAGCATTTCAGTTAAAACTCAATCTCCAGTGCTTTATAGAGGTTTGACTTTGGTAATTTAATACTTACCATCTCAGTTCCCTCAGATGTGAAACAGAGAAAGTAATATTACATACCTCAATGAATATTAAAGGGTTTATGTTAGTAAAGTACTAAAAGCTAAAAGCAATCATCTAATACATCTTTGTTACTTTATTTGTAACTAATCCAAAATCCAACACATACATTCAGTTACCTAAAGGTCATCCCCACATAGATGTTCTACGAATAACTTAACTCTCATGCAATTGGCCTGCAGGAGGAATTCAGGTGACTGGCCCCTCCCTTACATTATAGGACCCAGTGACTAGGTGATTGTCAGACACACAGTGGGACCCTAAGACATACCTGACAGCCAAGACTAGCAGGATTGAAAAAACCAAAATATCAATCCAAGAGGTGAAAATGACAAAACAAAAAAGCAAAATGCAATCTCAAACACCCAACCCACCAGGAACAAATACAGGATACACAGAAAAGAGGACATTGGAAGTCACATGTCTGAAATTTCTGAAAAGATAGCAAGTGAAATAAAGAAACAAATCTTAGAGGCTATGGAGGAAGTCATATTAGAAATAATCTCTCAGGTAAAGAAAGAAATGACAATCATTTTCTTCTTTTTTTTTCTTTAAAGAAAAAAAAGGGTAGAAATAGTACATAATTTCAAAAAAAACAGTAAGAAATCACTAGTTGACAATTACATATTTTCCTCTTAGAAGTCATTGTTCAAGTTATGTAAGTAAAGCACACAAAGTAGACATTTAAACAGTAAGACTGCAACCAGTTCTGTTCACCTATCCAACAGAAACTTAGTAATTTGCTCATCAATCCTACACACTTAAACATGCATGCAGTTATATCCTTTAGAATACTTGCTTTTCCTCTCTTTTTTTACAATAACTATTCAATTCTCATAAACTGTTTAGAAGTTCTATGCATGTATGAATCTCTACATGTATACCTATCCTTTCTGTATTAGAGGGAAAAACAAAACAAGACAAAAAAGCAAATTCCTAGAAAAACATGAAACAAAAAGTCATAGAACCACAATAATAGGTGATCTACAGTAGTTACTATGATGTCTCTTGTTATTGTCAATAGAATTATCTATATCATCAGGCACAGTACAATTGAACATAGCAGTACATAGCAATATTAATAAAAACAAAACATTGGAAACATTATATGATTTCAAAAGCAGTTAATAGTCCAACCAGAATGGGTATCCTGTTGAATCTTGTCATCTTCAGAATAGTTGCCTCTACTCTCAGACTTGAAGCTATCAAGCATATCAGATTCAAATAAAATCAGTCAAGACAAAACAGCAATGTAACAAACCAGATTCAAATAAGATCAGTCATAGTAAAACAGTGTGAGTAATACAGGGCTTCAGTTTAAGTTGATAGGGAATTAAGGATATTTACCATAATATTTCCTGATTTTTTTGGAGTAGCTGTCTGCGCTTTCAAATCTAGAACAAGTACACAGACTGGAACAGAATAAAATCAAACTATAGCCAATTTTCTCTACTTCATCTCTGCTATGTTATTTTTCTGTCATTGTTGTTCCGCTGTCTGCTCCATTCATTGAGACCTTTCTGCCACTGTTCCTGGAATCCTTATGATTTTCTTCTCTCTCTCTAGAATGTCCTTTAGTATTTTTTGTACGGTTGGATTGGTGGTCACAAACTCCTCCAGTTCCTTTTTTGTCATGGAAACATCTTGTTTCTCCATTAATTTTGAGTGATAGTTTTGCAGGGTACATCAATCTGGGTTGGAGGTTATTTTCTTTCAGGGCTTGGAATACTTCACTCCAAGCTCTTCTTGATTTCATAGTTTGTGTCAAGAAGTCTGTTTTGATTTTGATGAGTTTTCCTTTATAGGTGATCTGTTTCTTTTCTCTGACCACTTTTCATATTCTGTTCTTGTGATGAATATCTGGGATCTTGATTATTATATGTCTGGGTGTAGATCTGTTTTGGTTGTAGCTGGCTGGAGTTCTGTATGCCTCATATATCTAAATATCATTCCCTTTACCTGTGCTTGGGAAGTTTTCCTTAATTATTTCTGTGAATAGCCTTTTTATTTCATTTATATTTGTCCCTGCTTCTTTGCTCACATTTATTATTCTTAGTTATAGATACTCTTGTCATCTTCTAGTCTTTGTATTGTTACTTCCTGGTTCTTGTTATTGTTAAGAGATCTTTCCTTTTATGATCATACATTGCAAATCTATCTTCCAGTTTTGAAAGTCTGTCTTTAGTTTATGTCAAGAAATTCTGCCAGTTTTCAATGGAGTTTTTAATTTCCTGGTATTCTCTTTGGATTTGTTTCATGTATTCTAGATTTTGTTTGTATTCTTCATCAAAGGTTTCTCTCCTTTTTCTAGGTTCCTCCCTTCTTCCATCTGTGTCTTCTTGAGTGCTTAGTATTTCTTTTATTAATCTTCTTATATCTTGCTTCACTTGAGTTAGAATTTCAGATTTAAATTCATCAATGAGGTCATGGGGGTATTTCTTTATTTCGATTGAGGCCGTGTCCAATGTTGCATGTTTGCTGCCCTTGATCTCTTCTGTATTTACCTGTCCTGGACTTATTTTCCTTGGAAAATAAGCAGTTGGGGGCTTTTTCTTATTTCTTTCTTTTGTCACGTTTCTGGTTTCTTTCAGACAGGTGTATGATGGAGGTCTCAGGTCCTTTCCGTATTGCTTACAGGTTTTCTGAAGTATACTGGCTAGGGGATTGCTGCCCTCTTCAGTTTGCTGTTGATCTGTGAGGTGCATGCAGTGGTGATGTGGGCTGGCCCCTCTCTTCTAAGCCAGTCAATCAATGAGTGCCTTCAGCACATTAGTCTGTCCCCTGCGGATGTCACAGGCTCAGGACAGTTTTGTCCCTGGCTATTGGGTCCTGACTAGGAGTGTGGCCCAGCCCAAGCAGATCCCGCCAGTCTGCTTTGGTCCAGGAGCAGCTGACTGATACTGCTGCAGTTGCTTGTCCTGCCCAACTCCAATATGTCATCAAGCCAGTCACCCCTTTTGCGGACCCAGTTCCCAGCTCCCACCATGAGTCAATGCAGCTGTCTTACCGGTTCCACTCCCTGTTGCAGCACCTTCTCTTGCCAATGGTCTCGGGGTCACCAACCCCCCATCTCAGCAGGATTGCAATCTCAGCTCTATTGTGTCAAGTACAGCGCAGGACCAGGTCGGTGGGAGTGTGTCCAGCCCACACTCTCCACCCAGTGCAGCACAGGACCAGCTCTGGCCCTCCATCCACGCTTTTTTCCCCCTTTTTTCTTTCTTTCTTTTTTTTTCTTTTTCCTCAATTTCTTCCTGGGTTTTGAGAATCCCTCTCCTTTCATTTGGTCTTTTCCATGGTGTTAAATTCTAGCATCTGAATTGTTTCTCTCAGGGAGACTCTATTGTGCTACCTATCGATGACAATCATAATTAAGGAGTAGCTCAGCATAGCTAGAGAATACATAGATAAAAAAACAAAAGTACAGAAACATGGGAAAATGATGGAGACCTTGAAAGAATAGTATTGATAACAATCCAAATTTTACACATTAGGAAGTCATTTGTCAGAATCGGGCTCAACTCTGAACTTTTAATTATTTTATTTTATTTTTTTTATTTTTTGGTACTGGGGATCAAACTCATGACCTTGCCCTTGCTAGGCAGGTGCTTACACCACTGAGCTAAATCCTTGGCCCAACTCTGGCTTTTTAATGACCTCAGAATTCTAAACTTGCATTCTGACAGAAATGAGCAATGTTCCAATTTTTCAGTTTTCCATCTCTGTTAACCTAACTCAAGTTGTTAGTGATAATGATATTGTCCAACAGGTATAATGTCTTTGAGTGACAACCATCTCTCTATAGTTGTCACATTGTCAGCTGGTCTATTACTGCTGGATGTAGTAAAAAGACCCTAATACTAGTACATCCAGCAGAGTTGACATTCTTTCACATTATAGAACTGAGTTATGATTGTAAAAGCTCATAAGATGACAAGGCCTACCAAGAAGAAAATGCTAGCAAAATCCAAGCAAAAAAGGGAAAAAGTTACCCTTTTTCTCATTACACATTGTCCCTCAATGCTGATGGACCTACTATTTGTTATACAAAGATAAATGGGGGAGGGAAAATTTGCTATGTAATGTAGCAATATGAGCTGTATAGATCCTGGTGAAAAATGTAGTTGCTTCATAAAGTCCTAGGATTCAGATAGTTAACTGACAAAATTCATGAAAACTCACAATACTTGTCTGCTAAATTAATCTTGGCCTTTGTAGCAGTTACTACAGAATACCCATCAATGCATCTACTCACTGAACAAGGGAAATGAGTATCATATAAAGTCTAGAGCATCTGCTGACATACATGTATGTGTTATGTTTTGCACCTTAATAAAAACCAGTGTAATCCATTTTCCTGAGCTATTATTTGATTGGGGACTGCTAAGAAACTTCTACACGAGATTATACCTGATAATGTATAAAATTCTTATTAGTCTAACAAACAACAAATATTTCCTAAGCCATTACTATCACAAAAGCCATACCAGACTAGTAATAAAAGTAAAGGAAATAATATTTTTAATCCAGTAGATATATAGAGTTATTTGACAAATAATGCTTTATTAAAAGCATTAAATGAAGATTAGAGTTAATAAACTATAAATTTAGAATAAAGAGAAATTAAAGTTAAATGATTATCAAAGGTGAAATTCCAGTCCGATTTATAGAATGATTATGATTTGTACAGACTAAAACATGAATTTTGCAGATAAGAAACAGTATAGATCAAGTAACAGATAACAGATTTATAGAATTAATTGCTCAAACAATACAGTTTATCAAAGTGACATTTTTATTTAGGACAAGGATTGAAGGATCTTGAATGACCATAAAGAAGTTTAGACCAGAACTAGGGCACAATAAAAAAAAATTACCCAAAGCTCTTGATAAAAAAAATTGTATTAAAAAAGGATTTTAAAAGTATAATTTTAGGAAAGATTTACAAGTCATATTAAGAGGGATTATGATCTCTAGCTTTCTACTTTAATCTATAATCTTACAACACAATAAAAATCTCCTGATAGCAAAGAATTATCAACAACCAAGGACAATGATTTGTATTCAATTTAAACAACAAAAATTCATTATAATAAATTCAGTGTATTAGTCTAATTCTACACCTAATCTAAAAGTAAAAACACGGTGGTCTGGGGAAACAGCTCAGTGATAGAGATTTTGCCTAGCATATGTATGGCCCTGGGTTCATTCCCCAGCACCACAAAAGAAATAAGTTAATAAATGAATATATAAAAAAAGAGAGTCATCCCAAAGGAGTAACAGAACAAGAAATGAAAAAATGAAAAGTGAAATATGAAAAACAGAATTTGGTAAACTAACCAGATACAAAAAAAGGAAAGAAAACTTCGGAGGAGCAAAAGATAAAACAGAAAAACTAATTCATATGATAAGGCAAGACAATGAAGGACAGAACAACTGTATTCAATAAGTAGGCAAAATGTAATCTCACTTTCTTTTAATTTATGAAGCACAAACATGCTTATTTCTCTCGACACTGGTGCCTGTTGTTCCTCTCCTGGTAGATGAGTTATCAGTCATTCTGATACATCCCTGCCAAGAATCTACTCTGGTGGAGCCAAAACACCAATATTTGTTAAAGTGTAGCTCGTAGGACCCAGGAACACCTGCTATAGGATGTTGACATTTTCAGAAATGCTAGAGTCCCATTGCCAATTAAACAGTTACCTAACTGGCTCAGCAACTAACGCCTTGGTAGTGGTAGACCCTGGAGTAGCTGGCATAAGAACTTACTGTAGGTGTGAAGGGCAGGGAGTCTCTAATTTCTTTTTTTCTTCATGATACTGTACCTTCATCCCTCTCATATTAGAAACAAGCTACAGAAATTTTCTGATTGGGAACTGATGTCACTTCTATGAAGAACTAGTGAAGATAAGGAACCAGGAATGGAGGAAAGACCACTCATTTACTTTGAGCCTTTTTAGTACATATCTTGCATTCTGATGGTTTCCTGTCATAATCCAAAAGGAAAGCAACTTTAAACGAGTTTTTATCAGCTTCCAAGTCAAACCAGTCCTTGGTGACCTGACCTAGCTCAGCTGTACATTGAACTCCCTCATGAATGGCAACATGGAAAAGGTGGAATCATGACTGGATTATAGAGTGATTTTCATTGCCAATGAACTAGAAATTGTCTATCGGCTGGCTTTCCTGCAGCTCTATTCATCTGCCTCTCAAAGGAAATTTCTTTCCTACCAAATGGCATGAGATGCACTAGAGTAGATTTATTACAAAATTAGGAAGGTAAAGGTGAGCCCAGTAAGCTTGAAAGAATTAATAGGCTTTAAAAAGGAGGAAAAGATAAGAATGAACCACAGGCTGTGACTCAGTAGAGAATGAGTATATTGGGTACAGAAAACTTGGAAGGTTAGTAAGTCTAGTATTTAAAGTGGGATGGTTTTACATAACACTAAAAGCTAAGAATGCACAGAATGAAGAAAACCCTAGAATGTGAAGAAATTGGTTTAGTTGTCTTTCATGTAGTGTGAACATTTCACAAGTTCCGTGAGACCTGTGCCGATAAAGAAAAACCCATCTATAAAATTTCTCTCCCATCACTTCTAGTACAACTCTGATTTATTTTTAATCTTATTGGGTCTTTAAGATGCTTCATATGCAATGCTTTATTATATATTTCAAAGAAGGAAATGAAGACTTTTTGTCTTTGTGGAGGAAATGAACTAAATCTTGTGATGTTTGCACAAAGCAATTTATGTTAGTACTGTAAGAGCTTGCACGAAGCCCCATAGCATCCGCTAGGTCTGTTTTACTCACACTTCGGGGGACTGCTTCTGCCTCCTACTCCTCCATTCCATTTTCCTCCCATTGCCAAATTAAACAAGTTATAATTAGGGTAATTTGGTGCCTTATAGTGATATTATTCATTTGGGAATGGTAAAATCCAGTTTCAACTTCAGTATTTTGTAGAGTTAGTGAATAAATCATTTGAAAAAGATTCTATTACTACAGGCTTTTAAGCTTTTGTATTTTCTACTTTAATTGATCTCTATAATATATATTGTTTTAAATATGACTTTACCAGTATATATTGATGCATATGAACATTATTTTCAAGTTCCTTAATGTTCTGCTTAGCTAGTCCAACTATTACCTGTCAATATGAGATATTGATTTTCTAAAGTCAAGGACAAATGGGCATTTTATATTTAGTATTTAATGAAATCCACCATTCATTTAGGGTCCAATCCTTTACAACCTTTTGTAGGGAACCTTCATTACTTAGGTGAATTTACTAAAACATGTTTAATTCAGAACTGATGATTTATGTAACATCTCAATCCTAGGCTGAATTTGTTTAGAGCTACACAGAATACAAGTGACAACATATGATGTTAAGGGACCCTCACCCTCAAGAGAGAAGAACAAATACTTGTGAGTCAACTAAATAGACTCTTTGATAAAGGCAAATATGTAGGTATGAAGAATGTAAGAACCTAGGAATAAAAATCAGGCTGTTTTCTAAGAGCTTCTGAGGCATAAAAATCAGTCTGAGAAACCTTCAGCAGTAGAAAGTTTTATAATACAGTGGACATAGAAAGTGACAAGATAATATAACAAAAGGAGAAATATATATTTCTTCATGATCCCTTTCAAACAATTCTCTTCATCCCTGTTTAATGTTCAAATTTTCTCTAAAAATAAAATAATTTGATAAGTTACTTACAAATATGTTTAGAATCTCAGGTTTATAGATTTTTCTTACCATGTGTAATTTATTGGGGAGATACCAAGAAAATGAATAGGGTCATATATTCTTACCTCTCCTGAGCCCCCAAATCATGTAGAATTAAATAGTAAAGGACAAGTTTCAAACTCCACTTTAAATGATCTTTTATAATATCCTTTCCTTTCTTTTTGATGAATCTTTAAATCAGTTGGTAGCCACTTGATCATCCACCACTAAGTTTTGATAACATTCACAATTATAAAACTGTATTTGAGGGCATGTTATAAAATATTATGTCACTTGCTATCTAAAATATTTCTAGGATTCTGAATCAGAAAGGATAGTTTATAAATGGCTGATTCACTTTTTCGTCGTTATTATTTTTCACTTCTCAAAAAAGGCAAAGGGAATTTTGATCATATCCTATAAAACCATTCTTTCATTATGTTTTGATATTATTAATTTCCTTTGTTGTGTCATGGAATGAATGAGGGATATACCCTACATAAAGGAGAAATTTGTGGGATAGTTTAATCTGCTCAGGTCATAAGTCCTTATTTTAAAAATGAAAATAAACTGTTTACGCTTTGCATTTGACTTTCAGCTGAAAAAGTGTCATTAGTATAATAACACCTGACTCTCCAGTTTTAGCTTGTTTCTCTTTATTTCAGTTCTACCCTTAGGTTCCAGATATGTGACAATACCTCAGACCTAATTGTGTGATTTCTTACCAGTGCTGATATTGGTTCTTAGAAAGGGTTTCTGAAGATTAACGTGGAAGAGTAAAAATCACCAAGAAGACAGACAATGTCCATCTGAGAAAGTAAGTAAAGCTATAAAATAACACATTTTGAAATACTTCTGCTTTTCAGAAAGGGTCCTTTCCTGCTATGAAAAGCTTATGAAGTTTTCCTTTGAAAATTATAAGAAAAACTTCATTTTTCCCCTTCTTCCGGGTTTGACCTAGACTCCAGTCACCAATGTGGGTGCATTTTCTGTTACATTTTTAACTTTCTAGAAGGTAAAAGGTGATTCTGTAAAAGTGAAATTTCTTGTTTGATTTGTCAAAGATATCTTAGGACAAGAGATGCCTGGAAATTGTTCTTCTGCACTTCAGTTTGAAACATTGAAAAGGGGATAGGATTACAGCCAGGTAGAATTTTTTTTATTAAAACAATATCCACTTTAGCTGTAGAATCTTGGGCCAGATATTCACACTTGCTGAGTTGCATTTTGCTCAACTTCAAAAACTAGCACAGTAAGAGCTACCACGCAGGCTTCTTTGGACAGTCAAGTAATACACTGGAAAGTTTCTGTCTCTGAAGCTAGCTTGTAGGAAGCTCTGAGATGATAAATATCCTTGGATTTCCCAGTGCACTTAATGAAAAGCCCTCACCTACTGAGTCCTGAAAATGTCTAAGGGAGGGGATGCATGCTTTCACTCCTGTTAGAACCATTTTACTCTTAGTGTGCCATGAAAGTGAGATATGTAGCTGCCTGTCTAGTTAATCGCCATGACCCAAGGGTATGAAATAACATCAGCTAAGTCTAGGTTAAGAGCCAAAGTGCCAGGAGGACAGGATAACTATCTCTCTAGAGGTTTACATTTCAAAAGACACGATGCAGAACACGGACCTACGTTTAAGTGATGATGATGTCTCTGATTTACAATGCCTATTTGTGTTTTCTATGTAAAATTAATAAAAACAAGTATTAAAGTCCACTATGGCCATATCAGGGTTTTAAAACAGTTTGCTTTATAAAATGAGTCTTAGGGCCAATCACTGAAGAAGATTTGCAAAAATCACATATTTCTGAAGTCAAAAAAAAACCATGCCTTCCATTTTTCTCAAAATACAAGTTGAGCAGGTAGGAATTAGAATATACAATACACACACACACACACAAGTTCAATAATATAACCTGTTGGGAGACCACAAAATTGTATGCAAAATCAGTTAATCAATATTTATCAGTTTGAATTTGAATACACATATATCTATACACAGATTCCTGCTACCTAAATATAGATTTCAGCCTGTTAATACTGGTAAAAAGATACTCTATGTCTTTATCATTGTTGAGTCATTCTTCTTTGCTTCTGGAGGTAGTTTTGGGAAAGGATATCATTTCCAAAGGTCGCAATACCTCATTAGTTTAAAAGCTTAAGCAATTACAAAAACAGGTTCATCATGTAAGATCCTGTTCCCAGAAGCCTTAATAATGCAAATTCCAGCATGTCGCAGTAACCTTTAGTTACACCTGCAACTTTCAGGACACTAACTTGGGAACAGAAAGAAGCGTGTTTGCTCTGCTGCTGACCTCGAGCTACTTATTTATTCATTCAAAAAGACTATATGAATTCAGCTTCGGCATTCGTACTTGAACTTAGAGTAGGAACATTGTATGCATATAAAAATGATTTAGTTTCAGAATTTAATTAACTGATAAACTGTCTTATTGTTCTTTTAGATGTTTTTCTATCTCTGGTTTTAAAATTGAGTTCTTATTTTATGCTTTGTCCTGATATTGCTAAAATTAACCTTCTAAAATATATTCTTTCCCCTGATAGTATCTGTTTTCCTTAGCTTACAGCAAAGTTCTCTTTATCCATTCAGAAATGTGTATTGACCACATTCTAGGTGTAAAGTAACATGCTGGGCATAGTTGGACACAACCATGCATAAAAAACTCTTGTGTTCTTTTATTGAAAAAGTAAACTCATACTTTCTACAGATTCAGACAGAGGCAATGACTGTGGGTCTCCATGGTTAAAGAAGGCTTTGGTGCACAGAGGAAAAACTATTTCCAGCACACACTGTGCAATCCCAACTACAAGAAATACATGGACTATGACTATGACTAGAAACAGAAAGATCAGTGACCCCAGGGGCTTGAAAAGGGTACTGGGCAATTTCAGGGTGAGAAGGGGTAGAAATCTTTCCCTTTTGGTAATGAAAAATTGCTAAGAATAATTAATGGATACACAACTGTTCATATACTAAAGCCCATTAAACTATATACTTTAAGTGAATGAATTGGATGTCATATAAATTATATCTTAATAAATCAGTTATGATTATAGATGAGTTATCAAAGAAATAATAGATAGGCAAATCAAAGAAGCCAACCTTGAAAGAATATGCAGAATTAAACGCAGGAGGAAGATGGTAAAGAGGCAACCAATTCAAAATCTTCTCAATAAATATCCTGGACTTGAAAACTCAAACAAAATTAAAACATTTGATGGCACATTAAAAAATCTTGCATCAAAGCTAAAACTTTGTGGAAGATACAGCATGAATAAATAAATGAGAGGCATATAATCTAAGAGAAAGGTATAAAGCAAGATTTCCCCGAGGAAAAAGCAGAAAGGCAGCTGTAAATTGCAACAGATTCTGTCCAAATGCTGAAATTGCTGTAGGCTGGGTGAGCCACTAGTATCCACGTTTTTAGAATGGGCCACAGTGTCTAAGACATATCCAAGACTTGTCATTGGAGGGGTGCTCAGAGGCAAGAACTCCACTGAACAGATGTAAATATCAGGAAAAGAGAATCTTTAAAAGCAGCATCATAGGGTAAGGGAGAGAGCTCAGTGGCATAGTACCTGCCTAGCAAGTGCAAGGCCTGGAGTTTAATTCCCAGTGCCAAAAAGCAAATCAGTCAATCCATCAATCAATAAATGCAGTATCACAATAGTGAAACAAAGTCAAGTCACGAATTCTCTAGGAATCATTTGGAAAATAATACAGGGAGGCATTCATTAAGTCAGATAATATATGAACATGAAGAATGCAATGATAAGAACAAAGGCTTGAATGTCTTTCATGATGAAGCTTCTATTGGCTAAAAGAGATAGACATAGTGTTAAAAAATATAACCAAGATTCAGAAAGCCTGTCATGGGGTGGTTAATTTTATCACAAGGTTAAAAAGGCTACACTGAGAAAGCAATGCTGAACTAAAATATGAGAAAAAAGAGACAGTTAAGTCAAGAAGAAAAACTGAAGAAATAAAAAGGAAGTAGAGAAGGGAGAGAGGAATTTCAATATTAAACCCCAAGGAAGGGGGCTTCAATAAAGAGGCTATAATCATCAGTTTTAAAATATTCTAGAACAATGAATAAGACGTCACTATGACTAGTCAACAGGATAAGAATCAAAGGAGCCCAGATGTCACAGAGCAGGAAGTCAGGTTGCAACGGTTTAACGAAAAAGCTGAAATTTACTGAGATAATAAGTTCCGACAGCATGAGAATGATGATGGTTAGAATACATGTGATTCTTAAAGGAAGTAGGACAGTCATTATAAGGGTTAGCCTGATGGTGGTTGACAGCCATGGTGAGAGCTACATTTGAGGATTTGGTAAGTTGTCTTGTGCAAAGGAAAAAGAATCACTTTCTGGATGCTTTCCATGGTCTTTTTATTCAAGATGAAATGTTACGCTAGTAACAAACTGAAAAGGTCTGCCTCTGAGGGACAATGCCCTTTCCAGTATCCTCAGGATGTCACACCAGGGTTCTTGGGACTTGGAGGCATAAAACAGGAGAGGAAGCATCTAAATGACTTATGCATTCCATCCCAGAAACGAGATTGTGGGATTCTGAGAAGTTCTCTGAGACTTGATTTCCTCATCTGACAAAGAATTAATCATAATATTTAAAAAGTATAACAGTCAAATTTAAAAAGAAGATTGGGGATAAATATTTTTTTTTAAATATAAGCCTCTCTCTATAAACCCCACTAGTCACCCACTATAGAAATTTAACTTTAAATTCAATAAAGTATTAACTACTGCTGACTCATCTTTCCTTTTAAACTCTGCCTCTGGTTATGTAACTACCCGAAATTATCTCAGCAAACATAAATATGAGGGGGGGAAGCAAAATAATAATTTATTATTTTGGATTAACATGTCCAGACTGAATTTTTTTGACTGAAATTATCTTTGTTGAGATTTTTCTACTGAGGTCAGGTAAAACTTTTCCACATAAAAATTAATAGAAGTATTTCAATTTTTGTCCAATCTGAAATGACTTCCCAGCTACATCGTGATTAAAAAACATGTTCCCTGATAACTGCCATAAAAGATCACTTTATTATGGGTTATAATTTTTTGAATAAATAACTTATAGTTTGACATTCATATTTTAATTGTAAAAAAACCTATCTCATTAACTATAAAACATAAAGTATACAGCTCTTTAAAGTCATATGTAAATATCATTTGCACCAGGAAATTCCTTACAGCTAATTGAAAGTCTCTCCTACTTCTAAACTGTTTGATTTGCCCTAACGTCACAGTTTAGATGTTACTATTCAGAAAGTGCAGAAACACAAGGGACTGATTTTAATATCCTTCAGTATTTTTTTTCTTAAAGCTATCTATAGTTTTTGAAAGAAATTATTTTTAACCAGTGACTCAAACAAAAAAATGTATTCTCTAAAATCAGATTAGACCCTTGGCAGTGAAGTGAACTATGTTGCTATCCCTCATACTGGTTTCTTTTTCATAATCTCAGCCCTGTAACATGGGCGCACAGAGTCAGGCCCTCAGAATGTCCCCTCTGCCTCTGCTAGCCTGGACAGCTGATGCTCATCTCTCAAGGCCTGGCTCGAGTGTCAGCACGCCACTTACCTCAAAACCTTCAGGGCAAATAATTGCTTCTTGATCTGTATTTCTAAAGAATATTCTTTTTACCTCCAGGAGCACTTTTTTACTTGAAAAACATTTAGCACTTCATGTAGTGCCTGTCAATGTGCTACTGCAATGGATTTTATAATTTGCTACCATTCTATGTTGCCTAACTGCTACACCATAGGGAACCATAATATAAGAAAATATTAACCAAATGCATTAGTTTTCTATTTCTGCATAACAAATTAACATGCTTTGAAAACAATGTTAAATTATTATTTCATGATATGGGTAGGTTAGATGCTCAGTCTTTCTATAGCTGAGCCATCTGCTGAGAATTTCCCTACAGTAAGTCAGCTCACAAGGTGGACAGATATTTGTTCAAGCTCATCAGAATTGTTATCTCCCTAACCTCTGACTCTTAGCCTGCACATCCCCTTTTGGGACATTATTAGGTAAGCCAGGTCCCAAACTACTTTACCTTCTAATTAACTCAACTGATTAGAGACTGTAATTATATCTGCAAAATCCATTTTGCCATGCAAAATAACATACATCTGGAGAGTGCTATCCTAATAGCCACAGAAGAGAACAATGCAAGTGCTTTGCCCCACCAGAGATCAGTATTTTTTGTTAGCTGTTTAGACTTGCTACCTTACTGTGATAACATAAAGGGTCACAATAGTTTCGCTATTAGTCTGAGATTCTTTACAAACAATACATCAGCCCAGTGCCAGCATGCCAGGCAAACTGCTCTGACCACACTGCCCCATGGTATCAAACATTTTACATTAGATCACTGATACAATTTAGGAGGGGTTTTTTCCCCTGGACGAATATTAAAAAAATGGCTGCTGATTTATTTTAGGCTGATATGAAAAAATAAAGACAGAAAAAGATGAACTACAGAAAGTACTGCTAAATTATTTAACAGAATTTAGAGGAAATAGAAGAAATAAGGGCTTGCTTGCTTAAAATATAGATACTTTCTCTGTGAATCTTTCCAGACACCAGAAGTTTCTCAAACTAAGAAATAACACCAGGGAAAAGACCAAATTCAGAGCTTTTTTGGTAAAATGTAGCCTCCAGGTACATTTCAGACTGAGAGTGCATCAGTAAGACCTTTGTTAAAACTTCAGAAAGATTTAAAGCAGTTTCTTGTAGAACCTCTCAACTAGAAAAAAAATTGGCTTTTAAGAATAACAGAAGTAAGCCTCCTAGACCCTCTCCACCAGATAATGTATTCAAAGGGTCTTAAGGATATGCTTCTTGGATTTTCTGGCCTAGCAAAAATGTCTGCTGTGAATCTGGGAGATTTGCCGTTCAGAGCCACAGTCTTTATAAGACAGTTGACTCTTTAAAATTGGGCAGGTGTTATCCCACAGAAAAACTCACAAGAGATGCAGGTAGATAATAGGCTATCTAGGAAAGAAATGAGTGTGGACCTAGGCTAAAGAAGGAGACTCATAGTTTGATATGTGTAAACAAACTATTTGAAAAAAAATCGTATCAACTTTTACTGAGATGGCCCGTGTTATAATGAAAAGCTATCTCAGGTCCCTCAAATTTCTATGATCGGTATCAGGGTATAAAAGCTACTTAGATGTGAGAATGGGACATTTCTTCTGGAAGAGTAAAGAGGATTCAATCTGGATTCAAGAGCCCAGAGGGAAATCTGAAATAAAACAAATTCAGGGGGCAGAATGGCACTTTAAGCCTAATACATTTCCTGTGGCCAGAGCAGGGTGAATTATGATCTGAGCCCAAGTTGGATTTCAGAATTGCTATAGAACAAGGATGTCTGTACAACTATTTCCATTGTACTATTTTGAATGGACTTGTCTATGACATTAATCATGTTCCATCATTCAATACTAAGCATGTGGCAGGCAAGTAAATTGTCTTTTTGATTTATAGCCCATCAGATGGAGAAGCTTCTTATCTGAAGACTCTCATTCATACCTGGACTTGGCTTAGGTAATGAAATTCTATGCTTCAAATCTGAACCTTACAACATAATGAGATGAAGACTTGGGGCAGATGTATTTTACATTTAGGGTGAAAGAGAATTACTGGGATCAAGTGGTGGCACTGTAGAAGTTACTCTTTAAAGATGACCCCCAACAATGAACCCCACCTGAAACTTCACTCCCCAATGTGATGGACCCCACCCTCATTGACTCTTGGCTGGTGTATATTCAATAGAGTACAGCAGAAATTAAACTGCATGATTTCCAGGGTTAGACTGAAAAAAAAAAAACTTGCAGCTTCTGCATAGATCTCTCAGAATGCTTACCACTGAGACACTTCACTTAAGAGTCCAGATGCCATGCTGTGAAAATACAAAGCACAGGAGAGATAGAAAAGCCAAGAGCAAGTGCTCTGGTCAATAGTCCCAGCTGAGTTCCTGGGAAGGAGAAGCCATCATCAACCAGCCAGGTAAACAAACTATGAGTCAGTATCAGTGGTTGCAACCCTGGTAAGGGCTGACTGTCACCAAATGAAAGACCCCATGCAAGAACCACCACCTGAGCAGTGTCAACCCACAGAATCTGAATAATCAATTACTATTTTAAGCCAAGAGATATCACAATTTTTTTCTTCATAGAGCTATGAAAAAAATATTTCAGACTGTGAAAGCTATATATCATCTCTGTCACATATTGATCTTTGTTTTTTTTAAATAAAACACTTTTTAAAATAGATCATTCTTAGGCCATAGATCCGAAAAATCAGCTATAGTATACATAAAGAAATTCAAGCAGTGAATAAACAAAAAGATGAAGAGGAAAAAATCAATAATTGCACATAATGTATCACTGATTCATTCACTCAGAGCAGAAACATACAGAAGTAGTATGTTATAATCCCTTGTGGTTCTTAAATTTTTCAGGTCTTTTTGGACATTATTCTCTGGAAAATACCCAAATAAATGTTCTATTAATGTGTAAGGTTTCAAGTATCCCCCAAAACGTAGCCACCAACTCTGTCCAGAATACAAACCCCCTACACAATGTGAACCAATGCTTGACTATTCCATTCCACTCAGGACAGATGCGGAGCACTGAGCAGGAAAATGAATGCTGAAAGCAAAGAATGCTTTTCATTTGGACGCCAATAGGGAGACTAGCCTCTGACTTATTCAAGGTAATTTACCTGAGTTAGAACTTACATGGAATTACTGTGTCAGGACTTGAAGGGTTCTCCAATAATAATTTGATATAAGTGTTTTGATTTGAGTTGTTCAAAAGTTTGGTTATTAACAAGATAAAAAATCAAGGCATTGGAGAAGTCAGGAATGAAGCTGTTTAAATCAACAGTACATATTTGATTGATTATATTTAAGAATTAAGATCAAACCTCATCAAAGTTTGTAAAATCTAATCAGCTGAAAATGTTGTATTTCACAAATAGCAAATAAATATAGGAAAAAATATTTAACATCCCTGGTCTTTTGAGAGATGCAAATTAGAACAGCACTGAGATTTCATCTCACTTCAGAAAGAATGGCTGTCATCAAGAAATCAATCAATAACAAATACTGGCAGGGCTCTGGAGAAAAAGGAACCCTTCTCCACTGTTGGTGCAACCACTGTGGAATTCAGTGTGGAGACTCTCGGAAAAACTAGGATTACAGGTCTCATTTGACCCAGCTACTCTGCTTCTGGGTATTTTCCCAGAAGAATTAAAAACATCATACCTCAGCAATATATGTGTGCCCATATTTATAGCAGCACAATTTGTAATAGCTAAATCTTTGAAACAGCCCAAATGCCCATCTAATGAGGAATGGATAAAAAAGATGTGGCATTTTTATACAATGGAGTAGTACTCAGCTATAAAGAAAGATAAATTTAAGACTTTTATAGGTAAATGGATGCAACTTGAGACCATACTCATATGTGAAATAAATCACAATCACATATAATATATACATACAGTTAATTATACTTCTAAATTCTGTTAGCTTATTGAAAAGAAAGATCTGTGCTTATATTATTTGATCAGTTTTCCATGACTATATCTTGTAATCTGAGCACATACTTTGAAGATAACAATATGCAATGTATTAACCATTGTTACTGTCCTACTATCTTTTTTAAAAGATTTTATTGTGAAGGTAGTAAATTACAACAGAACAAGACAGAACAAAGCCAACTGAGACAATGCAGTGAAACTGGTACAGACTTCACAGCAGGATACTGGGATAGTAGTAATAGGTACTATACTGTGTCTCACTATCTTCACATGAGTTGTCCAGTCAATTAGGTATAGTGAAATCAAACCAAAAACAGAACCTTATAAAACCAATTGAAGGGGAATATTGAATAGAGCAAAACAATCATAACAAAACAGTGAAAACAACCTTTGCCTTCAAACAGAAGATAGAAGGAAATCCCCCATACTTGCTATATTGCCTATGGTCATCCTCCCAAGAGATGCTCAGGCCTCTGTCCCAGAACACATATGTAATAGTGACTTTAAGGTCCTGTGTGATTATAATACAACTGAAAAAATTCCTATCACCTAGAGATTTCGGAGCAATCATAACATCACAGCACAACCCATTACTCACATTTGTGGTGAAGCTGGTGTCAATAAACCTACTATACCATTAGTAAAATGAAAATACACAACATACAAATATGCAGAGTGCATAAACTTGAAAATAATAATAACAATAATGGCACCGTGGCATCAGTCTCCACACATATCCTGTTCCCTAAGTGTCTGGACTGTA
The DNA here is from genome assembly GCA_004027455.1 of Hydrochoerus hydrochaeris. Classification (NCBI taxonomy): domain Eukaryota; kingdom Metazoa; phylum Chordata; class Mammalia; order Rodentia; family Hydrochaeridae; genus Hydrochoerus; species Hydrochoerus hydrochaeris. The sequence continues at coordinate 332,711 of PVLA01000859.1, forward strand.
TAAAGAGGCCAGGTCCAATGACTGACCACACAGATTGTGTAAATGCACCATGACGTGTCCACACAGTGATGGAATGTACTACCAATACATTTCTCTTGCTCTGCCAATCCTTTGCTGAATTGTGACAATCAGATCACTCTTCTCTATTACCTTTTAACTCTTTGCAATGTCACCAGGTTCTATTGTCTTGGATATAATCCTTATATTACTGTTTCTCTTACTTTACATTTCTTCTACTCTCTGCTTTTCTGTTTGGTTATAAACCATTCTTAAATGGAATCAGTACTTTACAATAAGAGCTACGTTCCTTGTTCATAGTGAATAAAGTACAGGTCTTCTGTTTAATATTCAAAGTTATTTTTAGTAGAGATATCTACATGTTTGGCTTTACATAACTTTCACCTCTTGTTCTGCAGTGCTACATCTAGAACATAACTGGTTTTGGCATAAAGTTCTTTATGTTAATGTGGGTTTTGTTTGTTTGTTTGTTTATGTATGTATTTGTATGTACGTGTTCCCATTGTTCTTATACTTGTCTGTACTTCACAACTGTCATATACTTACACACTTACACACTTCCTTCTCTCAATGTTCCATCTTAAGGGTCTGCTTCTCTCCCTTTCAATTTGTTGTTCTCTGAAAGGCCAAATCATGATGAATCATTTATTTCTCCAAAGCCTTGGAAAGATTTTTTTATGGACAGTAAAAGTGTAATCAGTTTTTAATTGAGCTACATGTTAATGCTGATATTGTTGCTAAATTTTGCTTTTATATCATTAAAAAACATTTAAGAGTTATTATTTATAATCATCTGGACAATATAAAAACCAAAAATTCATTTATTACTTAAAAATTAGTACAATTCCTAACATACAAAAGATTTCACCAAGTATGTATAGTTCATGTATTTTAAGAACCAAACAAACAAAAAAGTTTTGTGAGAAAATTATATGATCTACAAGTACATAAAAGAATTACATAATCTATAACACAAATGAAAGAATGTGATCACCCACATGTGAAAGTTACAAACTAATTTTAATATGAATATAATCTTGGTACATTAGAGTTTAGTAATTTTTTCCCAGAAAATGAGATAACACCTTTAATGATGTGGAAAGGTACCTCCAAAACTAGGCAAAATAAAGTAAACATTTCTATAGTAGCTAAGCACCTTTCAAATAGGAAAGGGTTGTCATAAGTATAAAAATACTTATGAAATCAAAACAACAGTATTTTAAGAAATATATTCATATTAACTTTTGTTAATTTCTAACATTTCAAGGAAATTTGAAGTTAACAGTAAATTTTAATAACACTAACATAAAATGTATAATTGAATTATTGTTTTAAATTATAAGAGTAAGCTGAACCAATTTTAGTTATTAGAGTATTAGGTGAATTTATGTTTATAGTTAGATTTATGAAAATTGTTTTTACATGAGTTTTTTCAGTGAGAATACTGAAATCTGTAAATCAGAAAATAAATGCATTACATGGAAAGTATTTAACTTATATAAAATTCTCAAGAACTAACTTTAAATTTTAGAATGAGATCTATTAATCAGTTTTGGCAGTAGTTATCAGAACATAATTCATTTTCAAGGCAGAGTGAAAAAAAATTCCAAATACAAAGAACTTTTTGTTTAAAACTTCGAAAACTGAATAGTAATGAGCAAACATAAATAAATAAATAAATAAATAAATAAATGAAATGTGTTATACAAAATGTACCAACTCCACATAGTAAATGTAAACATTATATACCGGAATCAAGTATTAAGAAAAATAAAAAGAAACAGGAAAAATTAACTTAAAAATAATTTACCTACAAAACCCACTTTCAAGGACGTGCACACACATTCTCTCTCAGCCTTACTATTAAGATCCGGAAATACATCCCTCTAAAGAGGAAAAACTTCAATGAGATTGCAGTTTTTTGTTTTTATTTTTGTTTTTGCTACCAAGGATCGAACTCACGACCTTGTGCTTGCACAACTGAGCTAAATCCTGCCCGAAGACTGCATATTTAGGGTCACTCATAAGTAAAATTTAGACAGGAATTCTGTCGGTGCTTTAGTGAACTAATTCCATTAAAGTCTAAGTAATATGTGCAGCAATTTTAATGAGTAACCTAGTTAATTAGACTAATACCTCTGAATGAGGTTGCAGCGTGAGGATTTACAATTGTATCAGGTTTTATGAACATAACTCTGAAAACACCTCCTCGACTTCACGCATTAAAACTTCTCTTGGCTTACTTTAAATATGGAAAATTATTCCTAAGGAAAAGTAGTTGCATCACAGAAATTTTTCAGAACCAAAGATCCCACTTGAATAAATTATTAACTGTGTGTTGAAACAGCACAGTGCTGCTTCCTGAGAAATGCCCAGTGCCGGGGAGACATTTCACCTCGCAGGAGGTGCAGCCCTCAGCCAGGGCTGGAGTGATTTCAAGGGGCCTCTGCTGTGGGAGCTAGATCCACACAGCTCGATTTAAAGGAAAATAAGTCAGTCTCCAACACAGACTCTGTATAATCCATGGAGAGAAGAAAAATATGCACTTTTGTTAAGAGTGATTCTATAATGAGATTAAACACTGGGAAAGAAATCATGCATCTGCCAATACTAGTGATTTTAAAGGAAAAGCAATCATCTGTTTTGGAAACTGAAGGTGAAACATTCTTTGGTTCTAGAAAACATTCTTTGAACTAGATGCGATTTCACGAGAGCAGTATCTCTGCTGCCCATAACAAATATTCTGCATTAGATCGAGATTATCCACCAAATTCTATAAATAATACTTACAAATACTGATAGTTAATAGGTAGGTATATGTGAGAATGGTGTGCCAAGCAGAACACTATTATTTCAATTATTTTGATGTTATCAGATAGGAAAAAGTATGTATCATAGTCAAGGAAAATACTCTTCACTGACACACATTCCTTATTAAATATATAACTGATTTTTTCTTAATTCAATAATGTTACTTCTAATTCATCACTTGCGTTTTTGACAGCTTTTTAACTTGAAAAAACTATTAAGTATCTAGAAGTTGATTGTTTTATGTTTGGAAAAATATCTTGCCACTAAATGTGGATTATGTGGTTTCAATCTTTTTGACTATTCAGTGTTTCATTTTATCTGACGTTATTTCTTCTCATTATTTCACTGAGCAACATCACAATTTGGGAGGCAGAAATTTCCCTGTAAACTGCAATCTGTGATATCCCACAGTCTGTTCAGAGATAATCTGCTAGTTGAATAGAGAATGTTTATGCTTAGTGAGGTCTACCACATTCTGACATTCAGAGCATTAAATACTTTGGGTGCTTAAGCCTTAGGTAATTAAAACTATGCTACCCAACTATTAAAATTCTGTTTGCTTGTCTGTTTGGCAATTCACATATGCATCATTGGCTAAGAGCTACTTTGCCCTTGTGAGACATTAAAGAAAATATCAGAAATAATTTTTTCAAACCCTTAAAGAATTACACTATTTCCCAGTTATCTGTTGGGTTCACAAGTCACAATTCTTTAGTACTTACCAAAAGTCTTTTCAGTTATCCAGAAACATTTAAATGCAACAAATATTTTAAAGATTGTCTTTTATCACGCATGCATTTTTAAGTCTCTCCTTTCATCATAAGGTCAAGTTAACAGTCGGTGACTTTCAAATGCAACATTGAGTTTCAATTGTGTCCACTGGCAATCAGAGGCCACTGGCAAAAGTCCCCTTGTGACTCATTTTCTTTTATCTATAACTCTTATTGCATTGTTTGCTACTAATAGTCTCAGGCTTTTAGTCTATTTTTTCTCTGCATTTCTGTTTGTATCTTATTGGGAAGCAGCTGGGAACCTGTGTTTTAACAAAATACACTGTCATGCAAGCTGAACATAGTTATGAAAGTTACGTCTCAGAAATGATCACTTTTTTACTCTAGAAAATGGCAAATGAATATGATACACCCAGACTTTGCATAGGGCTTTAAGTGAGATTGTATGGCTATGTAAATGTGATGTCTTTAATGAAGTTTACCTGTGATACCGAACTGAAAGCCCCTGGCATGTGGCTCAGTATTCTTTTAACTTCTCAATAAATATTTCTTTCCACAAAGCATGATCTTTTCTCTAAGCCAACAAGCAAGTGCATATGCATAAAACGAAGAGGACTGAGGAATGATATTAGAGGGAACTGATACCTACAGTCATTAGAGATGCTAAACAGAGGAGATTTGCAGCAGGTTTACTGTAACATTACTCTTCCTTTTTCTCATTGTGTGTGAAATTAATTAGACCAAAAAAGTAAGGCAGTCAAACCATCAATACTGATCAAACAAAAGCTCTCTTTTCTTGTGTTAATAATTACCAAAAAGTATTGAAACAGTGGTGTAGGGGCTTAGCATTTTTTCAAATCCAGGACTATGAGGAGAGAACTAATGCTCAGAGAAGAACTAATGCTCAGAGAAGAACACTGCATGTAAACTAACTTTATCTTTCACAAATATGGACCCACTTTCAGAATTTCATGACTTCTTTAAAGTTGTTCTATTTTATTCATATACTTAAGTATTCCCTTCAGTGCTAGATGCTAACCTTTTTTAAAGATGTGGAGTTAATTATACACTTGAACTTAATCGTATAGTCCCCAAAATGTAGTAAAAGAAATGTGTTACATTTTGAAATGAGAAAAAAAAATAACCTACATCATATGTAGTAAGGTTGTCTAAAATATCAGTTTACTGCTCTGTGTTTAGGCCGAGCAACAGTTTGCAGGTGTGTGAGTCTCTAAAACGCCCTAAACAGAAGCATTACATTACATTAACTTCTTCAAGTACATTCTGTTCTATGCTTTTATAACTACACTCCTCAAAATATCTGAATTGTCAAAAATCACATTTTAAAGAACATTATTTCAAAGTATTTGCTCCAAAACCAAAATGGCTCTGGGTAACCCTAGTACAGTATTTGTAACTGATATAATTTGTTTGGGAAAGAAAATCATATCTTTTCTAACACTTCTGGGACAGCCCTGGAATGACTGTAATCAACTCTTATTTCAAACACAGTGCACAGATACTCAAACAAGTGCCTGGGCTTTGAGTGCACCAGCATTTTTATAAGGTGCTATTTCCAAATTGCCACAAACAGCAGCTTGTCCAACCTAAATCATGTTTCTAAGTAATCAGTATTAAATAACTTTCTATACCATTTTCCTCATGGAAATTCATTCTGTGGAACAACTCTGTGTGTGTGTGTGTGTGTGTGTGTGTGTGTGTGTGTGTGTGTGTGTTAGTTATAAAACTAACCAGAGGCTTCATACCACACTACATCCCCAGCCCTTTTTACTATTTATTTTGACACAGAGCCTCACTAAGTCACTAGATTGCCCAGGTTGGGTTTAATCTTGTGATCCTCCTGCTTAAGACTTCCAAGCAACAATTGTATATGCTTTGATCCAAAAATATTACAATCCAAATATCAGCCTTGATAATGTTTGCAAAATTATCTTACTTCCTCTCATTTTCTCCCAATAGATGAAAATTAACAAAGAGAAAATAAATCATCTCAAAGTCAACCCTTCCTTAATTTACACTATGGCTTCACAAATGGAATCATATTAGATCTCAGAGGTATTGCTTTCCTGCCCTTTTCTGCCTTACTAAATTCCTCCAGAATACATCATATTTTTCTATATTTTTCATTACCTACACATATATGTTCAATGAGAGCTGACTTTCTGTTTTTCTCTGCTCCAGGCAGTATTATAAACCCAGTGACATAGGCAATAACACCAAACCTTACTGTAAGAGACAGAACCCAGGGTATTTAAATTTGATATCTCCAAAGATCCAAGTGCCAATGCAATGTACTGTCATTCCCTACTCATCTAACATTGCATTGTCATGCTCCTGGATGATTAGCAGTGCAATTTTCTAAAATGTATTTTATAAAAAAAGTCAGATTTCCTTAGGTATAGCAATTAAGTGAGACCACATTTGCATATAAACCTAATGCATCAGTTGGCTTGTTCATTTGGATCTCCAAATAGCATCTACACCTGTTTCCTCAGTGTGTGAGACAAATAATTACCTTGCTTCAACTTATTTCAATTCAGAAGACTTTATGAGTATATAGTAATTTAATTTATTTCAAAAGTTCTAGATTATCAAGGCACTGACTTTCATTGAATATGTCAGATATATTTGATATTTTCAAAAGGCCTTCAATATATTTGAAGTCTCCCTGGATTTTAGACCTGAGAGGAGGAAATACATTGAAGGGAGAGAGAGGGAGAAGGAGATAATATTTTACAAAAGAGGACTTCCAAAACTATGTCAAAAACCTTTCTGATAAAATGGATGTGAATTTACTGCCTGAATGAGTCTGACCTATCCATCACCTTCCAATGAATGATAGATCATTCAATACATGGTGTTTGCTTTTTCTGTGTTCCCATATTTGACACTTAAAGGAGACAGAAAAAAAACATAGGAACCCTTCAAAGGCTAACCTTTCACTACAGCAACTGCTTCTGAAATATATGTGAGTGACAGAAAGGAAGCTTGGAAGACTCTAAAAATGTGTGACATTTTATAAGGAAACTAGACCATGAGGTATTTCATTTACCTCAGACAAATTCTAAATCACTGGTGCCTTTTATGCAACACACCAAACTACACTTTAAAAGTCTTCTACAATAAGTTAAAATGACTATAGGAGGTTAATCAGCATTTATTATATCAGGGAGATAATCAACTAAATACCAATTCAAATATACAAATTCAATGGAATTGGCACAAATATTTTTTCAGATATAATAGTGTCTTTACTTAGTATTAGAATTCGTCCTCCAATTTGTTTTTTATCTCGGTAGTTTAATTTCTGAAAGATGTTTCCAATAGTGATTTTCTCAGTAGTTGAATTTCTTCCGATTTAAAGCCATGTTTTATGCATGTTTTGCTCTTATTGTTTTTTTTTTAATTGAAGTTTCTGAAGACCCCCATATGGTAGTCAAATACAAGTAGAATATCATAACATATTTTTTGCTGGGAATGTAGCAGCCTCCCAACTGCAATGTAGCATAAAATTGTTACTAAAAAAATTCAGTGTTTAAGACTATTTTCTTAGTTTGAATTTCCCTGACAGCAAAACCTGAGACAATGCACAGAATGGAGTTTATTTGTTTTGAAGTGTCCTCAGAAAGCATGGGGGGGGGCAATGGAAAGAGGGAGCCAGAGAGGTAAACAAGAGAGCAGACATTTGAAACCAGGTTGTCTCTGTCAACAGCTGGGTCTCAATCCCCCACGGCCCACCGATCAGAAAGTACCTCAGAATGATCCGGGCAAATGAAAGAAGACAGAGCTTTTACTCACAGATCTAGGATCAATATTTTCAGGTTATGGTTGGAATCCAACAAGTTAAAGTATGAGAAGAATCAGATACATCATAATCGGCTACGCATGCTGTGGTTAGTACTTCTCTTCTCCCATCTACAGTGACTAACAATCCCATTCATTTGGTATGATTTTTATTCACTGATATTACTGTGGTAGTTTTCTACAGCCAAAGGGTTTGCTTTCCACAACTTTCTTATTTTATGTGTGCAGAAACAGGTGCCACTATTTTGCCTGAGACTGTGTACCCCTCCGAGACTTGCTTCTTACCAAACAATTAGGTTTTTTAAAATTTCACTACAACTATCAGTTACTCAAAAAAGATTTCCTTAACTCCCTAGACTGAATTAAAAACATTTGGAGAGATGACTCAATCACTCATATCCTCTTTCTTAGAACACTTAAGGTTTTTGTTACAAATATTAAATTTATGATGAAGGGAAATGCCTATTTTGCTTTCAAGAGTTCTCAATCAGTATTTCAGGAGTGGCATCAATGTATGTTGACCATACACTGAGGAAATTCAATCAAATTTTTACTACTCAGACTTATCTGAAAGCAGAGATCATGTGAAACCTTGCTACTTAGAACACTTACAATAGTACACACGTAGGCAGTGCAATCCTTAAACTTTAAGAATGCCCTATTCCACAGCAAAAATAAAACTAGGTGCAATTTATGTTTTAATTCTAGAGCATACAGATGAAATTAAACCTCAGATGATCCTTATAATTCTTCCACAAGCATCTGCCTACCTCATTATAGAGCACTTACCTTTCCATTATGGTAAATAATGTGCAAAATGGATGTGACCAAAAACCTAAATTAGGACAAGCACCAGAATATGGGTGGATCAACAGGATGCTTAGGAGAAATTTCTGCCTTCAACTCTCCTAGATTGTCTGTCCCACACTTTCCGCTGAACTGGAGCAAATGAGGCAAGAACTTTGTTCCCCTATTTCTTTACCTCACCAGCCTCACCTGCGTAGATAATGGATAGGAACAGCCACAAATTCCTTTTCTTAAGGGCCCATTTTAAGGAGAAAAAAAGCATGTGTATGATTCTTGAGTTGCACATTATTCTTCAAGCTTCCTGATGTCTTCCTTGAGCATGATGTTTCACTGCATTGATTCCTGAATGAAAAAAAAATCTAATACCTTCTCTCTCTAGACCTCTTAGTTCCTATAATTCCTCTCTATTAATTTTTAGCCACATTGTTCTTGCCTCTTATGTATTTATTGTTTGTTTGCTTGTTTGTTTATTCTTGTACTCTGATTTGGCTTTCAGTCCTGACTTGGGTTTATCTCCTTATGCACTTACAGGTGCTTACAAAATGTTAAATATGATTTGAACCAATGCTCAGCCCTTGGCCTTTTCCTGAATTGCACCATGACATCTATCTCAGTTCCGTCTTTATCTCAATTTCCTAAGAGCACACACCACTGCTGGCTTCTATGGTCTTTCTTCACTCTTGGAAATGGTAACCTTGGTTAACAAAACAAAACAAAACAAAAACAAACCTCTTTCTTCATTCTCTGCTTGCTTTTAATTGCTCAGTTTCCAATTCATGGAAATTAATCTACTGTTGGTGAAAATATTAGCAGATCCCTCTCTAAGAATCCAACTGTCCAAATCGCATGTCTGAATTGCCTTTCATGGTGGATTCATGAAAAGGGAAATTCATGTGGAGTTAGAGTAGCTGTGGTACCTGGACTACTGACCTTCTCCCGAATATACTCGTTTAATTATCTTCACTCGATCATATGGCTCGAATGAGTGCTGCATAGACTTGTAATATTATTGAAGAATTCCTTCTTTCTATGTCCAAAAGATGCTTTGATGACTCAGCTTTGAAACCTATTTTGCTCTAGGTATTAGCATGAAAACCAATTATTTTTCATATAATGGGCATTGGACAAATATTTGTGGAGTTAAATTAAGTGTTTTCTAAATTTCCAGCTTCAGACAAGTCACATAGAATTATTTAGCATTTGATGTGGAGCCAGTGCTTCTGCAGCCCATAACCTTTTATGTAGGCTATAATCACCCTCAGTTCTATGTTGGAGCTTGGACAATCACAGGGCTGGAGATCACTTTGAAACCAACCAGCTTTTCACACAGCTGCTGTGCTGTCCTGCAAAATATTTCAGAGCTGGGGACTGTTCCACTGGGGAAAAAAGCAGACTCTGCCAAAAGATGTATTGAAAATGCAGACAGTTCCCAAACAGGTTAGGGGGAAGTTGCTTCACATTTGCAAGGTATTTTGATCTAATCACAGTGCCTGGAAATACCTACAATGGTAAACAAAATGATTATAGTTGTTTCAAAACAATAGAATTCATAGGGTAACAATTGTAATATAAATAAGGCAGTTTCTCCAAATAATGTACTTTAAGGCAGCAATTAAAGACCCTATAAGCTATTATCTTACATATCATCTTACATAGAGGAAAATGCAGAACACACTAATGACTTCAAATCTCAACATTAGTAGGGGTAAGGGCTTATGTAATATGAAAATGGTTCTTGCTTGTCTATTAGCATTGCACCTGGTATCATCATGACAAACAGTACTTACAGCTAGGGTTTTTGTCACTGACGCCTTTTCTCCAAAATCATATAATGTCAGGATTTTCTATGTGTGGGGAGAAAGGTTTGTGCTAATATTTTTGGAAAGTATTTCATGTCTATATCTTGTACTCTAAACAATTATTATGAATGTAACAATACACAATGTATTAATTATTGTTACTCTCCTACAAGCCCATTTTGAAACTCTGTTTTGCTATTTTTCTCTTTAAAATAAAAAAAAACTCTAAAAGTAAAGGTGCCAAAGGAAAAAGATGAAAGCATTCAATAAACAAAACTAAGAATTTCTGTATTGACTCCTCGGTGACCCACAATGTATATTATATGCTATGAGAAATCCTGCAGCAAAGAAGTCATCTTAAATTTAATTCCCTTTGTAGTGACTTTGTGTTTATTTTCATTTAACCTTATTAATATCTCATGAACTATCATTTTCTCTACAGTTTGTGAGACACTGTTCCAGAAGGTAATCCACAAATGAGGAGGATATCCTGAACATTTCGAGTTGTTCTCTTTTTGTTGAGATGATAAATACCAAAGGGCTTCTGGAGCTCACAAATTCTTTATTACATGCTCCAACATTTGCAAGTAACTGGCCTTATTGAATAATTCATTATGGACTTTTCTCTGATTCTAACCTCTCTAGCTATTCAAATGCTACTTTCTTGCTGAACACAGAACTCTCAAGTTTCCCTGATTGGGATTTCCAATAAAAGATTTTGCCATTTCAGTTTTTTGTTGTTGTTGTTACTGGAAGTACTCCCTTGAGAAGGGAACCACTTTCATTTCTATGTTTCAGAATAAAATTTATTATTGATATTGAGACAGCATATTCACTTATTTTTAGGATTATTGTAATAAATTATTCTAACACCTAATATGTCTGTTTATGTGCCAGATACTCAGAATGCACAGATGATCATGACATGAACCCTGACTAAAAAAAAACTATGTTATGAAGAAAGTTGAAATAAGCATATCATCAAAATTATGATATTCAGTGGGTTACTAAAAATGTCCTGATACGAAGTATTGATACAAAGCAGTTTTGCTTTGAGAGACTTGTTTGCCAATCCCTAACTGATGAATGAAACAAAAATATGTATTGACTCGGTCACTTGTTTCCAATGAATGCTTAGTAATAAAATTTATTTAAAAATCATCTTGTGTGAGATGCTCTTCCATGCCTCCTAAGAACCGAGGGGACATAAGTGAACAAAGCAAACATACCTGCATAATGGAGTTTATTTTCCAGTGTAGAGATTAATAGTAAATATGAAAATGCACCCTCAATCAATAAAATAAGCAGAGCATCTACCAGGTTCAAACAGAATTACTAAAAACTAAAATATACAAAAAAAATTAATCTGAATAGTCCTTGATGACATGTAAGAGTGAAATGACAGGTAACCAGGAAAGGTCTCAGTGAGGTGTTTTGAGTAAAGGTCTACAAGAATGAAGGAATGTGAACAACTGGGTGAGATCACTGCGGCAGTGGGAGCTGTGAGGCCAAGGACTACAGGGAGACAGGCTCTGCTGGCACAGGGAGCAAGGACCTGCGTGGCCTGAGTGGCTGCGGCAGCAAAGCAGCAGGAGAGCAGGCAAAGCGGTAAAGGAGCCAGACCCAGTGAGGCTGTACTGACCGCAGCAGTGGCTCTGCTTTTGGTTGAGGTGTGGCTGCACCGTAAGAAGGCGTAGGGCAGGGAGCACCAGGGCCCGGCGTGGATATAATGGGCCTAGTGGATGACATGCTGAGGGCAGGTTTTAGAAGATTTGTACCAAAACAAGAGAAATAAATTTGGAGATTCTTAAAATAAACCAGACGAGAGTTGATGGTAACTCAGGTTACACTGATGGAGTGGAAAGAAGTGTGCGGAGTCTATTTTGAAGGATAATCTAATGTGTATGGCCACTGAAATAAAGAAAAGTTAAAATTATCCCAGTTTTTTTTAGACTAAATTACCTGATGAATAAAATTGCCACCGACTGAATTACAAAAGAATAAGCATGGATTGAGTTTCTTGAAAGAAGGAATTTTCTCTGAAGTTTTAAATCCCTGTATTTATATAAGCTCCTTATAAGACATGAAAGAGTTCCTGAAAATATGTTCACATGTTCATATCTTTCTGTAAAATTTTCTAAAATAAGATATTTCAACTAAATTTTTTAAAAAATACTTCTCTTTGCTTTATCTCCCATTCATCATAATTCTCCTTGTTTGGTGATAGCTGTGGCTATATTTGGAATTACAATTAATTAATTTGAGGACATAATGAGATTTTTATCACTTCTATGTTTAGTTCAGTGTTTGATTGTCACTCTGATTATGACAAATGTATAGTACTCATGGTTACACTCATAAATTCCTGTGATAATTCACCTAGCATTATAACACTGGGCACTTCAAAATGAATACTTCATTTTGGTAAAACTCTAATGCCTGGCAATATGAGATGGAGCTGAGGTGATGATGCTAGCACTGGGGAGTGGCTGCAAAAACATATTAACATCAGCAGGAAGGTCTGACTGTACAGCGGCCATAATAAATCAATTCCTTTCAGACAAATCAAAACCATCTTAGTGAGTGGTAAGTGACAATTAAGCTGCATCTGTTGGCAGACTTTACAGTGGCAAGTGAGTTGGTGTTCTTCAATTGTACAACTATATCTGATGACAGGCTTCAAGTCAGAATATGGCATTTATTTTAGTCCATATATGGCTGCTCATTATTTTATTTACTGCCTCAATTCATATCTCTTTCTTACACTATGTACTTCTTTCAGTCACAGTTTTGGTAAGCCCACAAGCTAACCTTAGAGAAAACAAATAAAAGCAATCACTAGAGAGCTTCTTGAAAAAGGAGAAAGATACAGTGATGAAAGACCATAAAACTCCAAGGCTGCCAACAAAAATAAAGTCACATTTAAAAGAACATATGAAGAAATCCTCATTACATTATGGGTGCATCAAAACAGGTGATTCACAATTTTCAAGCCTGCTTTTTAGCATGTGGCAAATATCTATCCCTTGAAGGTAGGTAATCTTCTAAAGTACTTTGCCTCATGGAGACCAAGCATCCTGAATTAAAGGAGAAGCCTTTGGAGTTTTTCAAAAGAAAACACAAGGACATGAAGAACAGAAGCAATTTTTGAAGGCACCACTTCATCAAATGATCATTCTTAGTGGCTAACTGCATTACTAAAGCTAAGAAGGCCTTTATTATTTGTGAAGAGTTGATCTAGATGGCTGCAAAGGATATTCATCATGAACATTTAGGAGATGCTGCAGCTTAAAGATCTCCTTTTAGCTATCACCATAATTAGATGAAATGACAAAATTGCAGAGGATATTTGAGTCATAATTGTTAGAGAGAATTAATGAGTCACCATGGTATGAAACTCAGGTTGAAGAATCTACTACTTTTTTTTTTTTTTTTTTTTTGGTACTGGGGATCAAACTCGAAACCTCACACTTGCCAGGCAGGTGCTTATGCTGCTGAGCTAAATCCCCAGCCCCTAGTCTACTACTATTGACAACAAGGAAATGGTGCTTGTTTTTGTGCAATACACTTTTCAGGAGGATGTGCATACGGAAATATTACATGCATTTATGTTGCCAACCGACACCACAGGTGTGTACTTATTCAAATCTTTGAATGATTACATAATAAGAAAACTGAATTGACTATTTTGTGTCAGTATATGCATGGATTAGAGAAGTTTCCACCACTGGATGGTTTCTGGTTTCACTACTTGAGTCAAAGATGTTGCTTCTAAATAGGAGTCTATGTACTGTGTCATCCATGGAGAAATTCTGTTCTAGCCAAAAATTGTCACCTGAACTCAATAATGTTTTGCTAGATGTGGTTTAAATTATCAGTGACATTAAATACACATCCTTAACTCATGTGTGTCCTCTTAGCTCTGTGAGGAGAAGGATGCAAAGAACACACATGTTCTCTTACACACACAAGTGAGATGGCTTTCTGAAGGTAGATCTCTGGCCAGAGTTTTTGAGTTATGAGAGCTGCTCCAGAGATTCCTATTAGACAAACAGTCACCACTGGTACACATTTCCATGACACAGAATGGGTCACAAAACTTGCTTACTCAACATGATACTTTCAAAGTATTCAATAAATTTAAAGTATGACTTCAGGGAAAATGGCAACTCCATTCAAGTTGACAGATAAATGGGAGCCACTCAAAGCCAACTGGAATTTTGAGGTGCTGAGTGAACATTGGGATCTGTGACATGTTTTGAGCATTACCAAAGATTTAGAAAGAGACTGATGCAGGACCTTATTTCTCCCAGAGGTTAAATGATCAACTCTCTCAGCTTTCTAAAGAGATTGAGTATTATTTCCCAACTACAAAAATCCCCAAACTGGGAAGCAATGGATCTGCCACCCATTTTTGAATAAGCCATATGATCAATCTTGACCTTGCTAGAATAGAATCAGCAACTTGAGATGACTAGTGACAGTAGTGTTAAAAGAATGCTTGGGACAACTTCAGATCTGTATATGTTGTGGATTAAAGTCAAGCTGAACATCATAAGATTTTCACAAAAGCACTGAAAGTTTGTTTCCAATTCCGACGTCCTATGTTTGTGAAGCTGGGTTTTCTGCAGTGACAGCAACCAAAACAAACTTACAGAGTGGGCTGAAAATAATCAATACACTCAAAGTATCACCCATTGTCTCCCATCACCCCTACCTGAGACCATCTACTTACAGAAATCAAGCTCAGGGCTCCCACTGACACTGCTTCTGCATTATAATGAGTTGCATCATTACTTCAGTGTAATGACAATGGAAAGATAAAGTGCACAATAAATGTAATGTTCTTGAGTGATCCTGAAACCCTCCTTACTTTCACACCTGATCTGTAGAAAAATTATCTGCCACAAAAGTGATCTATTGCATCAAAATGGTTGAGGATCATTCTTCTTATACCTGGAAAAGGAAAGAAAATGGAATGTAAGCCACATGTGCAATCAAACAAAAGTAAAGAATCAAAGGCATTCAGTGTTAAAATTTAATATATGAATAGAGAATTCAACAAATAGAAAAGTATAAAACCAACATGCAAGATTCAAAAAAATTCATACATGCAAAAATGTTAGAGGGCCAGGGATATAGCTCAGTGGCATTGTGCTTGCCTGGCAAGTAGGAGGCCATGAGTTCAATCCCCAGTACCAAAAAAAAAAATTAAAATGAAAAATGTTAGAACACATAAGAGACTCCATTTACAATATGAAATAAACAGATTCTATTTTCTAATGTAGGAACAAATCATCCTAAAGACAGAGCTACGGACTGAAGTATGCCTCCCAAAAAAGACATCCGGAGTGCTAAAACCTCATACCTGTGGCCTTACTTAGAAACAAGATCTCTGCAGATGTAATCAAGTCATGCAGAGGTCTTTGGCTACATTTTAGTTAAATATGACTAATTTCTTCTTAGCGGAAGAGGAGACAAGTGATACACAGAGAAAAAGTTGACATGTGACGACAGGGACAGTGATGGCGGTGACGAATCTATAAGCTGAGGCACGCTAAGATTACTGGTAAACAGCAGAAACAGAGAAGGATGTTCCCCACAGCGCAGTGGTAGCAAAACTGTGACAACTGTGGCATACAGAGCCCTCGCTGTGGACACATGCACCAAGTCGCCCCAGTAGCAGACCGTCAGATAACAGTTGTTTTTTATAAACTAAAATCCCAGTATTCAGGTTTAATTGCACTGTTGGCACTTTGCGATAAATAAGGGGGTTTGGGGTTGTAGTTGGGGCACTTGGACTCTAAAAAGGTTTTCCATTACCGCCCTAGATGCTTCTAAAGGTCCATGGACCCACCTACTAACTTCTGGCTTCCAGAGCTATGATTCAGTAAATTTCCATTATTTAACTGCACCTAGTTAAAAGTAGTTTCCTGTGGAAAACTTAGGAAAATAATAAAGGTACAAACTATTCTGTTTGATAAATTAACAGTCATTGTTTGTCTGTCCACTTTGTGTGCTTTGATTTTATAACTGGAGCAACTACTTATAAGATAACAATATGTAATTTATAAACTAGTGATTTCTTACTGTTATTTTTATTTTTGAAATTCTGTATTATTTCTACCCTTTTTTCTGTTTTGCTTTTTTTTCTCCAAATAAAAATAAATGAATAAATACTAATAATAAAGATACCAATTTTTCCTAATTTGTTTAATAAATTTAACATTTTTCCCAATTCATTTGGAAGAGCAAACAAACGAGAAAAACTGAAACCTTTTCAAAAAAACAGAAGTGGGAACAGACTAGACTTATCAAACAATAAATATCCTATTAGCGCTCTATAATTAAAGCAGAGTGGAATCAGAACATAAAGATAGAGAAAGAACCATAGAACAGGATACAAAATCTCAGGAATATACTCAGTCACGTAGAGGTGTTTAACACATTGGTCTCTTCAATTGCTATTGAAAAGGTAGATTTTTAAAGTAAGTGATTTGTGGGCAAAGAAATTAATTGTGGGGAAAGAAAAATAGATGCATTTGTTGTCATATTCCAGGATGAATTTAAAATGAATCAGATTCTAAATCTTAAATAACCATATAACTATAAAAGGTCTATAGCCCAGTATGCCGTTATGGCAGCCCAACGAGATGAAGACCCTTTCTGACTAGAAACTAGTCCTGCTTTTGTGTGGTTCAGACATGGCTTTGCTTCCACAGCCCATATGATTCCACTGCCCATGGCTAAAGGACAGGCTCACATTGCACAAATCTCTCTGGCCCTGCACTTTATGTTCACAAAGTCAGGCGGGTCAGCAGTGGGTGTGGGAATAATTCTGAGCCCTTTTCCTGCACCATAAAACAGGATATAATTATGCTGTGAGTTGCAATTAAACATAACCCCAAAGCCTTCTGCACTCATAAGTGTAGCTTCTGGGAAGTGCTTGGATCATGGGATCATAATATCCAGCAGTGGATTAGTCCACTGATGAGTGTAGAGCTAACTGAGATGCTGGGATGTGGAGCCTGATCAGAGGAGATGGGTCACTAGGAGCATGGCCTCAAAGAATCTATTTCCTCTCCCTCACCACTTGACCTCTCTGCTCCTGCTACCCTGCCATCAACTGTTTCTCCTTTTCCACACCTCCCTGACTTGGAACCAGCTAACTATGGACTGAAGCCTCTACAAGCTGTGAGCTGTAATAAACCTTTCCTCCTTTAAATCACAGATGTCCAGTATTTGGTCTCAGCTATGAGAAAAGTAACCAAGGCAAAACTATAAACAAAATGACTATAAAACACAAATATAATCCCCCTAAGCCCATTTTCCCTTTAAATGCAACTCAACAATGCCATTCCAACACTACCTGAGAAAAGGAAAATTGTAATGAAGGGGAAGTAAGTGCGATAAAAGATAATGGCTCTGAAACACTGATAATGAAAAGAACCTATCTTCTGAAAATTATCAAAACAACCAGCCTAGTGAATAGATAGCTATGAATTTTCCCTGGGAGAGCAAAGGAATGTGGACCTTCAGCTTTTTAAACTTAAAGGTCCACCTGTGAATTGACTATATGGTTTTAGAAACAGGAATCAGAACTTGTAATTGTATTTATTAATCTCATGAAAATGCTCCGGAAGATAAGAGAACACTGTGCATTGAAAGGCATCAGTGTGCTGCCCGAGGAAACAGTGTAAACTCATGAATGGATTGGGAGAGGGCGGGGCCAAAGTCTGGTACTGATGAAACAATGTAGCTAATAGAGAAGATAAGTCAACATGGTGGCCCTAATAACCAAAAAGTTATCCTCTATTTAGACCTAATGGTTTATTCTAAGCTAACCAAAAAAGCAAGCCCCTTTACCCACTCACACTGCAAAACTGAGAAGAGACAACACGCGCCACATTTATGCACATCAAAGAAAGTCAAAGCACTTATGGCTTCCTTCCACTGTCAATTGTGTATTCTAGACTTTAAGATTTTCAAAACATAAGTCCCACAGCCATTTCCTGGAACACATTTTCTAATGCTATGAAGAATCTGTGGCATAAAATTGTTTAAAGTGTGTGCAAGAAATCTGGAAAATCTGCAGTTCTCTTCTTCTCTAGTCTAATGAAGTGAGCGAGGAGGCTAGGAATATATTTCCATTTAAAATACTGTAGTCATAAGTTGTCCTCAATCGAATCACCCAATAATATCTTTAGTCTATCATGTTACATTTTACTGAGTCAAATGCATGGACAAGAAACAATAAAATAATACAAAATCAGATTAATGCATAATAATTAAAATAATTTCCTAGCAAAAAAACAAGGGTTTAATTTTATTTTCAAGTACAAAATATTATTGCACAGTTGACTTACACTACCAACTCTAAAGTTTCAATAACAGAGTCGTGTAAAGTACATACTGAGTTAAACAATCTAATACAACAGATCCGCCAACATAACAACAACCTAATTTTAGAGGTGAGAGTAGAAATTTTCTCTTACACTCACACTGGTCTTTCTTCAAGCCTTTTATGGACATGGTTCACAGTTCATATGGTTTGACTTTGGTCAGGAGACCCATACCAGGCAGATCTTTATTTCCAGAAAATCGCCATTCTTAACCCAAATGAAGGGTTCATACTCTTTAGTATGCAGAATAAAAACTGTTGGAGATACAGATGTTTGGGGCTTTACCTTCTTGTCTGTACAACCCTAGAACAAACACATTGAACTGTGTTTCATTCACTATAGTTTTTAAAAATCAAAATGTAAATAACAGAAGAGAAATAAATTCCCAGGTTACATTCAATTGCCATAGCTGAGGTTTGAAAACCAGAGAATAGGCACACTCTGAACCTACTCTATATTTACACACCTTCACACTTACTGCAAATATTCATCCCTGAAGAGTATATAACTACTCGATTACTCAGCCTGTTTCTTATTCTTGCCCCCTTGCCAGTAATAACAATAATCTTAACAACATTTAGTTAATTCCTTTTATTTTTCCCATCCATATTTCCACACTCCTCCTCCTCTGCTCGCTCTGCTGTCTCTGTCTCTGTCTCTGTCTCTGTCTCTCTCTCTCTCTCTCTCTCTCTCGATACTCTCATGGAATAAATGCCAGTTACATACCCCCACTTCAAACTACATCAAAGTTTGAATGCATTCACAATGTCCTGTTAATATGCATGCCCACAAGGTTTTCATAAACTACCTGTCTAGGAATGAATTTTATAGTCCATTCTTTGCTGATATGTAAGTAGCTTATCTATTCTTTCCCATTACAGGGAACCCAGAATCATTATCTTGACATGTGTCAGTAGCTACTCTAAAAAACAATCTCCATTTCAGTGGCCTTTCGGAGTATAAAAGGAATGTCAACCCCCCATTCAACCTCTCTTTCTGTCTTAGTTTTAAGAAAATGGTAAAAAAATAAAAAGGTCTCAAATTAGTGATTTAAGGAAAGTCAATAAAATCTGTAGGGACAAAAATCTGACAAATTGTTTTGGGAATTTGTGTCACAGAATTAATGAATAAGAATCACAATAATGAGCACCTGTCCTTGTTATAAGCTAGTTTTATATCCTTTCAGTATTTTATCTAGCATCACTTTATGCCTGTGAAGAGCTGTAACTCTATTTCCCCCACTCTTATTTCTCTAAGTGCTACTCTTCCCCATTTCATGGGAACATTCACTGAATCTTTCCATCTAGTAAAGCTGTCTGAAATCTTTATAGGCTCCCTTTTAGGAAAAAAAAATTCTACTCTCCCCTGACAATTAACAATTCAGGGGTTCTATCATATTCTTGTTTGAGAAAAATACTGGGAACCTATTCATACTTTGGGATGAGTATGATATGCTTCTTTGGTATCCTCACAGAACCTGATAGTATCAGAGTACAGTGCCAAATCAAAAGTACAAATGGCACACACAACATTCAGTGGTATCAATGTGGAAAATGTGACATTTCATTCTCACTGTGGTCTCTGGTACTCCTGCATAGAGGTGACCAGAGACCATATCTGCCATAAGGGAAAAATCAGTGGAAAATTAAATAATTATTTATACTGTAGATGTGCATTTCAGACAAAAAATGGAGATGTCCTAAATGGATTCATTATTTTTATTTAATACATAAATGAAAATGTTTCACCGTTTTCACAAAGGTACCTGTACATCTGCATAACATAGCTTCATGAGTCCTCCACTGGGACAGGTTCCATAGGAAAGAAAACAAATCAACTCCCACTGGCAATTTATATTTTAAGGCTCTTAAAATATAAGAGCTAGGTATCCATGCAACTTCATCTCTTCTGTAGGAATTCTGTATTATATTTCATTTTTATGGTAACCTTGAATAGCTTCTCAATACACTAAAGTATTAGAATCTTGGCCATAAAATGTAGCAAGTATTACATTATATGGGAAAAATTTGAGTGAACCAAGTATCTTAACAGTCAAGGATTTAGTTCTTCAGGGTCTGGTATGAAAGACATACTCCAATGGGAAAGAAGTTTTGATTGTGTTTAAGCACTTAAGTTAAAACTCTGTCACCAGCTAGCTATACCAAACAACATGTGTTTCATACCTCTTTTCTTGCTTACTCTCATCAATATTCCCTTTTATTTGTACAGCTTATGAATATAAAGAAATTTTCTAATTCAAATACAACTCTAATAATCTATCATAATTATTTGCTCACAACACCTCAAATTATTGCAGCTTAATTACCATTTTGTACACTGACAACTGCACCACTCATAGCCACTGTTCAGATTATAACATCCCGAGTGGCATGATTTTGGTGAGGTTGCTTTCCTAAGGCTGCTCTGGTCACAGGTAGATTTCTCCTTTAGCTCACTGGATACTTCATCAGTGCCCTTGCTTTTGTCCTGTAATTCCAACCCATAAAATGCAATTAAAGATAAAAATTCCTCTCGAGGCTAGCTTTTCACCGCCTCTCCAAAGAACACTTTCTTCATGCATTAAATCGTATCCCAGGACATCCCAACACACAGGCTGTTGCTTGGTTTCTGGTTTGCTCTATGCTAACGTGACCAATTTATATTTTCACTCTGATACTTCTGGGTCCCAGTCAACTCTCCTGGTACCTTTGTAGCTACAATCACATTTTTAAAAGAGAGTTATTGATATGATAAATAATAAGCATAATTTACTTAAAGTGAAAATTCGAATGAAATGCAGTACTTGAAAACTGAGTAAATTATAGATTGTTTTCAAATCTTACACTTGCAAACATTTTAAAATATTTTACACCTCCTTTTTATGTATTGCCACTATCAATTCTGTGGCTTTGGGCTCTGACACTGTATTGATTTTCATCTAATCCTCGATAATAACTGTTTTATCTTCTCATTATAAACCATCTGGCCTTTGAATTTTTAGCTCTCATCACATAATATGAGCCTCACTCAATATGCCCAGATGACATTTTACTTTGTGTTTAGCACATTTGTTTTTCTCTCAGGAAAATAAGTATTTTAACAAGGACAGGTGTATCAACAGTGTGATCTTTACCTTTTGTACTACAGTTGCATTTAAATCTTCTGCAATTAAAAATAATCTTTCAAATGCAAAAAAAAATCTGCATGGTTTAGTTTCTAAATGTTACCACATTTTTAACAGTTTTGTTTTCACCTGCTCTTTTCCTCCTCCCTATCCTCTCCATTCCTTCCTTCCTTCCTTCTTTCTTTCAGCCAATAAATATTAATTAGAGATTTCTCTTATACCAGTGACACAATAGATTCTGGGGATACAGAAGGAACAAAGTCAAGTGACTTTATTGGCCTTACCAACTATGCTGACATTTTTGCAAGTACTGGCATCTAATTCTGGAATGTTTCCATTATTTCTTAAAATAAAGATCATGTTAGATTCCTACTTCTAGTATACACATAACGTTTTAATGTACATCATGTTAGGGAATATAAGATGTGATACAAAATATATAAAGAATGTTTAAAATTTTTAAAACTTATTCCAATAAAAGTGTCTTAACAGGTGTGATAAAAAATACAGTGGATGCTACTACTGAGTCCCATCTAATGGAAAAGCCGGTTCATAACACCATCGACACACGTGCTCACCCACCTTAATCACCAGATCTAGTACTATGTGAGTTTGGCTTTTCCTCAAAGTCAAAAGGACCATGAAAGGTAAATGTTTTAAATTGATTAAGAAGATTGAGCCAATAGTGCTACTAAAGACATTCACAAAAGAGCTGCTTCAGAAAGCGGTAAGAACAAGATAACCATATTAGAAGTAAGGAGAGAATATTTGGAGGGGATTAATAGTAATATGTCTTTTATTGTGATTAGAAAATAAATTCAATTGCATCTTCTAAACTAAGATCCAGGGATACAATATCCTTCTTATCTGAAAGAGACATGATCATAGACTCCAGTGGATTCCTGAATCCTCATACAGCAGTACCAAGCTCTATGCATACTGTGCTTTGTCTGTTTATACAAATTTACAATCGAATTTAACTTATAAATTAGGCACTGTGTGAGATAAAAAATAATAACTAAATAAAATAAAATAAAATGACTGTGATAATATATACTGTGAGAACGATTTTGTTCTCTCTCACTCAGAATATCTCACTGTACTGCACTCGCCCTTCTCATTGTGATGATGAGACAAATAATGCCTATGTGGTGACATGTAAGGGAGTAAGACAGTGCGACGTAGCATTAGGCTGTTATACGACATTTGCTCAAACGCAAGCTCTATGATAACACTGCTGTCAACTTGGTAACTGAGATAGCTACTAAGTGACTAGTGAGCGGGTAGCACATACACTGTAGTTGTGCTAGACAAAGGGGTGGCACACATTCTGGGATGTGGGATGGAACAGGATGGCACAATGTTTCATCACAGTGGTTAGAACGGTGAACAATTTAAAATTTCTAGAATTTTCCATTTAAAAATTTCAGGCTGTGGTTGACCACAGATAACTGAAACTACAGATGGTGACATGATCCAATCCATCTGTTGTTCTTATTGTTGTTTTTTGTTTATTTTGTTTTGTTTTGGTACCAGGGATTGAACTCATGACCTCGTGCTTGCCAAGAAGGCACTTGTGCCACTGAACTAAATCCCCAGTCCCAGTGACATGATAAGGAAGACTATTGGACTACAAATGTTGCTTCTATCATTCCTGTAAAAACAACTCATAGACCTCCAAAGGTCCAAGAGATTCAAGTTCACTACATACAATGGCCACTAGGTAAGTGTGGCATACAAGATAATCCTATCTCCATTTTCACACACACACACACACACACACACACACACACAAATGATATCTGATGGTCCGTCCCTGCTTTTAATATCCTGGGCCTTCCAGAAACGGATCTTCTCATTTACTTGATCAAAGATGACCCCAAGGTAATGGTGCCTATGATTAGATTTACACCCCAAACCAGCCTTTTCTGGTTTTCCTTAGAAGAATGCAAATGAAATGGCTATTTGTTTTCTATCTCTCTATGAAACCTGGAAGAGGGAAGAAAAGCAAGAGCTCAAAATGTTGTGGATTGTTTTGGCAGCCCAAGCAGCCAGCTGTTGATTGGAGTTCACAGAACTAGCCAGGGATGTCAGCAGCTAACTCTGGCATCTGTGTTATGAATGACATCTCGGGGTAAAATGCCCCTCTACTTTCTTGGCAGCTTAAGAATCTCAGACAAAGATGAAAATATGACTCTCTGTGCCTAAATGAGTTGCTGGAATATTTTGGACCTGCTTTAGCCAGTATGAGATTTACGCACATCTCTGAATTTCAATTCAAGTTTGAACTGATATTCAGTCCCCAGGAAATAGGGACTTACTGTGGAAAACATCTTTAATTGGTTCAAAGATCTAAAGTATCATTACCTCTGACTAAGGAATATTTGTAGTGGTTTTTCTGATCCTTTATTTGCCTATGATTGCTTTTGCTAATCAAAAATGGCAAGGTACGAGTTTTCTCTTCTCCTATTTGAATTACAGCACTAGATCTAGAGGCAAGCAAAAAGGCATTTATTCCTTTCACTGGAAACAGCTGTTTAAATTTCAAATACTGTACATAAAGGCATGTCCTTGTTCTGTTTACAACATTTTCTTCTTTTCCAGGAGCAGTCTTGGATATTCTATCTGAGATCACAGTTTAAAAGAACAGACAAAGATTCGGCATGCACAGTTCACAAGATGAGGAAAACAATGCTTGCTAATAGAATACGTCGAAATACAGGGCAGAAGATGAATAGGTGAATTAAGTGACCATATGCCCAGTCAATTAGGTAAAATCCTGGCACATTAAAATGCTTATATGTTTTAAGTAGGAAATACTTTGCCTGAGAATGCAAAGAAATGAAATTAGAAATTAAATTATACATTGCTGACTAATCACAGAGAACACAATGCTTTAAAACCATTGTATAAATATGTTATTTCAGGAAATCAATTGAATTTCACAATTCGTTTTGAAACTTATTTTTTAAGACTTTATAGAAACCTTATGCAGTCATACACACACACACACGCGCATCTATATATATGATAACTGGTAAATAACAAATACGCTTCCTTGTTGAAACTCAAATTCCTCTGAGGTTATAGGCCATAAATTGGGAAAAAGCCATAACAAAATATTGACCATTTTCTGCAATATTCTGAAATTGTATATCTTAAGGAAAATATGGTTAAAGGATGATTTTAGAGGCTAGCAGAACCTAGATATTTTAACTACCAATTTTTATGAAGATCATATTTAAATATACAAAGTTATGTATGTTATTTCATTTTATGGGATTCAATGGGAAAAATTACCCACACTTTATGATGATAGCTTAAAAATTATATTTATGAAATCTGATACTCCACTTCTGTTTGACTGATCTCAATTACTGTATGGTACCAATTTTAAAATAATAGTTTATAGGGCACTTATAATGCCAGGTGTAAGAATTTAAATATCACCCTACTTCATCTCAAAACAATCCTTCCAGGTTCTATAATTATCCTTATTTGTTAGATGATGAAGTCATCTAAGAAAAAAAATGCATAACCAGTCCAAAGCCAAGTTGTTCCACCCTTTTTCAACTCCTAATCCAACACTATAAAAAAATCTTTATGTATCTTCTTCATATTTTTTATTCATTATACAATTTTCCTCTTAAGAAGTGGGAAAACATTCTCATTAGTAAGGTTTAGCATACATGAGAGACAACAGAATCACTACCTCCTCTGCTCTTACCACTGATGACCACTCAGAGGAAGTAAAGCACAATGATTTATCATATTTACTTTATTTATTTAGAAAACAGAAGCATAAGATTTAATGTAGGTCTTCTCCATGACCAGAGGATCAGAAACAATCATTCTGGTCATTCATTTGTCTAATAATTCACACTGTCAACTCTGCATTCAGGTCTGCATAGCCACAAGGACCCAGGATAATGAAACAAGGGAACACATGCGAGGAGCCACTGTGAGACCACGTCCTGTCACCTGGTCAACAGAGTCACCCAAGGTCTCCCCCCCAGGAGCACTGCCTGTCTACACTGAACTCCACACCATCCCAAATCGTTGCATTCAGCAACTCTTTATTACAGTACAATAGATAAAGGGAAAATTCATAATCCTTGTGAATACTGACTTAAATAGCAGTCAACTAACTAAATCAAGTTAAATAATCCAAACCACAAATTTAAAATATCAAATGATTTGTTTTATTTTATGACACTTATAAATATAATCATAGTAGTATATTAGTAATTTTCAATGCTTTTAAAATATTATTTAAATATTCTCATTCAGTCAAGACAAATGCTCAAAGATTGATTCACCTTTTTTTACATAAATTATGTTCATATCTGGTCTAATGTGAAG
Organism: Hydrochoerus hydrochaeris; assembly: GCA_004027455.1. NCBI lineage: Eukaryota > Metazoa > Chordata > Mammalia > Rodentia > Hydrochaeridae > Hydrochoerus > Hydrochoerus hydrochaeris. Next base: position 358,590 of record PVLA01000859.1, read on the forward strand.
TATTTACTATTAGAGGTATTTATAATTTAGAATAAGACTTGGGAGGCAGATAAAAAGAAAGTATCCTTTTCTTGAGCAATTATTTGGATATTCAATGTTTATGTGAGTTATTTTTATACATTTTTCTCCCGATTAAAGATTCATGATATTTGACAGTTTTCATTAATCTTCAAATTTCAATACACATCTAGAATTCTAATGGACATAAACATTCAGTCTGTTTTGCTGATAATCTAAGAAAAAAATTCCATTTTTGGATAAAAACATTGCTTTCAGAGTTATTTAATATCTTCACTCAGATGCTGACCTTTCTCAAGTATAGGATACAAAGCAAAATCAAAAGGACTCAGTATGGCTATTTATATTAGTTCATACAACTTCATTATTTCGAGCAGGTTTCAGAGATTTTCTAGACATATCACAGGAGACTTTTAAAAAAACTGCCTCAGTATAGAACACAGTTCCCAAAAAAGTATATTATTTATTAAAATATTTACATTTACCTGTCAATTTTTAAGAGTTCTTTTGGTTTTCCAACTGGTTTTTCCTGCTTTCCTCACCAGAATTGCACTGAAACACATTTTAGTGGACTGTTTTAAATTTAAAGTATAGCAAAGAAATAACAGATGATTTGATTTTTTCAAATAATGAAAGAGTGACTTTCTTTATATTTACTACTGGAAAAAAAAAAGAAAAGAAAATTCTGTGAAAATGTCCCTGCGAATGAAGTACCTTAAATGCTAAGCTCTAATCACTGCTTTCTCCAGTCTGTCAGTCTTAAAATATTGCAGAGCTGCGTTCCGAGGTGCCAGCTGGCGGCCCAGTGCAGGACGCCGCAGTGAAACGAAGTGTACAAATGAGCTTGCTGGTTATCTCCATCTCCATGCTGTGTGTCATGAAGTCTGCCGCCACCTTATGAGCATCACAAAGACCCTGTACGGTGAAAGATTTCATTAGGAATCGAGGCAAAACTCTTAGGCCATCGTGGAGTTACCTTTTTAACCATTTGATATCATTTTGATAATATTTTCTTTACGCTTTCAGGCTGCATAATGAATTCATTGGAGGATTTTTCTGAATATGTTCATATCCTTCAATTAGAGGAACAACTGAAAAAGTTATTCCTCTAAGAATGGACTTGATAGAACATTTTACTTGTTGGTGTCTCATCAAAAATACCGTTGCATTTTCAAAGCAATTGTTTGAAGCAATCAGCTAAATATCTGAATTTTATATGCATGTCATTTTTTTCTTTCCTTTTTTTTTCTGGTTGCTCAAAGGAAGTCTAGCTACAGGATCCTACTGCTTTAAAATGAACAAAAGCAAGGAAATATAAAGGTAATTTAACTTTAAATAAACCTAGTGTTCAGCAGTCATAAATGAATACATTTTAGGAGCTGTGAATACTTTATCAGAGCCATTGTTCTTTTTAATATATTTCAGAGGCATTGCAAGTACCATAATTCCAAATGATGTACACTTCAAGCTCTCACAAGATACAGTATGCCCTTAAAAGAAAAGGTCACAGTGAATATGATTATCATTACACTAAAACATAGAATAATCACTGCCCTATATGCACAGGTTATAAGCATATAAACTGTTTATATGTGATAAAAAAAAATGTAGGACTACCTAGATGGTCAGAAAGGTTCAAGTATCTAAGTCTAAATAGATTTATTAAATAAGTATTTTTTATATATTTCTTTTCTCTCTAGTTCTCTCATTGCCTGACTTTGCAATATTTAACAAGATTAGCATGTCCACAAAAAAAAAAAAAAAGTAAAAGGAGATACACCTCAATATTGCTGCAGCCTCATTAATCTGATTACAGGCCCATAGTTTAAAGCTAATGGTGAAAATTATATTTTGGAAGCATCTGTGGATTCATCAGTCAAGAAGCACCACTCGGTTTTTCCACTAACTTGTTCTATACCACCAGGGGAGAAGAGTTGTTACAAGTGAGAGCACCCACTTGTTCAAATTTTAGCTGTACCACTTCTGTATTACACGATCTCAGGTGAGATGCTAAGGTTTCCTCAGTATACCTCAGGTTATCATTACAAAAATGGAAATCATAATAGAATCCTTCTAAGTTTCATAAGATAGATATGTAAGAATTCTGTTTGGGTAGCACTCAATTAGGATGTGAACACAGAGGAGTCCTCGAAAATCTACTTTTAATTGTATAACCCTTGCTTTGTTCTTACTACATAAAAGTCCTTTGCTAGAGAATTGGGATTCAATAATGTGTGATACAGACCTATAGTCAATAAAGACAGCCTCGTCACAGAAACAGAAATAAATAATTATAAATGAATGTGGTGATAGAAATGTAGGTACAGAGATTTATAAAGGCCATTCATGTAAGGAGGTGATGAAAGAAGATTCTAGAAGATATCATCTTTGCTTATTTTTAAGCACAAAGAATAATTTCTAAAAAATTTAAAGTGACTTTTATTTAATTAGATACTTTATTGCTTCTGGAAGACTTTGTCCTTTTTTCTAGCTTTGTTTCTGTCATTTAATCTTTTACTCATTGTATCTGCAGTACCTAAAGGGACTTAGTATTCAAAGCAGAGATAAAGGAAGAAGATTAGTCATCACCAATATCTTGCAGCCCCCATTGATGGCTCCTCCCAGAAGTCTTACTGATGGCTTCCCAGAGTTTCACGAGTTAAAAATAGAATGATATAGGATTCTATAAAAATGGTCTAATATAATTTTCTAATAAAAAGTTAAAGGGAAAAATATCCTTAGAAGAGTCGTGAAAATTCTATTGTATGCCAAAAAAATCTGAGCGACTAAGGAAAGATCTGAAGTAAAGGTCTAAGGAAAAATTATTTTAAGTAGAGGAGTTCACTGTGCAGTCACAGACTCCTCAATTTCAAAGATCCACTGAAACCCAAGCCTTTCTGTACACTTAATTGAAGTGTTTACTATCCTTAAACCAACAAAAATGCCAATCGTGATAACTAAGGAAATAATCAAGCATTACGTTGAAGAATAGATAAATTACATTAGGAAAAAAATAAATGGATATAAGTAAAAGTTGTCTGAAACTTGTCTACCATATTAGAATAAGCATGTTCTCTTGAAAAATCCTTAGGGTTGAAATGACATGAAAATACTGATTGAAGCTTTATGGTAAAAAGAAAGACACACGTAAGGAAAGAGTGGTAACTAAACCTTGCACTAGCTTGGCGTTCTGTCTTACTTCAGTAAAACTCAGCCTTTTATTAGAAATTTTGACCTGCTGTTTTAAAATTTACATGATCTCATTTGGTTGGAGAAGAGTTACCGCAGTTCAGTTACTATTTGAAAATGGTAACACTACAGTTTCAACAGCTAAACATATACTCTGCAGACTATCCATAAAGCCTAGTGTGACATTGGTTTTCATTTTACAAATAGCTCTTCTGAAATACATTTAAATGGCATTCTGTTTTGTGACAGTGATGGAGGAACTTTTGAGATCTCCATGAATTATTCCTCAGTAGTCAAGCACGTCAGGTAGTCATAGAAGGTGAAAATAAATATCAAGAGGAATTTTGTAAGACTTCAAAATCCATATGGGAATAAGGAGTGAGGGAAGCAAGTAAATACATGTAACTTGAAAGACCTTTAAAAAGGCTTTGAGGAAAGCTACTTGAGCACAAATTTTATTTTTACTGAGAATAAAAGAAAACCCAGTGATATCCAGCATTCTAGCTCAGCTTTTCTGCTAAGGAGCTAAAACTAAATCTTATTGTTGCACATATGCTTTTAAGAAACAGATTGAATTAACATTACATATGCTCTCAGAAACTTTTGAAAGAAACATTTTAGAGTGAAAACCAAAATATATATATATATATATATATATATATATATATATATATTTTTTTTTTTTTTCTTAAAGAGGGTTGGAGGTAGAAGGAGGCATTGCCTCAGGAAGGCTGAAGTGTAAAATGAAATATCCATAATTCCAGTGATGATGGGCATTGATGGGAGGTTGGGTATGGAGGGGTTAACAGGCGGCTGATTTTTTTAAAGAGAAAAAAACAATAAAAGCAATAATATAGAATTTAAAAACAAGATAATAGAAGATTAACAATGGTTAATATAGTGTATTGTTATCTTCAAATTAGTTGTGCAGATTATAAAGCAAGAAACAAGTAGCTGATTGTGAGAAGAAATTTCTCCAATTGATAGAAAAAATAGGAGAGACGGAGGTTTGGAAAAGTCAGAATGTAAAGACAGAAAAGAAAGGCAAGAATCAACCTTTTCTAATTTCAAATGTCAGGGGTCATGGTCTAGGGAAAAAATGTGTCACCCGGGGTTATCAGGGGCTCGGGATGGCTCCTGGGTGAACTCACCACTGTCTCAGGCTCAGGAAACAGATTTTCTCGCACTAACAAAAGAGTTTGTCCACAAATTAATGAAGTTCATAGAGATTCAGTCCAAAAAATCAAAATGTGTGGGCAAAGAACAGAAATAGGGTACTTAAAAGGCAGAAAAAAATAAATAAACATTTGAAAATACATTCAATTTCATTAGTCATCCACTAGTTAATATTAAAACAGATAATTTTTATTGCTTTTATATTTATGAAAATATAATTTAAAGTAAAATCAAATTATTGTCAAATATATCAGGAAATGTGCTTTCCTATCAACTCCTTTTGGGAATTAAAATAGATTCAAATATTACATAGGGCAATTTAGCAAAATGTTTCAAAATCCTTTCATGAGTATTTTCTGGCCACATCTAAGAAATGCCTTGTTAAAATTAGTTGGAATATACATAAAGCTATGTAGACAAGGAAACTTTTCAAAATCTTGAAGAAAGGAAAAGAAATGGAAACAACCCAAATTTGAAAATGATGTTTTGGGAATAATCTCAAGGAAGTAGAACTGGGAGAACTATGATGTTTTAACAGGAAGCTCAATTTATTTTAACTATTTGAAAAGAGATTTTGTGAACAGAAGGCAGATGGTCTGCTGTGGAAACAGAGAAAAGAGATCCCTTATTAAGGGCCTCAGCTAAAGAAGTCAGAGTTGAAGATTATGGTTATGTCTAAAATATCTCTTAAGAAAGACAGCCTCAAGAAAACCTAAATCAAAGGCATTTTTTTAATGTCATCTTATACTCTTTGTTCTGATTGCATGCTCATGACAAAAATTTCTAAAAATACAGTTTTATTTTTTAATGGAAAAGAAATATGATCTGCTCTTCTAAGAATTACAGTCTGCTTGATAAATCAGATATACCCTTGAAATTTATTTAAATGACATTCTTTTTAAAAAAAGCAAACTTTGCTTTGACTTCGATCTTAAAGAAACCTTTCATTTTAGGATAGTTTTTGATTATTGGAAAAGTTGTTAAGATAGTACTGAATGCTCATTCCAGCTCTCATCCAGTTTTCCCTGTGTTAACACCTTAGGCTGCTCTAGTACATTTTTTGCAACTAAGGAATCAACATAAGTGTATCGCTTTTAACTAAATTATGCATGTTATTCATGTTTCTGCCTTTTTACAAAACAGATTCCATAGGCAATAGTATAGTGGATGTAAATGCTATAGGAGCTGTATAAAATTAACAAAAATATCGGAAAAGATGAGAGGGCGAGGGAAGAGAGGCCAGAACTCAAGCAGGAATTCTGGTCAAAAGAAAATGAGGTGCTCTGAGATTCTCTTATTCAATTAGATTTATAAAAATTTAGCTTTATAATATAGCTTTTAGGGGGAAGCTATGGGAGAATATCTTTCATTCATTATTTATAGGAATATAATGGCTAGCACCTGGATGGAAGATGATTTGGCAAAACACATCGAAATGACAAAGGCACACAGTTCCTCACCAATCACTTGGTCCAAGAAAACATACAGATATGTTTTCACATGTGACAAATGATAAGCACATTATCACTATGAGATTATAGTAATACAGGAAAGTAATCAATCAATATAACCACAAATTAAGGTATATCCTGAACATAATCAACTATAAAAGGAATGAGGAATTTGTCTGTCATAGTCAGGATTACTGAACAGTAAATATTTGCACATTACACTCTTCCTCCATGGGTAGAATTTACTTTACCATTCCTCCACAGTCAGGATTAATCATAAGTTACTTTGACTTTGGGAATAAAAGAATATAGATAGAGGGGAAAAACACTTCTACAAATACAGAAACTCTGTTATAAGAGAAAAGACATTGCAGGTTCTATTAGTCTGCTGGGGCTATGCTGATAAAGGGCTACTGAGTAACCAAAAACAAAGAAAGATATTGTCTCACCTATCTGCAGGTTAGAAGTCCACAAACAAGGCTAGTTCCTTCTGAAATCTGTGAGACAGAATCTTTTCTATGCCGCTCCCCTAGTTTTTGGTACTGTTCTGACAATCTTTGTTATTCCTTGGACTGCAGAATCATTACTCTGGTCTTTGCCTTTTTCTTCTCTTGGTCTTTCCCAGTATGTGACTCTATATCCGAATTTTCCTTTTGTATAAGGACATTCTTACTATACTAAGGTCCTTTAATAGATCAGTATAATCTCTTCTTAATCAATGAAATCTGCAATGATCCTATTTCCATATAAAGCCAATTCCAATACAATGTGTCTCTTAACATACGAATTGGGAGGGGTCAGCATGAATTGGGAGGGAGGCACAAGTCAATTTCTAACACAAATCAGCTGGAGAAAAGTGATGAAGGGGATTTTACAATTTTCAAAAGAAAATACGAAAATTTCGCTGTGAGGAGGGGAAAGCATATCTTATGTGAGACACAAACTGTGAAAACTCATTCAGGAAAAGCTTTTTAAGCTTTACTACATCAAAGCTAGGTAGTAATGCTCATCTAAAGACAAGGTAGGGGAAATAATAACTGTAAATCTCAGCAGGAGCCATAAAAAAGTTCCTAAAAGTCAACCAAAAAAAGCTAGTAGCTAAATATAAAAATGAGCAGAAGACATAAATGGATAACTCATGGGAGACAAGTCACAAATAATTGATAAATATATTGAAAGTCATTAAACATATTTTGTAATCAAGAAATGTAAATTATAACAAATTAAGATCCCATTTTACATTAGCAAATTGGCAAAAACTAAAAAGTGTAACAAATCCAAGAGTTGTAAAGATTAAAATCAACAGAAATATTTATATACTACATGAATATGCACATATTCTATAACCCAGCAACACCCTCCCTTTGGTCTACACACTGTAAAATATCTTTCCTAAAGAACCAGAGGGATTTAAGAAACTTTATAGAAGCTTGCCTACAATATCAACAAAAAATAGAAATAACTCAAATAGCCATCAAAAGGGAAAGTTTACATAAATTATAGCACATTCACACAACCTAAAAACAATAAAAAGTAGTAAGATCCAAAATATATAAGCAACAAAGATGAATAAAAAAATACAGCTAGCAAATAACTGAGCCACATGAAAATATACCCAACATTATTCTATTTTATAAATATCAAAATAAGCTAAAAAGTACACCATATATATATATATATATATATATATATATATATATATGTGTGTGTGTGTGTGTGTGTGTGTGGTAGATAAACAGAAAACCCAAAGCACTTATGCTTGATCATATTTAATAAAGTGTAAGAAACAAATGAGGAGTCAATAAATACATATTAAATTGTCCTAGTCTAAGGCATGAGGAGCTCTGGTTTGAGCTCACCTTAGGTAAACAAGTGACTTAGACACATTCTCTCAAAATGTAGAAGGGGTGAGTGGTATAGGTCAAGGCAAAGGAACTGGGTTCAATTTTAAGTACTAAAAAATAGTTTAGTAAAGTTTCTCCTAATTCTGCAAATATAATTTGATATTTTTGTAGGAAAAATAATAAAAATGGTACCTTGTTCCATGAAAAAAAATACATAGTTTAAGAACATTCTAAGAAGCATGAATTTAAAGTTCATTTAAGGTCTATGACTTTTAACTCTTATGCATACTATTTATGCTTTGATTAGGACAAGTGTTGTTGTGATATGTTCATATTTCTTTCCAAAATGAGTATCATCTTGAAATTCTTTAAGAAGCCAATAATGGATTTAATCTTTCCATGTGATTTCTTTGTAAAACATGGCTAATAAATAGATATTATATTTGCTCTATCCAAAAAAGCTCAAAATATTTTCTTCATTCTTTAAAAATGTATGTGGGTCTATGTACAAAGCAACTCCATATTGTGGCCTTGAAGATTTGTCCAAATCCTTATGATGAAATGATAATTTTTCTATATTAATCGATGATAAAAATAAAATAAAGGAAATAACCTGTGTGAAATAAAATGCTTATGTAAAAAAAATGGCTCATGAAGTTTTAGGTGTTGACAAGTAGAAACCCATCAGGAAGGACTTAGGCAACCGTTAACACTGAAGTACTGAGGCAAATTCCTTCTAGAAAATTGAATTTTTGCTCTTAAGACCTTCAACTGATTGAATTAGGTCTGCCAACATTATTGAGGATAATCTCCTTTACTTAAAGTCAACTGATTATAGATGTTTTAATCATTTCTTCAAAATAACTTCACAGCAATATCTAGATTAGTGTTTGATCAAATCATTGCGTACTATAGCCTATCTATACTACACAAAACTCAGCATCAAAGCAGAGTGCAGAACTCTTGTCTATATCCTATTACCCAGAACTCTTTCAGTCAAAAGCTGAAAGAAAAAAGGAAAAAAAGAAGGAAAGAAAAGGAAGGAAAAGGGGAAGGTGAAAGGCAGAAAGGAGCAAGGTCAATCTAACAAACTTTAAACTTATAATAGCATGTGTATGTGTGTGTGTGTGTGTGTGTGTGTGTGTGTGTGTTTGTGCACGCGCACTTGCGTGTGCGCTGCGGTGTTTGGGACTGAATCCAAGCTTGGTGTATGATAACTGTGTGCCTGTCAATCGCTGAGCCATTTCCCTGGCTCTCAGTTTTGTTTTGTTTTTAAATTTTAAGAATGGTGATGATCAATTAAAGCACTCTTCTTTTTTTTTCATGATATCCCTTTAATTTTTCACAGGAATTAGTAAACTTACTTCAAATAATCATTATCATTCACTTATAGAATCAATACAATTCAATGATATAATCATAAACATCCAACATTTATGTTAACAGTACTATTTGATTTTTGCTGAATAACTTTATAGTACCCATATAGATCAAGAATTGCTGGTCCTTGAATAACAGTACTTTTTGGAACAACTCTATTACAACGTTTTTCATTTTAAATCCTTTCTCATATATCAAAATGAATACAAATGGTGAAAAATTCCATGTTTATACGCTCATACGAGACCATAAATACTATGGTTTGTAGAACACCTATCTCAGGGCCCAGAGAGCAGCTGTCCTATATGTTATGATGTGTCTGTGATACTCCACACCTAACTTTTAAAAAGGGTGTCTAAGGCAGAGAGCATACCTCGCGATCCCTAGAAAGGAATAATCAGAGAAAGATCTCTTTTATATTTCCTTTCATTATTTTGGTACTCTTGCCTCTGTGAAAATCAAAATCAGCCAACTTTTGAAAATGTTTCTTAAGAAAGAAAAATCTTAAAAATGTAATTCACTTATCAGATTAGCACATTAAAAGACAACTAATAACACTATAACTGTGCAGTTCAAATCAACATCAAACATAAGTATCTACAGACTACAGTGATTCGGTTACAGTGATTGAAAATCAAATATTTCAACAGGTTAAATTATTCTGATCTTGAATGTATACTCATAAACTAGGAGTACATAAGTGTGCATTAATAATCTTGCTATATTACTGTAGAGAAATTATCAACCCTTATTCCTAGTTTCTCTTCAGCTGGAATCCTTTGTAATGTTTCAGCTGCTCCTTAAATGAACCATATGAAGACAATTCATTTGTCAAACAAATGGCACATTAAAATGGAACAGGATTGAGGGAAAGAAGACATATTTTTTTGTTTGTTTGTTTGCTTGCTTGCTTGCTTGTTTTTAGTATAAACCCAAAGTAGGTTTTCTCTATTTGAAGAGAAGATCGTTTGAAATCATCCAGTAACTTGAAAATTACAAGCACACAAGATTTCAGAAATATTAATTCTAAATTGCTCACTATGGTTTTGGGGTAATTGGCACTGTAAAGCTCTTCCAGTCATGCTAATAGGCTTCCATGTTTGAAATGTTCCGAGACCTGGATGAGAAGGGAGCCTCCATTTATACCCACAGACTCCACATGTATGCTGCTGCTTTCAGTTCTCTGCGCGGCTGAGACTCAGCTGTTTTCCCCGACATGTGCTTCCTTAGCTTTTATCTTTCCACTTAACTGTGCTTGGTTACAACCTTTGTTTGATTTTTGATTTTGCTGCTCAAAGTTCTCATGAAAGAGGTGGGAGAATCATGTTGAGATTCTCAGGGCATGAACATTTGCTTAGTTCTTATCATTTGAAAATAAGCAATTTCCAGCCATCTGATGACAGTTTGAGTCTCTGCCCAATTTCCTACCTGTATAAAAGTTGCAGAGCCAAATGGCACCAAAAATTTGAAGCTCAGGCAACATTTTGAATTAGAACTTGAGTGGTCACTCTGGGGAACCTGAGAGACTAATACAATAATCCTGTGTGGTACCTTAAAATCAGAGGCTCACAACTCCCAGTATTAAATTATCAAAAAAAATTTAAGAGGTTTAAGAGGCTTTTAAAAGATAAACCTTTAAGAAACTGTAAAGAGAAGAAGAAGAAGAAGAAGAAGAAGAAGAAGAAGAAGAAGAAGAAGAAGAAGAAGAAGAAGAAGAAGAAGAAGAAGAAGAAGAATTATTTAAAAATAGGATCTAAAATTCAAACAATTTTTCAACTCCTCCTGACCCAAGCCAGGGATGGCTTCCTTCCTTCTGGTCCATTTGTGCATTAATTACCTTGTCTGGTTTTCCCTTCACTTGTCCTTTCACTGTATCTTTGTCTCTCTTCTCCACTTATTCTTCCAATCAAAAAACTCACTGAACAATAACTGTTCAAATGTCTCTCAATGTGAATGTAGCATAACCCCAACCCTACTAGGACTATGGTTCCAAACATTACTCAAGATAAAATCTCTACAATCTATATGTTTCTCATTGAAAAACAACAATTCAATCAATAAAGAACTGAGAATTATTCTTAGGTCATATGGTCTAAGACAAATTTGTTTAACAGAATTACCTCTTCCACGAATGTACTATTTTTATTCTACCCTAAATTGCCCTTGAACAATTAGAATGTCTCCTTCTGAGACCCAAATGTGCAAAAAAAAAAAAAAAAGACTGAAAACAAAGCAAAATATATTATAAAATTAAATCAAACATAGATCAAAATTTGAACACACATAGACAACAAAAAAGATATAAAATAATACAAGATATCCTAGAAGCTACCCCTCATGTCTTTCTATCAAAATTAATTAAAAATCTCAAACCTAGAAATATAAAAAGATCAAATGCATTCCAGATGTCAGAAACCATGGCACCACCACTTTCAAAGACTATACTGATTTTAATTGACGTTAATCAGAGCAAAAATTAGTCTATGCTACAAATCTCCTTTGTTGATTGTCTTCAAACTGAGGTAGGAGATTTAGTAGGAAATAGAAGATAAGATAGTCACCCTAAAAAAAAGATAGTTTCCTATCCGAATTAGAAGAATTGGCCAAGAGAGAGAGACAAAGAGAGAGACAGCAGACAGAGACAGAGACAGAGAGACAGATGGAGGGAGGAAGAGAGAAAGAGAAATTAACATATTTTAACTTCAAGATGGAAATTTTAAAGCTCAAATTAATACCTTTTCAAATTAACAAAGGCCAGCTTCCCCTCCACTGTAGTCAAAAACATCTCTTTACCTTGAAGAAAAGGGGGCACGGAAAGAACATTAGCCTCACCTGAATTCAAATGATAGAATCTAAAAGACAAAGGACAAATTTGTGTAATGGAAGAATATTTTTCAAGGATGTAATATCTCCATTCTGTACAAAATTGCTTTTATAACAAAAAAAGAATTTTCATGCAAATGCTAAAAATGCTACATTTCATTTCTACTTAACTCTATGGCCTTTTTATTATTCCTTCCTTGTAGTAATAAAAGAATTTCAGCGGCAGGACTCAAACACCCCTCAAATTCCTTTTTCATCTCATCTACTTCCCATCTCTCTGGACATTGCACTAGTCAGTCAGCTTTTCTGCCTAGACATATTTCTCCAATATACCTGCTGGCACAAAACCTATTTTTAAAATGAGGCGCCCTTATTAAATTTGGATCTGACAGTCACTTTCTAGATTATAGATTCAGTCTATAGATATCATAGATTGTACTATCTGGTGCCTAATCAGTTGATGCCTCGCATCTGAACCTGTCCCCAAGAACTAGGTTGAAAACTGAAAACAGTTCAGTAATGGCTTCACCTGACCTGACTAAACCTTTAGCGAAATGATCCCAATACTCACTAAAAAGAGAAAAGGGGCCCATTTTATGTACTTTCTGAAACATCTCATTAGTCTCGAAATAGCCCTTCTAATACCTTGTTCTGCTTATCAAAAAGACAGATCCAGCTATCATTTTGTACAAGTTTTAAGGCCATGAGGATGATCCTTCTCTGCTTCCTGTGTCCCCTCACCTCGGTTTCATCTTACCCTTGATCACTGATGCAGCTATTTATGGGGTTAGATCTCTGCTCCGTATTCTAGCATACACTTAAACCCAGACTTACAGTTTCTCTTCACATGGGAAAATCAACAACACAACTGAATCAATATGCTCTCAGACTTACAGAAATGACCTCTTACCCTTTGAAAATACTTAAGACATTCAGTTTCCAGGAATCTGTTCTTATACATGTTGATGACGATGTTGATGAGCTTCTATTATACTCTCTCAGACAGTCTTACAGAATTAATTCCCTTCCCTTAGGAATAGCATTACCATAAAAGAAACACAGAGTAGCTAAGTATAAACTTCAACATCATCAGACTTAAGTGCATTATCTAAGCCATAACATCAGACAGAATGGAAACCTCTTTCCCCTCAAGGACTGGGAGCTATTCGTGACTTTTCCTGGCTAATTACTAAAAGGATTTCCTGATCTCATAGGATGCTATGGATATTGGATTCCTAACTTTTGTGATGTGATGAATGCTGACACATCTAAGCATTGTTGTATGTAGACACCAGAGTGTCGTGATAACTTGAAGAACTTCCTTTTATTCCAACACCCACCCATTCTTGGCTCTCCAGCTATTGTACGCATTTCTTTCCATTTTTACATGACAGATTAGATTGAGTTTCAGGCATTCACCATAGTCTTTCACTGACCCTAGACCAAAATTTTGTTTTCCTTGTCTATCTCCTGGCAAAGTTAACAGAGGCCTCCTTTGATTTGCTTTTGAAATTCCTGTTTTATCTCATGATTCTTCAGGCTATTCTTGACTGAAAATGCCCTTTGCTTTTCTTATATATCAACCTCTATTTAGGAACCAAAGAAGTAAACCATTACATCAGACCTATGATTCAATCTATTTAGTCATGCTCAATTCCAACTCTCTACTAGCAGTTAAACCTACACAAGTTACAAACCATATTCCTTTACCTTAGCCTTCCAGCCAGGAAAGAGACACAGAGAGGAAACAGAGAGACAGAGAGAGACAGAGACACAGGCATAGGCACACAGAGAGAGAAAAGAGACAGAGACAGAGACACAGATAGAAAGATGGAGACAGACAGAGACAGACAGAAACAGAAAGAGAGAAAAGGAGAAAGAATGAGCAAATGTGCATACAGAAAGCAAGATAGGCTTTTTGGGGTGGCTCATAATTTTTGCACAGTTTTAAAGCAAGGCAGTGTCTTAAACACACTTGGTATTCCAAGGAAACACAACAATCATGTAAAACGCTTCTTAAATGCCTTATTTCTTCTAAAGAAATTGACCATGACTCCTAAGAAATCTGGCAATAGTAAGGTAGCCCCATGTATCTGTGGGTCCTTTTCTTGACTCTGCTCTTTTACAGATAAAATGGTTTGTCATAAAAGTTGAATGTGTATACTCAAGATTACCATCAATAAGTCCAAGGGACTTTTCACAGTTATAAACCACAGGACCCCCTAAATGACCCACAACCTGGAAACCTGGTATCTTAGAACTGACCCCACTGTAAGACTGCTCTTAAAATTTACAGGCAGTGAGACTACCAATGGCTGTTAATGACACACACTGTGGTAAACTCCAGTCAACCCTTGAATTCATATTGAGCAATTAGAAAAAGTAAGAAATACATATCTTTGTTCACAAACTAGGCCACAAAACAAATCTTAAGAAATTTCAAAGAATTAAAATCAAACACAGCATGTCCTCTGACTTCAATGCAACTAAAATCAATAGCAGATTACTAGAAAATCTGCATATTTGTAACATTTTAAATCATTAAATATTTCATGGATTAAATAAAGCATTATAAACAGTACCAAAATTTTTAAGATATAGTTAACACTGTAATTACACAGGAAAATAAATAGGCAATAACTTTTAAATTTTCGATAAAACAGGTATTTTTACAAAGATGAAAGTTACAAAAGTGCTTCAAGAAGAAAGAAAAACCAAAGTGTTACTATGACTTCATAGGGAACTTCTCCCAAACCTCACTGTGTCACACATTTAGGGACAAGTACTATGGTACAAAAACCCTCCCAGAGACTGAAATATGATGGAACGTTGCTCTTGTCACTGTGTGAGACAAGCATAATCTACAAAGTGCAAAGAAAGTTTCAGTTCCTTCTAATCACAAATATATACACACAAAATTCCTAGGCAAAATTTTGTCAAAATAAATAACAAAATAATAAACAGAAGAGTTTAGCTAAACGGATTTGATTTATCACAGAACTGCATGGTTGATTTCACAGCAGAAAAAATACTAATGTTATTTATCAAATCAGCTCACTCTCTTTGTTTACTTCCCAGCTGTACCAGCAAAGTTGACTGAGGCCTTCTTGGATTTGGAAATTTGAAGGGTGTTATGCCACCATGTTAACGAGTGCAGCAAAAAGGTGGTAGATAAAATTGCAATATTCATTTTCAATTTTTATTCATGTCATTTTCTAGAAAGCTTCATTGATAATGATGTGTAAGTTCAATGATAAAAAACTGTACTGCCCTGCTTCAGGATATTGATAGTGCGGGAGTGCTATGAACTACACTGTCCCCAACCCACATCTTATGTTGGAACCTTAGCACCCAGTGTACTGGTAGCTGGAGATAGGAAGTGATTCAGTTTAGATGAGGGTATGAGAGTGGGGTCCTCAACATGTGATTAGTGTCTTTATAAGAAGACCCCAGGTCCCTCTTTCCTACCTCCTTTTGCTTTTCCTCTTCCTCATTCAGCCATTTGAGAATACAACCAGACAGTTACCCATCTGCAAACCAAGAAGAGTGCCTTCAACAGCAACCAAATCTATCCCCACTTAATCTTGGACTTCTCAGCCTTTAGAACTGTGAAGAAGAAATGTCTCTTGTTTAAGGCACCCAGTTTATGGCCTTTTGTTATAGCCACTAGATATGAGTAAGACAAGGAGGCCACGCCCTGGGGAAGGGGGAGCTGACTGAGACTCTGTAATTCATACTCAACTTTACTATGAACCTGAAATGTTCTATAAAAGGAGCTTCTTAACAAACAAAAGGAAGAGAACTTTCTTTACCTGTTAAAAAAAAATCTATAAAACAGACAAGTCTACAGTAAACTTCATACTTCATGTAAGATACTGAGCTATTTCTTTTGAGCTTATGCCCAGCGATATTCCCCTTTTATTACTTCTAATAAGCATGTAACAGCCTTGCTAGGAAGTACATAAAGAAAGAAAAAAGTAAAATCTATCCAGGTTGGAACAAGATAGAAAAATTAAATCATTATTCACAGACAATATGATTATATGTGAAGAAACTTCTAAAAACAATATGAATAAACATGAGCTTTGCAAAGTTGATGAATTCTAAATCAATATAAAACAATCAATAGTACTTATATGCCAGCAGCAAACAGTAAATATGCTATAATAAAAAAATCATTTAAAAGATCATAAATATAAGATGCCAAAATAAAAGATGTGTATGACCTCTGTAGAGAAAGTTATAAAATTTCAATATTTTATTGAAGACTATTAGAAACCTGAATAAGTAGAGAGACTGTGAATGAATTAAAGGACTTATTAATATAAAAATGATAAATCATTACAGATTGATCTATAAAGCATGTAACCACTCCAAATCCCAAGTTTGGGTGCCGCTGTTACCTTTGTAATGTGGTAATGTCACCCAGAGCTTCACTTTCTCAGCTACTCCCACATTCGTGTAAAGTCAACTGTTACCATAAATATCTCATTGTCATAACACTCAGAGTGACCTGCTTCTCTAAAGGGACCACAATAAACATGGCCAGTGAAAAATGAAAATGGATAATTAAACTGCAGTATATTTTGTAAGTAGAACATATGCTTCAAGAAAGAAAAAAACAGCAAATAAGAAAGGAAAGTAGGGAGGGAGGAAGAGAGGGTGGGGAGGGGAAGAGAGAGAGAGAGAAAAAGAGAGAGAGATGAGATTAATTTCACCTGTGGCCACAAGGAAGCCACAGACCTTTAGTTTGGATCTCATCTAAAGGGAGGACTTTGCTTTTTCTTAATGATAGTAAGGCTTAAAATTAATCCCTGAGCAAAGCCCAGTAAGCAATTAATCATTAATGAAAAACATTGGCCCCAGTTGCGTGTTGTTTTACCTAAGGAGACAAATTCTCCACCTGAAAGGGTATTTTCTACTCAAAAACAAGAAAAAAATGAGCACTTTTCAACAATGGATTTTATGCCAAAAATGCTCTAGTTATATAGCATAGCATCGCTCTTCTCTTCCTTACTGAGTCCTTCCTAGTGACTGAGAAGCATTTCATTTAACGTTCACAAAAATCCAATGGAAAGTTAACATAGTTCCTCATCGCGTGTGCTGAGATTGGTGCTTTGACAGTTCAAATAGCTTCCTATAGGTCACACGGTTAGTAGTCGATCTGGACAGGAATCTCAGATTTTGCTAACTCTGCAGTCTGCATTTTACTAGCATGAAATCCAAAATGACAAATACAATACATATATTCCTAATAATAACACTTCAATAAAGAGGTGTATTTTATGATACCCAGCATTTCCCATTTAGGGCCATCTTTACTATTCTCATTTTGTTCTAAAAAGCCAGCCTTGGGAATAGAGTCATAAGAGAGGGGAGGTGAAGGCAGATCATGAAAAACATGGACAGTGAAGCATAGAGCAGTGAGAAATAGTGAGGACAGCAGTCTGGGCCTCAAGCTTTGAACCCGGATGGATCTGAGTCTGCATCACAGCTCTGGAGAAAGAATCCTCCTTTAATTTTGGGTGTCTGGTATTTTGTCTCAGCAACAACAACAACAAAAAAAAGTAGCTGAGAGACACACATCCTTAAGGTACAGCCCAGTGAAAAGGGAATACCTTTCCCCCACTTAGCACAGTTTGAAGCTTCTGGCAGTGGAGGAGGAGAGACTGGTGGGATTTGGGGCTTCATTGATCCAATAACTCAGGCACAATTAATCTCTCTTTTCCTCTTCAGCTTCAATCAACGGCAACAGAAGAGAAAACAGCGCCAACAGTTCTGCATTTTATATATGCAAAATGATTAAATGAATTAAAATCTGAAATTCCACAGATTTTTAAAATTTTCTCACTGCTTACCGCATGTGAGAAAAAGCATTGCTTTCCTGATATAATGCGTATATTTTTATTTCCAATTTCTCATTCCATGGCCTTCTATAACCAGTGTTGGTTTTTGCGGTGTTTTGTTTGTTTTGCCTTGTGTTGTGTTTTTCTGTGGTGCTACGGATAGAACCCAGGAGCCTGTACATGCCAGGCAGGAGCTCTACCGCTGAGCCATATCCCTGGTCCCTTACATCAATATTGTTTTTATAATTAGGGTCAAAACATTTTTTTAAGAAATCCACGTAGCCTTGAGCTATAGCTTGGGGCTCACTGAGAGGCTCAGGCAGAACAATCATGTGATCCATAACAGGGCCAGGCCTTGGACAGTGAGAGAGTACATCAAGAAAAAGAAGGGAAAGTTTAGCTCATGGCTAGACTCTAGCCGAAAACTACATTTTCTCATTAAACCCCTAAGTTCACATCATGCTAAGTACTTTGGGGTTACTACATTAAGGTATGTCTAATGCCAAGAGTTCATATATATCAGCTAAGGGGACATTAGTCATGCTGAATATCAAATCAGTGTCTCATCAAGTGGTGTCCCCGCAGTCAGTCTGCAGGGATCTAAGTGCAGACAATGTATGAAGATTCAGACAGGCAGACTGGGTATTGTGGAAGACGACTGTCATTTCACTGAAGGAATTACGTTAGAGCAGAGGTTAATCAGAAATCCCCCATCACATATCCACTCTATGCTTACGGGCTAAAATTTCACTGCCTATGATATTTCTTGTGCTGAATTACATCCAACTGTGTGTCCATTAGGGCATGCTAAGAGTTTTGCAGTGAGAGAGAATGGCAATATGAAAAGATTCATACAACAAAATACCAGTTATAAAGATACCAAATTTGAATAAATTTGAATGGTAGGTAAAATCCTTACCATTGCAAAATTTTCTGAAAAACTGAATATAACAATTAAATACTTTTGCAAATTAAAGCCCAAACTTAAAGTCCCCAAAGGCCAGCTCAAAATAGCTTCTCTTTGTGAATAACATTCAATAATCACACACTCTAACCTTCTAATTCTGTCCAGTTTCAGATGTTATAGATACCTTTTGCCATGGGGGAAGCCCTGATTTTTTACTGGAATAAGTATAGCCCTTTAAAAATTAAATTGTCAAATTAGTCATTAAAAAGTTTTTCTTGAGCTTTATTTTTAAGAACTCAAAATACAGTGTAGTGTGGCACAAGATTTTTTTTCAGCTCTCTCCCCTTGCCTCCAAATTAAGAAAATAAGCCAGTCTCAGTCTATAGCTTCATTATTACAAGTAGGTAAGAAAAGTAATCAGAATAGTCTACATCTGTTGTTTTTTTATATAATTTAAGAGCTATGAGTATAAACTCAAGTGGAGGACTCAGTTCATGTTCTGATTATGCTTTACCCATTACCTTATTTTAGAAAGACAAGATATTCAACAACACGAACTATTTATTCTTTGTAACAAGTTTCAGTGGAAACACTCCTATATTTTCCCAGTGTACACCTATCCTGTCACTAATTCTAACTTGAAATGCTTTTCTTTTTCTCAAACAGGTTATCTGTGCACGTCCCCCAACCCTGGTATTGAATTAAACAGGGACAACATCTAGAAATGCAATCACTTTTGTGAGCAAGCATGTTCAGTCTTGTATCACACTGGTTAGTTCCTCCACCTCTTCCTGCAGAATTCCCCAGAGCTGTCTCACCTGCCTCCTAAAGAGCAGGTCTTCATTCAGCTATAACATGCTGTGTGTGAGTTACTCATTTTCAAAGAACTCAGGTCTCTAAGTAAGTCATAGCCTGACACATTTACTTCAATGAGCATCAAGACACATTATTATGTTCACTATAAGAGGTGACATGAACAGTGTTGGAAAACTGAAACCAATGCAGGGCCAATGGGTAACATCTAATGAGGTATCTCTTGAGCTTGTGGACAAGCAGTGTGAATATAAAATTACTGCTTTTCACAACCCTCAATACTATTCAAGTGAAGTGCAGTTGGGAACAGTCAATCTCACTGTACTTGACCAGCCCTGTCATTATTAGTTTACATCTAGAACTTTACCACAGCTCCATCAGGACTCAGCTGCTTTGCAAGTTAAAAACAGCAAATTTTGCTGTGCTTTACATAAGTGAATATCTCTCTTCATAACTGAGTTTTTGATCCTATGGCTTCAAACCCATAGGTTTGAAAGAATGACAATATGATTTATCAAATACTTTTGGTCATAAACACTTTAAAAAAAACATTATCTGACATTTTTCTGAGAAAACTATGACATAGAGTCACCCTAGTCATCTAGTCACGGAAGGCAAAGCCAACCACCATCAGCAGACTGATAAGGTTAATGAGCCCTTGAGGGTGTGGAGTGACCTACAGTGAGGATTGTTTCCCTGTGAGTCAAAACTTCACCACTTCACTTGGATAAGTGGTCCAAAGAGGAAGAGCATCACTTTAGAAGATAAATAGTTCACAAATGGTTAATTCTCCACATTTAACTTTTACTTCTAAAAATTTTTGACACATTGAATTCTTTCCTCTTTGTTGAAAATTATCACCTAACTACTGCATCCTCACACTTAGATTTCCCTACTATTTCACTGCTCCTACCTCTTCAGATATTTCTCTCCACCTGTCAAATTTTAAATGTCGGATTGTTTTACAGGACACTCTTACACTCTCGGTGCTCTCTCCTCCTATGTGATATTTATCTCATTAAATGACTTCAAATAATATTTATAATGATGATTCTGCAAGTTATATCTACACACTGTTTAATTTGCTCTTGCTGCAGATTCACTAACCACTTGTCCTCACCACTGAACCCTAAAAAAACCCAAGTACAACATAATTTCTACCCTAGGCAATGCATTTACCCACAAGCTTTCCCATCTCAGTAAACAGTGGACAATTCAAATGTGTGCCATCTGAAATCTAAAACTTGGACTGATCCTTGTATATTCTATTTGTCCCTAAACCTCAATTACCAATCCATCAGTAATTTTTTGTGTCTCCATTTCTCACCTCTTATTGCTGTCACTCTATCTCAACCATCCTTACTTTCACCGAGAATATTACAGTCACTTTCTAGGAGACATCACCGTTTTTTCTTGATGAAATCTAATGTTCCCTCTACAGTATTTTTATGAACTTCTGTGAGTATTTCCTTTTTAAAACTCCCATTGCTGTCTCATTGTAATTGAAATAAAGTTGCATTGTGGCACCTAAGATCCTGTATAATCTGGAACTTGCCTATCTTTCTGGCCTAATCTACTTCTGCAGTTACTACATTCTGGCCACACTGCCCTAATGTCTCTCCCTTTAACAAGTAAAGGATGTTTCCATGTCTGAGTTCTGTGATTTTACTATGATTTCTGTTAGGTCTTTTGCACAACTGACTGCACCTGACCCAAGTTCTAACTCAGCCTCCTTGGAAACAATTTTCCTCACCATGCCTAAGTGATCTCTTACCACTCTTCCTCTGCTTTTGTTTGTTGTTTTTGTACCGGGAATTGAACTCAAGACCTAGTGCTTGCCGTGCAGGCACTTATGCCACTGAGCTAAATCCTCAGCTTTCTTCATCCTGTTTTACACACACATAACTCTCCATATACTTAGGGAGAGAGGAAGAGAAGTGGAAAGAGAGAGGGAGGTAAAGAGAAAGAACAGAGAGGCGGAGAAAGGCCTGAATATCTGAGCCAATGTAACTTTCTGGATATGAGAACTCTAAATTATTCACTGTTTAAATCAGTACCTGGAAAGAACTCATTAAATATTTCCGGACTGACAGATCTGGAAAATCTGTCATTCTGAAAAGTCTAACTAAAATTCATTGAAACACCACCCACATCTCAAACCTCTGTGCCAAATTTTTATTTTCACAACCAATTTCAATTCTGAACTTTTTGTTCATTCCCCAGTTCATGTTTCACATCTTCCACAAGACTGATATACTTTAGTGCAACACTCCCAAAAGAGCTACCAGGATGGCTAACGATGTCTACAGGTTCACAGATGTATAATACATGTATCCAATGTGCTTTGTCATGTTTAAAATGTTTCTGCAAAATTTGGTCCTTTTCTTTCTCTTTTTTGACTTTGCCAACTGAACACAGATATGGTTTTCACAATCTTTTCTAAATACAGTTTCATTGTCTTATTTCAACCATCACGACTTGCACTGACCTCCATAATGTTCACAACTTCTAACACTTGGAAATTATAGCAAATAGGAAAAAGGGCAAATAATTGTATTCTTCACGTACACTGACTTCTGCCCACTCCATGCCTATGGCAGTGAATGCATGGGTGCCAGAAATGATGCCAGCAGTGTACTCTCTCCCCTTTCAGCACTTACCAGCCAGATTATTTTTACTCCAGCTCTGCAAATATATGCAGGCATCTTGGAAAGCTAGCACCATACTACCATTTTAAAATTATAGTTCTTAAAGGTCTACTTCACATTTTTAGGGGGTGGAAGTCTGACCTTTCTATTCACAAACATAGTATATAAAAACAGATTCACTTCTTAAGTCTTGTCCACTGGTCAAATAGAATCTGTATTATGAAAAGATTTATATAAAACTTTTTCTACTTTTCCTTAGTTCTTGTTCTCTTGGCAATTTTCTTTTTCAAATGCATGAATGAGACAGCTTTTTATGAGACATACTACTATAATCAAATTTATATATTTATTGGAACTCCTCCTTCCAAGTAAACTGCAGTACATCAGAATTCAATTAAGGTCAAAGTTTTAGCGAACTACAACTTCTGACCAGTAGGCTGCAATTGCAAGTGCTTTAGAAAAAATGTGAAATACAGATTTTGAAAAGACTTTAGCACTCTTGTGTGCATTGCAGCAGTATTTATAGTGGCCAAGATGTAGAAGCAGCCTAAACGTCTATCCTTAGATGAAAGAAGAAAATGTTTATAGGGTGGAATAATATTTGGTCTTATAAGCGAGAAATTCCTCAGTGTGACAAGGATGAACCTTGAGGATAGAATGTAAGTGAAGTAATCCAGTGACAGATAAAAACTGCATGATTCCACTTATATGATGTATCTAAAATACTCAAACTTATGAAAGCAGAGTAGCGTGCCAGTTTCCAGGGACTGTCAAGATGAGAAAATAAGAAGTTACTCATTAATAAGTGCATTTGTCATGCAAGATAAGTAAGTTCTAAAAGTCTGCTGTGGAATGTTATCTACAGTTCACACTGCACTGTATGTTTATGTGCTAAAAGGATCTCAGGTTGAGTGTTCTCACCAACTTAAGCTTATTTTTGTTTAACTGTAGCCTAGGTATCAGCACTGTGAGAAGGCTTTGTTTTATTCTTTTCCCTTTCATTTAAGAGCGCTGTCTACTTTGGCAAGAGGTGGCAATTTACATTTTTCTAGTTATATAAGAAGTTATGTGTGGAAACTTGGCTTAAACAGCTCTGTTTCATTTCAGTTGATATTTTAGCTTCTTGCGTGACGATGGTGTCCTGAATAATTACCGTTTGGCTGTTCTACCCATGAATCTAGCTCAGGTTTTAGCACCTTGTCCAGTATTTTCAGCCTTTATCACAAACTGCACCAGTTATGCTAACGCCCCTGAGCCAGCTCTACTCAGGCAATTGACTTCAGTGCTGGTTTTTCTACTTTCAAAGCCCACTCGCAGCACGCACTTTATGCCTATCTGATATAGTGAGTATAGAGCTCAGAGCAGCTAGACCAATATCCACAGGAGAGAAGAGGCTCGAGAATACAAATAAGCGACGATCACATTCTCAAAAGAAAGAAAAAAAACAGGAGGATACAAGACTAGAAAATCAGGAGATCAGAGAGACAGAGAAACAGAAATATAAACAGGATGATGATTAGCAGTACCATGATCAGGCAAAAATTGTAACATTATGTTAATCCTAGACACAAGTGACCTAGATAATAGAAAATAGAATTATTTCTAACTTAATTAAATTGTTTTAAATTATGCTAATAATGTCATATTCTTAAAGCACATACTATTTATAGCTAATTACTTTGCAGGAAAGTATTACATATTGTTACATGTCAGGAAAGCTAAGTGGGTTTTAGCTGCTTGAAACAATACATCCTCCCTTCCCGTGTGTTCAGTCCTCCTGGCATCAGTGTCTAAGTCTGAATTGGCTCATGAAGGACGCATGACATCACCTTAGAGGAAAATATAATCCCACTACCAGCCACAGAAAGAATACCAATTCAGAAATGAAGGATTTCTAGAGAATGATTTATTTGATGAAAGCAAATGCAGAATATTTTTAAGTGCAAAGAGGAAATTTTTGTCCCCCAAAATGGGGGTTATGGGTAGTGGTTTGAGCTGTAGTTCAAGTCCATAAGCAGCAGAACTTGTCATTTTAGGTTTCTGGTTTCTACAAATGGCAAATCCCTTTATATCCATTCTCTTCCACATAGATACATATAAAGAGGAAAAGGATTATGATAGCCCATTTTAATGCTATACTACCAAGATGGGAATCTTTTTTATCCTAGCAATCAAAATTATTTGTCTGGAAAAAATACTATAAAACTTCAAAAACCAATATAGTTGAGGAAGAGACTGGTAAATAACAAAAGGCAAAAACTCTGTATATAATTCTCACCTATACTTTTTGTGATCTCAGCCAAAAGGAAGCCTATCTTTTCTGCCCCCTTTTTGAACTCTGTGCATTTCCTTCTGGTCAGTCTCACCTTTCAATTATCACTATTTCATCTGTTGAGACAATAAAATTACATATTAAGTAGCACACAGTTTTTCCATGATCAGAGAGTTCTATTCATCCTACACTATGCAAAAATAAATATAGTAACTTTCAAGTTGTATTAAATACCTTTAATATTGTGGTTCCTCCTAGTTAGCTTAAATCCTGGTAGGCTTTGTGTATACATACATGTAACCATGTCATACTTTTCTTTTACTCTTTGAAACATAAATTTATGTATAATAATTGAAAAACTATAGTATATTATAAGAAAACAACTATTATACATTACTTAAATAATGACGCATAATGAATATTCACATTTAATGTAGTAAATACCATTACCGTGAAGTTACTAATGCATTGCTTGACTAATATAAGCTGACAAAATTTCTGAATAAAAATGTTTCAAATATTTGAAAAGATGCTTCCTTTCTCTGTGATCTTAATGGTGCTAGGAACCAACAAATCTCCCTTTCTCGCTTTACCAACAATCCATCCATCTCCAGCAATGCCCACATACGGTGCTCCAGAGAAATCTGAATAACATCCTAGTTCTAGAGATGTGCCAACCGTCTTGAAGAGCATGACCACTGGACTCACGGCAGAGACAAGTCTAGAATGGTTGTATGTAGTAGGCCACTGTCGGTTGTGTGTAAGCTGGTAAGCATAAGATAGCATTGCCGTAGGTCAGCTGTGAGTGTACTGATAAGCATGGTAAGTGATGGATCATGGAGGAATATAGAAGCTCCCCTAGCTGCTAATAGATGGAAATGAATGGTGCATACTCTATTCATGAACCAAAACAGTATTATAAGTGGCAAGTTCTGGTGACTTGGAAAGTATATGACATGCTCTGCACAAGCTTCAGAAATCACTAAACTCCGAGTACGCAGACTACAGAAAGAGCAAAGAGAGAGTGAGCCCTTTTATTCTTTTTTTTTTCTTTTGAAAACTCGTATTCATGAGAAATAATTTACAAATGTCTCCTTCTTGGCCTGTTTGCAAATACAAGTGCAAAGCAATTTAACGATGATGACATAAATCAAGTCCTATATGTGCTGTCGCCACCATTTCTCAATTATACATTTAGTAAGTGAGGTTGTAGATAGGATCTCACTTGTTTGACATTTTAAGTGTATTTTAAACTAACACACTTCCTGTATGTCACAGATATTCTCTTTCTTTTCTCAAGTAAGTCAAAAGATTGTGTATAGGCAATAACTTATCAAAATGGAAAGAGAAAATGCTAAAATTTAATAAATGCAAGAAATTAACAGATATTATACAAATACTATTACAAACAGAAAGAAATGCATCAAGTTTGCTAATGCCATGTTTACTCTTTTTGAAATAAATAAAATAATTGCACATTGGTTTTTAATCTGTCCAAAAATGTTTAAGTAATCAAGAAGTTTAATCTAGCTTTCTATAAGCATGAATTATGACTTTACTAGGATCTAAATAAGACCACAATTTTTAAAAACATCAACAAAGCCCACATTGTTTTATATTTCATGATGAGATAAAAATGGGGAATAATTTTATTTTATATCATCAAATCCACCTAAATGAATGTAAATCTCTTATGAAATAACCACATACAAAAATACACTCCAATGTAAAATTCTTAAGATTCTAAAACAATTGCTTTATTCTATGAAGCATGTTGAGTTTTCTCTTCCTCATTTCTGTGTCCAGTGAAGCAATTCTGATTTTTGTACATTGCACTATTAACAATGCACATAGTGTTCTGAAATAAACTATTTTTTTACAGAGAAACAGCTGTCAATCTGCTAGCTGATGAGGAGGCAGATATAAAAGCATTCCTTATTTAGTGTTTCCAAGGAAACCCTTCTTTCAGTATAAACTCATTCAACATTCGAGCTTTGAAGAAATTGTGTTTTCTCCGTGTGCGTGTGAGAGGAAAGTAAAATAGAGGTGTAAGTTTAAAACTCAAGAATGAAACATTAGGCCTATAGCAGTGAAAAGCATTGAGAGAATCAATTAGCTATATGGATTTGATTGAGCACAAGCAAGATGATGTTTGGGAAAAAAAAGAAAATAATGTGGCCTAAGGAAACTGGTTAGTGAAATATTTCAAGATGAGATGCCTTTGTAAACACTGTCAGATTGTCAATACAGAGAGGTGAGACAAAGAGACATAGTACCATTAGCAAAGAACTGACAGGAGAAAACAGAAGCAATGAATCATGAAAAAGAACAAATATACATATATGAATTTATTAATATTTATTTATGGTAATATTATGTGAAGAAAATTGGCCAATATAGCCAATTGCAAAAGCCAATGGCTCAAGCAGCTATGAAATTTTCAAATTGGTCAAACAATTGAGTATAAAATCTACATTCAAAGTGTTTGATACCTAGCTTCTTGATTGTACTTAGTAATGTCTCATTGCTATCATCAGTTTGTGAAGATTCTGAGTGTGCCAAAATACTAAGATATGCACTGATAAGAAAATATTTCTAATTATGAGAAGTTAATTAGAAGATTTAGTGTTCCTGTGTAACCCTAGCATTTCAATGCTTAAGTAACACATTTAATACTCAGTGAAATGCATATGTATACATACACATACTTCTCTGAACATCTGAAAATACACATAAAATTGTAAAGTGGATAGTCAAAGTACTAAGGTTTGAAAATGATGTATCTTCATTCCCTAAATTAGGCATCATTCAGCTAAAAAGTTGTAGTACTGGGATTCAAACAACTCATGGAAAATTGGTATCTTTCTTGTAGTAGTTTAATTAAAAACATATAAATTTGTCAATGTAATGTTATATTTTCCACATGCATTTTGAACTTCTCTACTTAACAATAATGACAATATGTGTACTTGTTTTATTTTAACAGCAATGAAAAAAAACCACACCTTGATGAATGTTTAGCTCCATGTTATACATGAAAGAGTGATAAGAGATAGTTCTGAGACATAAATCTACATCTTTTCCTACCAGTTGAGCGTGCTACTCACCGGACGTGATGCAACTCACAGTCCATATGCCAAGAACCACCAATGATGCACCTAAATGTTAAAATTTAATTCCGCTGGATTTCTGTGTCTTTATTTGTAAAATATAATGATTGATTTATGTGATCTCTAAGCCCCATATATGGAGTTTTTAATATTTTCAGTCTATGATTAGGCAGAATTACAAAAGAAGTGATGATGAAATATGAGTTTATGTTTTTAAAGGGAACCTAGTGATTTGCAAAACATGTATTTGTCTACAGAAATAAGTTATTTCACAATTTAAATAAATGTGCTCATTTCTTTATCCATAACATGTGCAATCCAAGCTCACAAGCCCAGTAGGGAATCAATATGACAATGAAAAAGGGCATATAAACACATTTGACAAAGTCTTACAAGACAGAGCAATGTGTAATTTTTGTCTGTTTTATATTTTTTTTGGTTTTTTGTTATGTAACCAGTTTTTTAACAGATATATTGAGTAGAGTTCACATTCTAGAAATTTCACTTTAATGCATAACAGATTTTCAATTCTGTAACCATTAAAACTGTCTAATTTTAAAATATTTTCACTAACTTCAAAACAACCTTTTTATACATTAGTAGGTATTCCCACCTACCCAGGCTCTAGCAACCACTAATCTGTTTTTTGTTTCTAAGAACTTACCTACACTGGACTTTTCACATCAATAGAATCATACAATATTTAGCCTTCTGAGACTAACTTCTTTTCATATTTTCAAGTTTCACTCATGTAGAGGCACACATTAGGACATGATTCCTTTTTTTACCAAATAATATTCCACCGCATAGCTAGAGAAAATGCTATTTACTTATTCATCCATTTGTGGGTAGTTCGTTTTCACTTTTTGGTTATTATGAAGAAGGCTGCTATGAACACTCTTGTTCAAGATTTTGAACAGACATATATTTTTCTTCCTTTCAAGTACAGACTTAGAAAAGGAACCATTAGATTATCTGATACTTTTAATGTTTTTAAAAACTTCCAGAGTCACAGCAACCACTCTGCAATTCTAGCAGCAGTGTATGAGGGTTATAACTTCTGCATATCCTTGTCAACATCTTTCCTTTTTTTATCTGTACAGTCAGTGCATGGGAAATGATAGGTGACTGTGATTCTTATTTGCTTTTCACTAATGACTAAGGATGCGGAGCATCTTTTCATATATGTGTGGCTATCTAGGTATCTTACTTGAAGTAGTATCTATAAAAGTCCTTCGCCTACTGAATTGCAAATGTTCTTTTCATACTCTGAATACTAAACATTAGCATATATGATTCTTAAATATTTTCCCTATTCTATGCTTTACATTTTCATTTTGTTGATGATGAAAATTTAAGCCAAAAAGTATTTAACTTTGATAAAGTTCTATTTGTTTATTTTCTTTTTTATCTGTACTTTTGGTATTATATCTAAACAGCTATAGCCTTACTCAGAAATACAAAAATTTACTCGCATTTTCTTCTGAATGTATTAAATTTGAGCCATTTAAGTTCATGATCCATTTTTGAGTTAAATTTCATTTATAGAGTGATGTACAGGTCTGAATTTATGCCTCTGCAGGTGCTGTCCAGTTATTCTAGCACCTATTGTTGAAGACTTTTTCTATTGAATGGGATTGGCACCCTAGTAAAAAGCCAATTTTTTTAGATCTTTCAGTTCTATTCCATTGATCTAATATGTTTGGCCTTCTACCAGTACCAACTTTCTTTGATCACTGTAGCTTCACAGGAAGTTTTGAAATTGGGAAGAGTGAGTCCTCCAACTACGTTCTTTTTCAATATTTGGCTATTTCTAAGTCTCTTCCATTTCTATGTGGATTTTAAGGCCTACTATAAGGATTCTAAGTCTTAGTTGACTTTCTCACCACTGAGATAAAATACCCAACACCTAAGGTTAAAGAAGGAAAGTTTACTTCAGTTCACAGTTTTCAGAACTTAGTCAATTGTTTTCAAGGCAGAGTGGCTTCACGGAAGAGAAATAGCTCACGGCATGGCAGATCATGCAGAAAGAAGCAGGCTTCAGCAGCAGCGGTGGAGGACGAGTAAGAAAAAAAAGAGGAGGAAGAGAAAGAAAAGGAAGAGGAAAAGAACAAGAAGAAGCAGGAGGAGGAAGAGAAAGAGAAATAAGAGGAAAAGAACAAGAAGAAGCAGAAGAAAACCCATCCTCCTTTTCCCTATTATCCCATCCAGGGTACAAGCCTTTAGAGTGGCACCACTCACACCCAGGTTTGGGTCTTCCCCTCATCCACACACAGAAATACCTTAGTTCAAATCAGTGGACTAATTTAGCACCACACACACTTAATCCCAGTACCTCACACCCTGAGTCCAGCCAGCTGCCAAAAGCCCTTACCTATGAACACATGAAGTTTTAGGGAAACATCTAGATACAAGCCACAAATTTTCACAAAAACACCCAGTATTTTGAAAGGGATTGTGATGAATCTATGGATGAATTTGGGAACGTTGTGTAGCTTAGTTCTAAAATCTCCCCCAAAATTTTTCACTGTTTGGAGGTTGTCTGGATTATGGAGGCGCCATACTGATCTATTTATAAGTTCAGAAGCTGAATGTATTGTTAAGAGGTGGAGCCTGGTTGAAAGTGGTTCATTGTGGGTGTGATCTGAAAAAGTCATCCTAGTCTCTGGCTGCTCCTTTTCTCTCTGTACCCTGGACGGCGTGAGGTGAGCAGCTGTCTTCACCTAGGCCCTATCACCCGTCATTTTGGCCTTGGGACCAGCTGGCCATGGAATGAAATCATGATCCAAAATGTACCTCTCCTTCTTTAAATTGTGGGTGTCAGATACTTAGTCCTAGTGACAGAAAAGTGACTAAGGAGTGCTGTAATTTTTAATATGTTCCTCTAAAACTCATGCTGAAACTTAACTTCTAATGTAGTAGTACAAAGAGGCAGAGACCTTAGCAGATTATTAGGTCATTATGAATCCTTCTTTATGAATGGGATTAAGACCTTTAAGAAACTTCAGAGAGAAATGGGCTCTTTGTGCCCTTCCACGTCCTGCAATATGGACACAGCATTCACTCTGTTACGGTTTGTACGCAGATGCTCCCCTAACCCTCATGCCCTCACAGGTGGGTTTTTAGGAATAACTGGATCTTGGGTGTGTAATACTAGATTAGTCCATTGATTGGTTTAACATAGCTATGGTATGAGTGATGGACCTACTGAAGAGGAAAAACCCACCCAAGGTATGAGTGGCATCAACTAATAGGTTTGTAGCCTGGATGGAATAAAAAGGAAAAGAATAATCTTGCTGCCTCCTGTCTACCATGTCATAAGCTGTTTTCCTCTGCCATGTCCCTCTTCCATGCTCTCCTCCCTTGGAGTTAGCTGACTAGGGCCTGAAAACTCTACAAAATGTGAGCTAAAATAAACTTTCCTTCTTTAACTTGTGAGATTCTGGCATTTTGCATAGCAATGAAAAAGTAACTAACACACTTCTCCCATATAAAGTCATACCAAGAAGGCCTGCAACAGAAATCAAATGTTGGCACTTTCACCTTGAACATCCCAGGCTCCAGAACTATGAGAAATAAGTTTCCATTCTATGTCACAATATACACTGGTTGTATCAGTCAGTTTTCTTGTCACTGGTGCAAAATACGTGACACCAGCAACTTAAAGGTGGAAAGGTTTAATTTGATTTATGATTTCTGGGGGATCAGTACATGATCAAAGGCTCCAAGGCAGAAACAGAATGGCAGAAGGATGTAGTAGAACAAGATTTTCACTTCATGGGTGCCAGTAAACAGAGCATAAGAAGACCCTCAGAGAGAAACAGACCAGAAATCAGATATTGTACCCAAGGTTATGCCATACCCAGAGGTTCTTAACCAAAAAGTTAACAATGCAGCTTAGGTGTCATAATGGTCTTATTAAAAAGAATTATTTTCTTCATATCATTTAATTTTATTTCTTAATGTTCACTGCTAGTCAATTTTAAATAACTATTATAATGGTACCAATTTGGGAGAAGCGTAATTCTGCTTAACCTTGTATACTTAACTTACTAACATCCATATTTGGTGTGAGTGAGATGAAGGTCAAAAGGAAAAGATTTCTCTTGTCAGCAATTAAGTAGATATTTATATGCACTGCTCTTTAATTTTTTTAAATTGGAGAGCAAGGGAGGAAGGGACTGATCACAGCAGAGAGCGATGCGAACTAAAAAGAGTTTCTCAATTCTGATATTTTGAATTCAGCCTACTTTTTAGGATAGGCATTTGATATTGGTTGTTGGATTCAAATGGGAGACAGCCAGAAACAGAAGTATGGAGAAAAACAAGATGAACGATGCTATTCTGCGCTTTCATTCCCATTCTTACAGAAAACTTCTACCACTCTGTTTAAAATAACATATAGTTTCTCAGGCCAGAGACCATACACTGGTTCTCCCCACTTTCATTTTGTTCTTTTAAAATCATCCAGATGTACTCAGAGTCATATCAAAGCTTTGCACACTGTAACTCCCTCAAAGATGAAACCTATAAGAAACACCAGCTGACAGTCTTCCTTTTTATTTCTTGTATTCATTCTTTTTCTTTAAAATTTAGTGATAACTGAAAATCACAGGCAGTGAAAGCAAATGGCAAGCAAAAACATTGCTTGGAGTAAATTAAATGTTCTTTTTCAAAGGGCGACTTACAAGATGAGAGATAAGAATTTGAGATCTGAGTCTAATAGTCATTCAAACCTTCATAAATGGGGGGAGAGTCCATAAAAATTATAAAATATCTAGTAGCTTTGCTGTTTCTTCTGTACCTTATAATCTTATTTTCAAGTGGTTCTATCTAAATAAACCAAAGAAATAAATAAGTGTGTGTGTGGTTATGTGTATGTGAGACGTTGTTCAATCCACCATGAACTGCTTTATATCTGCTTGTATTTTACCATTAGCCATATTCCTACAGGTTTCAGGAAAAAATGTATTCTCTAGATAGAGAAAACAATTTCATTTTGGGATTTCTATAATTTTATGGGCCCAAAATAATATAATAATCCCAAATAGATACTGAACTGTACATTCATTCCTGTGTCTTATATTTACCTGTTCATATGTTGCCTGTTGTTTTAATTTAGAGTTTTGTGGTTAATGAGTGCTGAACCATTTTAAGTAGTCTCTGGATGAGTTTACTGTGCTCTTCTCTTTTAAGCACCCTTTGTAGAACCGGAAATGTGTACATTAATAATTGATCCCATAATTACCAAGTTGAGCACGCAGTTGCGCATTCAAAAGAACTCTAAAAGCTTTCTGTCATCACTGTGCTTTTTAAATCTTTGATTTTTGGTCTAATAGGCGTGTGAGCTTAGGAAATAGTTTAAAAAACAAATAAATGAACAAATTCCAGGTTAATGATGTTCTAATTAAGATAGTGAAACTGTAGAAGTCTTTTTTATTCTAGTTGATCTTTATTCACTCTCCGAAATTCATTAAATGTTCATTTACCTAATTAAAAACCTTCCAAAATACATTCCTGTCTTCTATACCCAGTTCTACCTTACGTGGTCATTGGGGTCTCCAAATGCCTGAAGTTTACCTCACAACAGCATTTGTCATGTACGGATAAGGTAATGCTCCCGTTTCTAATTTCTTCCCCAGAGAGTGAGCTTCCTTAGTTCAAAGAATGTCTTTCATTGTTAAAATCCTTGTGTCTTAACCTGTGTTTAATATATGTTTTGTAAATAACTAAGAACTTTTTTATGTTTGAAACACTGAATTCCCCAGTTCTTTATTCCAATGTTGTGCACTGGTCCTTTACTTATTTTAAATGAGTATGGACCAGAGGTCCTTTTCATACTCCCACTTTAATCCCAGCTAGGGTTATAATTTGGCTTTTTCAGACTGGATTTTCAGGCATTTGCGAGTTTAAGGACTTTGTAATTCACAGAATGTTGTGATTCACAGCTGTCCCTCAGCTTTTAACAATGTAGTGACCCAGTCACAGTTTAATTCAGGAAGGGAGACCCCTTTAATTGTGAGAATAAACTCATCTCCAGTGGGTTATTTCAGTGGTCTGGGTAAAGATCCTCATTCAATTTCTTTTCTTGCGAACCCAACATTTCCAGTCCATTTTGTTTGTGTGTCTGTTTTATAAATAAACTTTTGAATATCTAACCCATTGTCAGCTGTGAGGAATAGCACCTTAGTGTGGATTTATTTTACTGCTCTTTTCCTAACGTCTGGCAGAGATCAATAGCCCTAAAGAGTGAAGTTTTATTAGAACAGAGGTGAAAGATAAAAGGCTCACTCAGGAGCCCATGGCACTTCCTTCCCAGGAGGGAAGACCAGGGTGGTGCTGCACCTCATTAGCAGCCTGCACAAAGTCAGAACACAGCAGAGGCCACCAAGGCTAAGAGGCCAAATAAAATGAAAATAACTATTTCTTACAGGAAATTACACTAAGCCATTAAGGAAAGAGAGAAGGGGCAAAGACAAGATTTCTTCAACTCTAACATGTCAAGCAGCCCATCTAATATCTTTCTATTTTTTAATAACACTGACAAAAAGGAGAAGGATAAGTGGCCTCTTTCAGCTCTAATTCTATCCTTCCAGCTTTATCTACCTTCACTTTCAGATTTTACAATTACCCCAGAAATCCAGTATTTTCCAACGTGTCTTCACAAAGTAATTGTGTAATCTCTTAGGAAATTAATGCAGTCACTTCCATTTGTCTTGGTTTGGTTTAAGCAAAGCGAAAGATAAATGCATAGTGCAAATAATCTTTCCTATAGAATTGTATACATTACATATGCTTCAGACTTGAGGTTCATTCCACCTGGGATCACTTATAAAAATATCTACCACTGACATTCTCACATTTAAACTATTGTTTCATTTTAAACTGACAAAATCCTGCTAAACAGTTTATGGTATGTAATCAAATAAATGTCACTAAAAGGATGAGGAACAATTTGTAATTTGGATCCTTAAAAAAGACTTGGATTTGTTTCTGGATTACAAACAGAGGGCTCTAAAAGAAATACCATTGATGTTAAAGATAAAAGAAGCACTACCAGTGATGAATACAATA
The DNA here is from genome assembly GCA_004027455.1 of Hydrochoerus hydrochaeris. NCBI lineage: Eukaryota > Metazoa > Chordata > Mammalia > Rodentia > Hydrochaeridae > Hydrochoerus > Hydrochoerus hydrochaeris. Next base: position 393,141 of record PVLA01000859.1, read on the forward strand.
ACTTAGTTTTAGACAAATGCTTCACAACTTGGCTACTTAGTTGGGTCTGACAATTACCTGAAAAAGTATTTGTTACAGCATGTACATAGATGTCCCTCAAAAGCCTCTTGAGCTCACAGGGGTGGTTTTTCAAAGGTAGCTGGTCCTAGGGTGTGTGATGTTGGATTTAAACTGTGCCACTCTGGGATTAAGTGTGTGTTATTGCCAAATTAATCCACTGATTGATTAAGCATACTTTTGGGTGTGGATAATGGAAAGGACACCCTTTCCAGGCTACCTGCCAGAGATATAAGAGAAAAGAGACAGGCTGCTGCTGCTGCTGCTTTGCCTGCCATGCCATGGACCGTTTCTCCTCTGCAGTCCCCCTCTGCCATGACATCCTGCCTTAGGGCCAGCCAACTAAAGACTGAAACCTCAATAAACTGCAAGCCAAAACAAATTTTCCCTTCTTTAACTTTGGGTATCAGCAAAGTATTTTGTCTCAGCAAACATAAAAGGAACCAAAACAGTACCTGAGGCAGGTGTGGTTATCTTAACTACATACAGCTAAGACCACTGTTACCCAGGTAGTTATGAGGCATGTTAATGCTAATAGCAGTTTTCTAAGCTAATCTTTTCACCATATTGGTTACACCAGAATCCCTTATCACTCTGGGCTCCAATGAATGAAGGGTTGCATATAAAATGTAAAACAATGTATATAAGAACAAAACTTTTCAAATATATCTTTACATGAACATTAAAATGAAGTAACAAACCTTACATATTTGTTAATAATAAACACCTGCCTTCCTGGGAACACACGCAGTAGTCTGAAGTGCAAATATGATTAATTGTTGTGTTTTGTTCACCAAGTTGCACAAGCGCATGTAATGTCTGAAAACTATGGGCTTTGGATAACTTACTTAGGGTGGGGGGTAGAATATGAAGTTATTATTGGACTGTGCCCTCTCCAAACAAACAGTCAAGCCATGAAAATAATCCCCCCAAAATCACATAATAATGTTAACAGTATACCATCCAAATTTTGCCTGGCCCATTACATCTGAAGCTCCCAAATTTTATTGATCAATAAAAAAATTTTGTAAGTCAAAGAAAATAAACACTGGTTTTTCTAAGAAATAAATAGCACCCATTACCATGAAAGAAGAGAGAAATTTTAATTTTCAACTAGGAAGGGCAGTAACACAAAAATAAAAGGTTTTCCTTTAAAGTTGAATAAATTTAGCTTCCTGGAAAAGTTACAATTTTACCTTCCCTTTCTTATTTTACCACATATAAGAGAAACCTTCTCTTCATGATCAAGTGAGAGGGAAACTCAGTAGCATCATATCATGGTTAACAAAGTCTCAATCATGGCTCAAAGAAGATAACTCTTCAGAAAACATGTACTGACTACTCAGATCCTAAGTAATATAAGAATAGCAGCTCCCTAGTTCTTGCCTTCAGATAGCCTACAACCTAAAAAAAAAAAAAAGTAATAATAATACTGACAGATACAAAGAAAGTATTTTACAAGTATCATAAAAGGAATAAATCAAGTTATGAAGGTCAAAGAAAAGCACAATGACATTCACTTATGGGAATCAGAATACTGAGATTCTATCTCACCCAAGAAAGAAGGGCTAGTATAAAAAAAAATCAACCCATAACAAATGCTGGCAGGGCTGTGGGGAAAAAGGAACACTTTTCTACTGTTGGGAGTGTATACTGGTGCAACCTCTATGGAAATCAACATGGAATTTCTTCAAAAACCTAGATTAACCATTGCATTCAATCCAGCCATTCACCTTCTGGATATCTTCACAGAAGAATTAAAAACGTTATACCAAAGTGATATATGTGTACCCATGTTTACACCAGCACAATTTGTAATAACTGAAACTTGGAAATAACCCAAATACCCATCAACTGAGGAATGGATAAAAAATGTTTTTATCTATACCATGGGAGTACTACTCAGCCATAAAGAAGGGTAAACTTGAGACTTTTGTAGGTAAAAGGGTACAACTCAAGACCATGTTCCTAAGTGAAATAAATCAGACCCACATATGTAAACATCATATTGTCTCTCTAGGTGTGAGAAGCTGAAAGAGTAAATAAGATCCAAAATGTACACTACATATTGTGAAATGGGAAGAAACTGCTCAAAAAGAAAGAAAACCTGGGATGGGGAAAAGCAGGAAAAAAAAGGAAGGGAAAGATATATAACAGTTAAGATAGTTGTACTACTAATTTCTCTTAGTTCATTGAAAGGGAAGGTTTGTACTGAAACTGTCTGGTTAATTTTTCATGACTGTATCTTGTACTCGGAGCAACTACCTTGAAGATAATAATACCCAGTTAACCACTGCTACTCTCCTATTATCTTGTTTTGAAATTTTGCATCATTGTTTTTGTTTTTTTCTCCTCAAAATAAAAGAAAAAGAATTAGAAAAAAAAGAGAGAGAGAACCAGAAAACACTTCATGGAGAAATTGGAGAGTAAAACAGGCCTTAACAAGTGCGCATCACCTCAGGAAACAGGGCAGAAAGGAAGGGTGGGAGTGAGTGTGTGTGCCGAGAAAGGTAAAGACTGGAGATAAAACATTTCAGAAAACAACAGGACCAAGACATGAGATACAAATCACACCATATCTCAGCAATAAGCAATGCATAGTTATTAAAGAATTTATAGATCAAGAATCATTTCAGAGGAACCACTATTAAATTTTCATATTGGGGAAATTTAGAGTATATTTATCTTAAGTGCAAAGTTCATTGATTTTCAAATTCCAACCAACCGATTCAAAACTCAAGAGGCTAAGAGAAAAAGATTTCACAAAATAAAACATTTCTTGCAGGCTTTTCTTTGCACCATGATGATCGAAAAATGAAATGTCTTGATCCTGGCTTAGACAATGTGAGAAGAATGTATAGCACGTGGAGGCAGCCACAATACATGTGGGAGTGAAAGGGAAATGGTCTTGAGGGCAGGGCAGATTTAGGAAGACAAGCTGCTATAAAGCAGAGGAAGGACCAAAGGGAGGAGCAGCAAAATTGGAAACCAATTCCAAACAGGCATTAAAAAGTTAATCCAATTACAAGAAGGCATCAATCAGGATGACAGGATCAATAGAACCCTAAGCAAGGGCTGGAACTAGTGAAGAAAAGTAAGTCAAAGCAATTCAAGTTCCAAAGCCAATGCTTGACAGCAGAGCAGAAAATGGAGCTGGGAAGCCCTGGTTACTCCTCAGAACCAGCCCTCGGGTCAAATAAAATAACCTCCACAGGGCCTCTTTTAGAGAACAACAAAAACCCAGAAGTTTTAACCTTTGAATGTAAAACTAAACAAGGTTATTTTCAAATTCCAACTTCCAATGCACCCACCAAGATCCACATACCACAAGCTACTCTGGATTAAAGTAGTTCCTTAAAAAACAAGGCAGCTGGGAACACGGCGGAATTCCCAGCCTGGTCAGCAGTAACAATAGGAGTTTGGGCCCAAGAGTTGATGAAGTATGATCTTGATTTTACTTTTAACATCCTCTGGCTCATTGTTCTATAATCAACTTAATTTGTTAATTGATCACAGGATTTTTGCTACTCCTTTTGCTACTTCTTTTCTCCTACTTTGAGAAATTTCTATTATCTTAAAATGTTTCCTTTTCATTGGTATTGTTATTGTGCAAAATGGCAATCTAATAGCTTTCTGATACTTCAATTTATCTACAGTGTATAAGAAAACACTAATGTCAGCTTTTGTTTTATAACAATATAAGTTTCATTCCTGTGAAATGGGAGCTATTTTAATGTGTAGGCAAAGACTTTTCTCATTTCTTTAGCTGTCACCATCTAAGTAGCATAAATATCCAGGGAGGTTGAAGAGCACATCCTCTCCAAGAGCTTCTACTTTGCATGGTGTGATGGTGAATTGTCTGGGTCAACTTGACTAAGAAACAGTGGGAGAGATTTGATCAAACATTATTCTGGATGTTTCTGTGAGAGTTTAGACATGGAATTAACATGTAAGTCTTTGGATGTTGAATAAAGCAGGTTGCCCTTCTTAAAGTGGGTGAACTTCATTCAACTAGTCAAAGACATTAAAAGAACTAAGACTGATCTCCACCAAGGAAATAGGAATTCTACCAACAGCCTTCAGATTCTTTTTGAGTCTCCAGACTACCTATTTAATCATTCAAATTTTGGATTTGCCAATACCTGACAATTATATCCACAAATTTCTTAAAACAAAATTTTCAAGGTGTACACAAACACATATATATTGTATATACCCACTTGTACATATTACCTGGAGAACCCTGGCAATCCAGATATCTTTGATATATATGTTCATACATGAAGACATTTCTAACCCATACACTTTCGCTCAGGGTTGTAGCTCCTCTTTTTTCCAAGTTCCTTACATTTAAAATCAAGTATTAAAATACTGTTTGATTTTCTTTCCATGAACAATGTTTTTAGAAATTTAAAACGTTTTTGACGATATATATGCAATTTCTAAGAAATATACACCTTTCATAAAACAAAAGGAAATATATGTCATTATAATAATTTAAATTTTACTAAATTGTCTCCCTGACCTAAATAAAAGACTATTCCTCATTCTGTTTTTATTCTAACTTTTAAAAACGTTTCTTAGAGAAAGAACAAGTCAGCATCTCCCAAGAACCAGCCATGTTGGAACTTGGGGAAACCTACAAAGAAAGCAAAGAGCCAGCCTTCCTGGTAAGTGGTGCGAGCCAGCTGTGGGAGAAAACAAGTCAGCTTCTCCCATGAGCTCACCAGAGCTGCTGAGAATTGACCCATCCCCTTAACAACTAGATGGTTTCAAGGTCAGCCAGAATTGATAGCAACTAAGAGACATAAAGCAACTAAATGCTTGTATTGTTGGGTTGATTTTGAGCATCTCTTGGGAGGATGACAGTATGCAGTATAGCAAGTATGGGGGATTTCCTTCTATCTTCTCTTTGAAGGCAAATGTTGCTTTCACTGTTTTGCTTTGTTCTGATTAATTGTTTTGCTCTATTCAATGTTCTCTTTCCACTGGTTTTATAGTATTGTTTTTGTTTTGATTTTGCCTACCTGATTGAATGGACAACTATTGTGAAGGTAACGAGATATACTATGGTACCAATTATTGTTATCCCAGTATCCTGCTCTGAAGTTCTGCACCAGTTTCACTGAATTGTCTTGATGGGTTTTGTTCTGTCTTATTTTGTTGTATTTTACTATCTTTAAAATAAAGATGTTTCTTAAATGTTGTCACTACATGTACCTTTTAAAGAAACTGCACAATAATAATTCAATTTAGAAAATCAAATTATTGCCTGATTAGAACTGTAAAGATAGTTTATGTTAAAAAACAATATACAGTCAATATACACAAGGAGTGGTATACACCTCTAATTCCAGCTACTGGGGAGTCAGTTGAGAGGTTCATGAGTTTGCAAACAACCTGAGCAAGTCACAGAGATCCTATCTCAATTTTTATTTTTTTTAAATAGAAGCAGTGGGGTTACAACTCAATGGTAGAGATTTTGCCTAGTACATGTGAAGCCATAGGTTCAACTCATATATATCTTTAATATTAAAAATATTATATCTATTATGTTATATCATATTCACTAAAAAAACAGCTTACTTTTCCAGAATACTGTCTGTTAAGGACTCTAAAGTTAATGTGATTTAACCTGGCCTTTTACAATAATGCTATTATAGGTTGGGCATCCATAATCCAAAAATCAGAAATGCTCTAAATTCTAGAACATGTAGTGCACTGACATGATGTGAACAGGTAGAAAACTCCACTTCTGGCCTCATCTGATGGTGACGGGTCATAGTCAAATTGTAGATGCACTAAATATATTATATAAATATTGTTTTCAGATTATGTGCATAATGAGCATATGACACTCAAGGAAATTTCCTGTTTAGATTTGGTTCTCATTTCCAAGATGCATCATTATATACATACAGATATTCTAAAATCTGAAAAGATGTGAAATCTGAAACACTTCTATTCAGATAAAGCCTCTCAGATAAAGGATACTCACCTGTGATGCCCTAGAGGGTATACTGACAATTAGAAATTGTGTCTCTGATGCAACATAAATCTCCCTCCCACTGGGATCCACAGACACAGCCAAAGTACACATATTATCACACAGGCATCCATCCCGGTCCCTGCTTAATCCTGAGTAGCAGGTATCAGTTCCCTGCCAGGGACAGAATTATTTGAACAAAGTAATCATAACCTTCTAGGGAAACCAGAGGTGACCATCACTGAAGTGTGCTTCTCTCTGCTTTACTGTTCACTCTTCCCATGAGTTCAAACCCTGGGTGTCCTTGCATGAACTGTGGTCATTCTCATCAGGATGTAAACATATACAAGAAAAGAAGAGCTGTCTATCTCCTCTCTCCCAGCACTGCTGTCATGTGTTCAGCACCTCACACTGGTTAGAGCAGGGAGCCCTCCTTCACCCATCAGGCAACGAGGAGTCAGTCAAAACATCACATGGTAAAAAGGACACTGCACATATTAAGGATCTTGAAATGGAGAAATCACTTCAGATTGTCCAGGTAGGCCTAATGTAATCAAAAGTGATTTTTTTTTAAGAGGCATGCAGGAAGATCAGAGTCAGAGAGGGAGGTAAGGATTGAAAGAGAGAGGGAAAAAAATGATACTGTTTCTGACTCTGATGAGAAAGAAAAGGGCCACAAGCCAAGGAAGAGGTGACCGTGGAGCCTGGCAAGTAAGAAATACATTTTCTCTGGAAGTTCCCAGAAGGAGCAAAGCTATGCTGACACGTTGACTTCAGACTCCTGAGCCTCAGAACTGTGTGAGAATAAATGTGTGCCATTATAAACCATCAAATTGTATTGATTTGTTACAGCAGTGAAAGGAGACCAACACTCCTGCCATTTTGAAGTACATCTGATACCATATCTCCCTACTTTGGCTCACAGCACTATCTCAGTCGGGAATATTGTTCCCTGGAAGATTGGCCTAATATCTGTTTGTCATCATTTAGATCAACTCAAGCCTTAAAGCCTCCCAGAAAGCTTCCTTCCTCCTTCATCACCCTACTCTCAATAATTCTCTCATGTTCTCATAACATTTCATGCTTATTTCTGTTGGAACACTTGAGGTTTCCAGCTCTTGACCAAGAGCCTACATGTAATATTTTATGCCCAACAACAGTCTCAAAGGTATTATGTATCTTGCAGCCTCACACGGAAGCTGTGCTCTCTCCATATCAGACCTTTTGCACAGCAAGCATGTTGTAGCCTCTGAAGGGACTTCTGGTGGTGGGCTCGGGCCTCCTCTGTCAGCCTTGTATTCCTGTCCTTGGGGGCTCCATTTAGAAACCTCTCTATCCAAGGCCTTCAGCTGAAAGCTTCCCAGGCAACTCTCTTTATAGGACATGAACTCTTTATGGTGGAGAAAATCGAAAGCATTTTCTCCCCACTCTTACTCAGTAGTCAGTGTTTCTCCACTCCTAGGCCTTTTCTTCTCTCCCTGTCTTGGCTCGGATCCCTATCACTGCAGGAGCCTTTTGTTTGGAGCTCTTCCCACCGTGAGACTACTCTCACATCCACCTGAAAGCAGCTGTTCCAAGTCATGGGGTAAAAAGAAATGGGTGGAGCAGGAGTTAAAGACAGCCGAGCTGCCAGTGTGAATTGAGTTAAGATAAGACAAACCTAAAGTACAATCAAATTTAAGTTTCTTAGTGTCTTGAACTCACCTAAGTACATGTGGGGTAAGCTCTGGATGATGCACTGTCTCTTGCCCATTATAATGCTAGTAGCGCACATCCTACCACACAAGCTGTGGGGAACCACTCAAACTTCTTCAAAGCTCAGGGGCATCTAAGGACACCTGAGGATGTGACCCTACTTGTCTAGCACAGGCGCACTGTGGGGATACAGTTATGCAACCATGACTTAGCACAAGTAAATATGCAGGTGCTGCTTACAGTACTACATAAGAATCTAAACGTGAGGTAACAACATGTGTAAGAATTATGCAATGAAGATGCAGGTGGCTCTTGTGCACCACTCCATTCTGCCTGCTATTGTTGCTGATTCTCGCACACATGTGTTCTTTAACTTTGGAAACTCACTCTCAAACATCTCCCTTGAGCCTCCCAAGCAGGCTGACACAAGTCCACACAAATCCCCTCATTCGCCCTGAGAGCAGCAAGTGCCTTACCTCTTAACTATCACCTAGCTTAAACCAAGGTACATTAAGATACTTGTGGTAATAAATTTCTACAGACCGCAAACTGAGTTTTCTTTTCCAACATAACCTGTATTCAGTGTCTGTGCACTTGCACTCAATAAATGATGTATCTCTTAAGTAATGAGATGTGCATATGTTTTTAAAAGTCATGTGGGAGAGAATCCAGAGAAAGACAGTGAGTTTCATATGAAAGTACATTCAACCAGGTCACTTTAGTGTCTGGCAAATGAAAAGGCTACTTCATGTCATATACTATAATGGTAAATCCTAGGTCCTCGGTGTATGCTGTATTAGCATTTCACTCTCTCCTTCTTACTTGACTTCTAGGAAACCTTCAAATGTTCCCTTCCTCCATTCTCCTTCAAGTTTCTTTGCTGGCTTTTCCTCATTTTCCCTACTCAGAAATCCCAGGGTGCATCCGGGTAATCTCTATCCACACACACCTTGGTGTCTGAGTTGCGTGACTTTAAGAAACATGTGTATTCTTGAGACTACTAAAATTTTATACCAGCCCATATCTCCCTCCTAAAATTCCGATGTAAGTAATCCAGAAGCATTTCTATATCTTGACCTGAAAGCCTGGTAAAGTTCGCAAACAAACCATCATCTGATATAAACTATTGGTCCTTCCCTGCTTCTTTCAACCTTCTGTTTGCACTAATGACATTTTTCAGTTGCTCAGGTCCAAAACCTCAGAGTCCTCTTTGGCTCATCTCTCATGCACATCAAACATGATTTTCTAATGCAACCAGTTGTCTTATTTAAAATACATGGATTACTCAAGCACACCCCACCTCTTCCATCGCTGTCACCACCTCCAACACCATCTTTAATCTAGACCAGCCTGCAACCCATCTCTCCTCAGACTGACCTGGGGAGCTGCCAGACTGACCCTGCCGAATTAGAGATCAGATCATTTCACGCTTTTACCCAAAACCCTCTAGTGCTTCCAAGTCTCTCCAGTTAAAAGTGAAACCCGTGAAACCTTCCAGGCCTCACCATCTGCTCTCCATTACCTAACTCATCTTGTCCCATCCGAAACTCCATGCGGTGCCCGCATATTCCCCCTCAGGGCCGTTGTGCTTGCTGGGCCTCTCAATCTGAAATGCTCTTTTTCCCAGAAAGCCCGTGGTTTATTTCCTCACCCGCTTCAAGTCTTTAATAGCATTTCAGCACTTTAGTTCCACGATAAAACTACTTACGATGACAGCTTCTACCTAGACATTCTGTCCAGGCCCCTCCTGTGCCCTATTTTTCTCCTAATACTTATCACTATCTAATATCTACCACTTGCTTCTTTTTTTCATTTAACTTTATTCTTTTTACTTTTTACCTTCCTGTTTTTATTTCACCCACTGCTATAATCTTGCCTCCTAGAATACTCTATGGCATATACAAGCAGTAAATAAAATTGTAGAAGGATGAAAAGAAAGAAGAAATCATAAAAACCAGCATTATGTAAAGGCCTACTTTTGTCCAGCATTACATTAGTCATGATGCAGAGATTTATAGTAACTCCATCCAGTCATTCTCAAAGAGAAACTACTGCTATGTAACAGCTATAACCACATTCAGAGGTTATAGAGGTTCTAAGTAACATCCAGCATCCCATACGTACTGATCGATACTTGTTATGGATTAAAAAATGGTGGTCAGCTTAACACCAGCTGGCTACATCAGCGTGGCACTGAGTGTAGATGTTTCACCTGAGGAAATCTGCCAGCATAAATGAAGAAGGAGAAGGAAGGCATTGATGCGTTAGTGCATTGCGTTGCATTGTGTTGCTTTGTGTTGCGTTGATGCATTGATGCATTGATGTGTTGATACATTGAGGGGCTGTGGGTTCTCCTAAGAGTTGCTGTTTGAGCCTTTGGTTCTCCTGGAGAAGTTCTGGTCTTCACAATGAGCATTGCTTCCTGGCTCCCAAGAGGAAGACATGTGCTGCTTGCTCTCCAGGATGAACTCATCACACTGGCTTCCTGGCATGTACTTGACTGTGCTTGTTGGAGGAGGAGCTCAGGGCCTCCATGTCACTGAGGATGGCTGTGATGCTTTTCAGCACAGCCCTGGTCTTTGGTGTGAGTGTGACTTCTTGGTTCCAGCGTAGAGCCCACAACCTATCAGCACAGCTCCTTCACCCCCTTGGCATAGACTTTTTGGCTTCCACCACTGACTTTTGGGCCTTCCCAGCAGGGATCCGTAAAAGAGACTGGTGTGAGTCCTTCTTGTGGGCTCTAGACCTCCAGCTGGACTTGTGGGAGGCTCTGTCATGAGCTCTGGGTCTTCATCTGGACTCATGTGGGACATTGCTGTGGGATTCAGGCCCTTGGCTAAATATTCTATATCCTTAGTGTTGATAGATTTCCTGCATTTTCTTATGTTAACTCTGTGTGGCCACCATAAAAATAATATTATAAACTCTATGTCATGATTCTAATTGTTCTCTGTACAACCCCTGACTACCGCAATACTGAATTAACACATTCTTTTGATTTGCATTTTGTAGGATTAAATTACCACTAGAAAGAACTCTAAGAATGAGCCTTCATGTCTATAAAATGTGGGAATGTCAACAGTACTTTTTTGAACAATGTTAAACTATGAATACATACACATGTATACGACTTGGTATAACAACATTACCATGGAAAATTAAAGATTATAGTTATATTTTCAACATTCCAAGTAATATAACTTTCCCTGGGATATTTATTGAAGCACAATAAAAAAGTTATACAGAATTACCATAGTATTTTCTTTTCTTATGTTCCACCAATAACTATTCAGTTTACATTTATTCTTTTCATAACTCATTAGACCATGAAAATATTTATGGTACTATATTTAAAATATGGGAATGGAAGAAATATTTTCTCATATTTTATCCTTGTTTAATATTTCAACTTCTCTAGTTTGAAAATGACATGTCTGATTGAATGAAATTTTTAAATGCCTTTAAAATTAATTCATTTTTGAAATGCCTATATTTTTGGCTAATTTGATCAACATGAATAATTGAATTGAGCTATCTGTGTAGTTGAAAATATCACCATTTTTTTAGATTTTTTTTTTACATTTTTATAAAATTAGAAATTTTAATTTTATAAAAATATTACCTTTTATTTTTCACTAAAAATAGCAATCTTACAAAGTTGATACATAAGCATCAACCTAATTTTTTTGCTACATGAGAAAAATGGGATGTGAGCTATAAACAATTAAATTCCTTATGTAAAACAATTTTAAAACACATTCATTGTTTAAGGCTTCTGTAAGTAGTAATTAGTATAGTCCTATGTGGAACAGATTATATTTTTAAATGTTTTACCATATTTGCATATTTTTTATATTTTTACCTCATACTCTTTTTCATAATTATGCCTTTTCTGATTAAAAACAATAATATATAACAGCATATCTGCAAAGACAATACTGAGAAATTTAGTAAGTACATAACTATTAATATTTAGGAAAAGTTTTCTTTTCCTAGAAGAAATAGCAAATTTAGTTTATTTTTGACACTGTACTTCATCTTTAACTACACTCTTAGAACATCTATAAATGTGGTGAAATTGAAATTACCTGAAACCAATTTAAAAGTTATTTTTATAGTATCTTAATATCTTAATCCAAATGAGTTTGTTTGACCATGAAGTTAAAGTTGAGGAAATATAAATTTATAACTGAGACTAGTAATAGAACTTGATAATATTTTCCTAAGAAGAATTGAAAATATTCTTTCAAAATCATACCTGAAAATGAGAAAAGTTCAGGAAAGGAAAGATCTACAGAAATTTATAAGAATCTGAAAAAGTTGACAAAGTAATATATTGCCTGAAAAATAAGTTTTTGTATAACCCATATTAAATGGTTTCAATAGTATAAAAATAGAGTAATATTTTTCTCAATTTATTCACTATTTTCTTTGTTGAGCAAACTTGTAAAATTACATGCTTGCCAGGCCCAAAGGCAAACTTTCATCACTACTGTCAGTTTGAAAGGAAAGGATTTTATAAATGCAAATTGCAATTATTTGGCTCCCCTTGGAATCTAGAGTTTATTCTTTCTCCCTTTAACATCTCAAAATTAGATAATACACTCATAGAAAAGATATGAATGTGGTTATTTGGACCAAAATAGTGAATGAAATGTTAACCTAAACCAGGACTAATTCTAACAGAATTTATTCTCTTTTCATATGACACTCTTTTAATTTGTATATAACTTTGAAAAGACATAAAATAATTTACTGGAGTCAAATAAAAGTTCTGAAATGAAAAAATAAATTAGCTACAAAACATTAATAGTCTCTGAAAGTTGGCTTTATGATATCTATCAAAATATTTATTTGCTCATAAAGGTAGGAAAATTATTTTAAGCCAATATAAGAAAAATTATTTTCTGAAATTTTTAAGTTTATGACCAGAAATAAATTTCAAATGTATACATATCTACAGAGAAATCCACTTCAAATTTGGGCTTAAATTTTGAAATGTTTAAAGGAAAATCTAATTTTATAAAATTTAGAATATTGCAAAAAAATTGAATGAAATTGTGGTCCAATATATATTTTTGTTGTTGACTTCAAGCAAAATTTGGAGGGTGATACCATGGGTCATTTCCACCACTTTCTCCTCTTGCCCTCCCTCGATAGCATGTTGTCATTATCTTCCCCCAGAGAACTGCTTTTCAGGAACTCTCTGCGACACTAGATCTGCTTGTCTCTGTGCCCTTGCATGATCCGCTGTCCTGGAATGTGGGCTAGAATTAGTGGCATGCTTCTTTTTTAAAATTTGGACTTTTATTAGTACATGTTTGCAGTACATGATTACAGTCATTGTGGGACGTTGGTACATGTACATGGCACATCCTGATGCCTTTTCTCATTCTCTTTCCCTTCTCTCCTTCCTCTCTCCCTGCATTTCTTGGTCCCCTTTCCTTTTACCAAAGATTTCTCTTTTTCCTAGTGTCTGTCTGATGATCCAGCTCCCATGTTGCAAGCCGCATTATGAAGACACTGTGAGAAACTGAGGTTCTGAGTTCTACAACCTGGGAGGCTTTAAGTACTGTAATAAACACGGAATGAGACCAAAAGCAAGTTCTACCCCAAATTAACCTTGAGGCAACCACAGCCCCAGCTCTGACACTTTGATTGCATCCATGTGAGAGACACTAAGCCAGAGGACTCAGCTGACCTGGGTTTGGATTTCTGACCAAGTGACACTGTGAAATAATTAAATTGGCATCATCTTACATTGCTGAGTGTCAAGATAACTAATAAACATTGTCTTCCCCCAATTTATAATCTACTGAAAGAACAAAGTTAATTTTAATGGCAGGCAAGATATACCATATCAATACTTTAAAAAAAAAAAGCATTATGGTGGAACTGTGAATGATGACTTTTGATAAGAATTATTTCTTATGAAGGATCATAAGGGAAAGTGGAGAAAATTTTCTTCTATAAGTAAAGAATACAGATGATGAATACAGACCGTCAGTATGGTACCAATGAATCTATACTTTACCCAGTAACAGCTGAGAACCTCTCTCACTTTAAAGACTTTTGACAGTAGGACTTATGTGATAAGACTCATTTTCAGGAGGAAAATTCTGGCGCTTTTATGGTCACTCAATCAGAAATGAAAAAGGAAATAACTGTTAAAAGGCCACTGCAAAAGTCTGGGTGAGAAAGAATGGAGTTTGAGCTACATGACAGCAATAGGAGGAACAGAAGTGGGGAAAATGGGTTCGTGAAGTTCTGGGAACAAAACATTGCAGGAGTGCTGAGCACAAGAGGATGGGACACTGGGATCAAGAGAAAAGATGGTGCTGAGATGTAGCCTCATTCACTTGGGAAAAAACCACATCATTATGAAACAAGGAAGGAAGCTCAAGTGGAGGACAACTCAAAGAACAAAGTAAGTTTGTTTAAACTGGACTTAGAACAGCAGGGTGACATTTGCACTGGTAATTCAGCACTTTCAAATCCAATTACCATGCAGAGGAACAAAGTCCAAACTGCAGGTAAGGATTTGGGAACAATTAACTTAGGGATGATTGTGAAAGCCATGAAAAGAAATGAGATAGACTGCTGAGTGTTTAAAAATCTCTTATTGCTGTCCATTACCAGCAGGATAAAACATAAAATTATTAAAAACCCACTTTATCCAACCACAGCTGCTGCACCCGCCAGCATCCACTCTACATTTCACACACAATGACCAACGGGTCTCCCAAAAGACTGCACGCTTTTGAACACCATGCCTGAGCATTGCAGTTTGCGTTTCCTAAAAGGCCCCCTCATATGCTCACTTAGTCTGTATGGAACCTCAAATGTTGCCTCTTTTTGCATCCATAATACTCCATGGTAGGCACTGCGAAGCCTTTATTACCTTACAAGTTTCTCTACCTTTCTGTTCCAACACAGCAAAAATAGGGCAGGGACCCACAAGTACTAATTTTGTGTTGCTAGCGGTGCATTACTTGGAGAAAAACAGAACGAACAAGGAGATGGAGACAGTAAGAAAAATTTGAATGCTTCTACTGTAGGAGGCAGACCAAAGAAAGAATGAGAGTGAGAAATCAAAACGGCTGCTTATGTGTGGCTTTGCCAGTTGTGACGGGATTCTGTGTTGATAAATTGACATAAGTTGAAACCATTCTAAGTCAAAAATGCACTGGATACACCTGTCAAATATCGTACCTGGGCAACCAGTGGCATTCAGTAGAACATGAGTTTCCCGTTGTGACCGTATGGCTGACCGAGAGTTACAGCTCACCGCTCAGTCTTGCAGGAGAGCAGCAAATTGTGTATCAGTAGCCCACTGAAAGATCTAAGTTCAAAAGCTTGAAGGATGGTTTCTACTGAAGGTGCATCATTTTTGTACCAGAATAAAGTAGAAAAAGTATTCTCTGAATTGCAGTAAGTCAGGACTGCTTGTATTTTAAAGGGTGATGTCTCCTAAAATTGAATACAGAGAATTCAGTTACCACTTTCCCAGTGGCTAACCATTTCTCACTTTGATTGGTAAAATTATAATGAAATTAGTCTTTTGTGTCATTTGGAAGATTTTTTTGGATAAGCATCAGAAAAGTTTATCAAATCTATATGAATTGGCACCTTCTCTTGAAACACATTCCACTGACCTTGGCAAGGCTGACTAACAACTTAATTCCACCCTCTGCTTAATGCTTCCCATACTAAAGAGCCATGATATTAAAGATCATTGTTATTTCTTGAAACTCTTTGAGAGTCCTCAGTGTGTCTCACTTCATCCCTTAGCCTACATTTATAGGTTGATTCTCACAGCAATCCAGGTAATTGTCTTCAACAAAAGCTTCCTAACTCTAGCTTTCCTCACATTCAACACATTTGCCCAAGCACAGGTCCTCCTTAGTCTTCAGTAGTTTCAAGAGACTTGGAGTTAAAGACCACCATCTCTGCCAGAGCCATTATTTGCCACAACTGCCAGTACATAAAGTCACACTTGCCCTGTGCACCATAGTCAGCACCTGCCATATTTTCCTTGCTTCTTCCCAATATTTTATTTGTGCAGGAACATATAACACAGCTGACACATTCAAGTCATTCTTCCTAAAGGTCACTAAGTACCAAAAAGATAGATGTCAGTTCATGTAGTTTGGAGTTTTTGTTTAACACTTTATGTGTCACAGTGGAACTTTGTTTTAGTCCTTTCTTGGAAACATTAAATGAAACTTTTTTCCTAATATAGAGAGAAGAAGCCCCATTATAAATAATCATGCTACTTATCACTTGGGTGTAATCGATCCTGAAGACAACCTACCTAAATCATTTATCAAAAAACCCACGATTGACAATACAAGTTTATTTTTATTATTTTATGGACTAGGTTTTTCCTAAAATCAACCACAATATAACAAAAATAATGCTGCAATAATGAATAGTATCTGCTGGACCCTAACTAGGTGCTAGGTAATAAAGTAAATGAACCTCAGAAATGTTTAGTAGCATGCCCAAAACTATAATTAATATGACACAAAAGATAATCAAACCCGAGATCTGACTTCAAGGACCAGGATCTTAATTACCACACTATAGCACACAAGATCTGAATATGAATAGCATTTTATAATTAAAAACAAAGCCTTAATATGATCCTCAAAACATCAGTAGGATGTCAGGGCAGACATAACTAATTAGTTAGTGATGAAGTCAGATTTGATGATTTCAAGGAACTTTTTAAATGAAATTTCCCCATGGACTCGGTATTAGTGAGTTTTCCCATGGCTAGGATCAAATACCTAACACCCGTAACTTAAAAGGAGTTAAGCTCATGGTTTCAAAGGTTTCAGTTTATGATTAGTTGCCTTCAAGGCAGGAAGGCATGGAAAAGCAAAGTTGTTAATTTTGCAGCTGATAGGAAGCAAAACAAGGGAAGAGCCCAGGGAAGAAAAGGTTGAGAACCAGGTCTAGAGGCCACAGTCACACCTCCAGGACCCTCACCCCCAGAGACACCCAGAAGTCTGCTTTATAATCTCTGGTTGGCTCCTAAGCCAGTCCAGTTGACTTTCCATCTTAACTGTCATAGACTTCTTGAAATTCATGAACATATTTTAAAGAAATTATATAAATTATAAAAATTGAGCAAAATAACCCAAAACATATTTCTTTATTAAGGTGCTCATAAAAAAATAACTTTTATCAATGAACTTCTGACTGATATATGTATATATATATATATATATATATATATATATATATACACAATAATCATTGCTAAGATTTAGAATATCATTATTGACCCCAACTGGGCACATGTCTTTCTTCAGAACTTTCACTCCAACACTGGCTTCTCTTTCTCTCCCTTTAAGATTTAGTTCTCTAGCTCCATAGAAACCAGAGGAAATCACGCCACATGTAAGAAACACTTCGTTGATGTCAAGCAAGGGAATAAAAAAAAAATTGATTTTTATTTTTTGGTGGAGGGAGTCACATTTTAGAGGGAAACATTGTTCAAGAACGATCACCCTGCAACTTCTTGCATCTGTGCATCTACTAAGTCCTCGGTAAGATTATCAGAGAATGAAAAGGGTAGAGGGGAGGGAAGGATGGGTAGAAATTGACAAACAGATACTAAGTAGCAAATAGAAACAAGAACTTCTTCTTTAGCATTGGACAGTAGAGTGATTATAGATACCAATGTACAGTAGAAAGGGTTTGGAATATTTTCACCATAAAAGAATAAAAAAAATTTGAGCAGACAGACGTATTTAAACTGATTTAAATTTACACAATCATGCATATATTGAATCTTCAACACATGCTACCCATTAATACGCATAATTTTGTTTTTGCGTAACAATTAAAAATAAACTTAATATAAATTTTCAAGAAGAGTTAGTTGCTGACAATCAGGACCAGATATTGTTTGAAGGCCAAGCACTCCTCTTCTTGGTAGTTCAAGTAGCTGAGCACAATTCTTATTTTTAAAAAATCATGAAATAAGATTCCATTTTTAAGATGAAAATTAAACCTAAAAAGTCACAGACTGTCACAAAGACAACATACAATGCATAATCCTCCTGGGAGAGAAGGCTGAGCAAGGTTTGGCTGAGATCTGTGATTTAGACTAAGACAGCTCCTAAGGGAATATTTACAGGATGAGCCCAGTCATGGGTGTCAACGGCAAGTTCCTTTTCCTTGGACTGGACATCGACAGACCTGAAGATCTTTCATGCTACTCCACCTCTGACTGTAGGAGATACTTGATCCCTTTCAAAGCTCACCAAGAGATATGAGACATCTCCAAGGGCCTTAGGTCTGTGGCCACTACTACCACCACTCTGTAAGTGACTTTGCTCAGGGTGTCACTGGCTGTGGTTAGAAGACAGCTGAGCCTCAACCACTAATTTGATAGTAAAGTGGATATCTGTGTGCAGCTTGGCTTCAGGAATCAACAGGATCCACTGCCACTCTGAAGCTGCAGGCACTGCTTTGGGAACACAGATGGCTTTGAAAAGAGAGAGTTCACCTCAGCCCTGGAGAAAAGAGCAGAAATGGATATTAAAATGTTTAATGATTGTTTTCTCCCTCTCTTTCCATCAAGGAAATCTAACTGCTAATCAGAGCTCCAGATCGGCATGAGATACCATTACAGAATTATCAACTAGGTGGATGTAATTCTGTTACAGAGCAGGTATTTGACAGATTACTTAGCTGGTGTCACCTTATCACAAGAAGCTATTCAGTTTTTGTTAGGCTTTTAAAATGTTTGAAATATCTCAGAGACAAACTCAGGAGCCCAGAAATGCCAAGTTGCCTCCACTCACCTACTTAAAACAAGGTCTTTTACATCTGAAATTGTGGTTTAAGATTTCTGAATACAAAAGAAATGTCTTTTGTGTAGAGAGTCAAAGGCAGGTCCCATTCGCATGTCAGCTAAGGCCTTACTTCTTCAGTGTTCTGAGTTCCTCTCACCCCGTCTCCTGTTAAGGCAAAGCAAATCCCCTAAAGCAACATTTTGATAAAACCTGCGGGCTTACAATTTGTCACATCTAATTCCGATTTTCTCTTTGTCTAAATTCTCACTGTTGATTGTGTCTGACCCAACATGTTTTTTTCCTCTCATCTTCATTCAGTACAGCCTCAAACATAGAGCTCTTTATTTTTTGATTTCTCAAAACAGCATTTAGCCAAGAAATTTATGTAGAGAGCAGACACTACTAATGATTTGTGTGATCAAGTGAGATGCTGATGATTAGAACTCCTAATCAGAAATATTTTTTAAAAATTAAAAAATTAAAAAAAACTAACTATGGACAATTCTTTAATCATCTCTCTCCCAGGAATTTCTCACTCTTGATATTTCTCTCTATTGTTTTTGACTCTTTTTTTTTTTTTTCTTTTCTCCTGGGTTCACCTTCAGATAACCATTTATTTCTGATACTGAGCAGTCTAGTCATCAGTCTCCTTCAAAACCATACCCAGAAGGGCTCCTGCTTTCTAACATAAAGAGGTTTCACAAGGTGTTTCGTTTTTTAAAAACTGTCCATCTACTTAGCTGAGCAACGATACCATTCCCTTTGGGGTAGAGCAGCAAACTTTAGCTGTGTTTTCTCAGCAGCTCATTCTTCACTGTGCTCCCAGATGGTTTTGTCAACTAAAGAAAAGGTATGTGTTGACAAAAAGTGAGCTCAAAAAACAACCAAGGTAATCTGATCACTTATAATTGTTATAAACTACAATTAAAGGGCACCTTGGTGACCTGGAAACGGGAAAGACCATGACTACTGGGCAACACTGGGCGATTCAGACCAGGGGAGGACAGGAGGGTCAGCTGGCAAGAAGGACCGAGGCTCTTTCTGTGGAGGGACCAGGCTTATCTCCCGGTCCAGGAAAAGATTTTAAAACTCCAAAGAACAGAGATTCTAAGAAGGGTGAAGATGCTGAACGTGATAAGACGCCGAAGGCCCCGGCCACCATCCTAGCAGGAACAGCTACTGCCAAGAAGAAAGCAGGTTGGGGAAGCAGCTGAGGCAAAACCCAGGCTCCTCTGCAAAGCTGAGGCAAAGCCCGAGGCTGAAAGCTTCGAAGTGGTGGCCGCAGGAGGTGAAAGAGTGGAGGAAGGCACTTGAGGAGGAAAGGAAGAAGAGGAAACTGTTCTAAGACTTGGGCAGGAAGATGCTGGAAGACCCTCAAGAACGTGAACGCTGGGAACACAGGGAGAGGATGGAGCCGGAGTCCAATGGGAATGAAGAAGAGGGAGGCTGGCGGAAGATCCGGGAAGGGAAGGGAAAGAGTGAAGAATTGCATGCTGTCAAGGAGCGCTACCTGGGTGGCATCAAAAGCCGCGCTGAACGAGGCATCTCAAGACCGAGTTTCTTTGAGTGGGATGCATCGGAAGACACATCCATGTACACCCTCTGTGCAAAGAAGGGCAGCAGGTGCTGTTGTTGGAGCCAGGCTTCCTTGCAGGCATTGACCTACAGCAGCAGAAAGGAGAGCAGTCGCGTTTCTATGGAGACCTAATGGAAAAGAGGCGAACTTTGGAAGAAAAGGAGCAGGAAGAGGCGAGACTTTGAAAACTTCATAAGAAGGAAGCCAAGCAGTGCTGGGATGATCACCACTGGTCCCAGTAGAAGTTAGATGAGGTGATGGACAGGTGATGGCAGATCTTCCGTGGGGACCACAGCATTACCACCAAAGGCGGCAAGATCCCCAGTCCTGTCCATTCCTGGAAAGACTCTTCTCTGCCTCCGCGCATCTTGGTGACTGTTGATAAGTGCGGCTACAAGGAGCCGACACTTATCCAGCGTCAGGCAGTTCCCACTGGACTACAGAATCCTGACATCATTGGTGTGGCTGAGACCAGCAATGGCCACACAGCATCCTTCCTTACCCCACAGCTGGTGTGGATCACTACGCTTCCCCAAACTGACAGGATTGAAGAGTCAGGCCAGAGCCCTTATGCCATCATCCTGGCTCCCACCTGTGAGTTGGCTCAGCAGAGTGAGGAAAGGATCATCAAATCAGGAAGCCACTAGGCATCCTCACTGTGGCTGTCATTGGTGGCATCTCCAGAGAAGACTAGGGCTTCAGGCTGTGCATGAGTTGTGAGACTGTGATCGTTACCCCTGTGTCTGATGGATGTGCTGGAAAACCGCTACTTGGTGCTGAGCCACTTTATCTATGTAGTTCTGGATGAGACAGGATGATTGATGAGAACTTTGAGCCAGATGTCCAGGAGATCCTGGGGCACATGCCTGCTAGCAACCAGAAGCCAGACAGACGAGGACAGGAGGGTCAGCTCACAACACTGAAAAGGTGCTGGCTAACTTTGAGTTAGAAAAGCATAAATATCCACAAACAGTCATGCACATGGTCACTACATGCCCAGTGATGGAATGTCTGGCCAGGAGCTATTTTCAGCAAACTTCCATGATTTACGCTGGCTCTGTAGGCAACTCACGAGTGTGTAGAACAGAAGGTCTTCCTCATGTCTAAGTCAGAGAAGAGGAAAAAGCTACTGGCAATCTTGGAACAAGCCTTTTATACATCCATCATCATTTTTGTCAACCAGAAGAAAGGTTGCGATGTTTTGGCTAAATCCTTGGAGAAGATACAGCACAATGCTTATACTCTGCATGGCAGAAAAGGCACTGTCCAACCTCAAGGCCTGAGCCAAGGATATTCTGGTGGCTACACATGTGGTGGTCGTGGTATCAACATCTAGAATGTGTCTATGGTTGCCAATTATGATATGGACAAACAAGTTGAAGATTATATCCACCACATCAGCTACACGGGACGAGCTGGCAAGACTGGTGTGGCCATCACCTTCCTCACCAAAGAGGACTCCACCGTGTTCTATGAGCTAAAACAAACCATCCTGGAGAGTCCAGTGTCTGTATTCCTGCCCCTCGCAGCTAGTCAACCACTCAGATGCCTAGCACAAGCCAGGTACCCTCCTTACCAAGAAGTGCCGGGTAGAGACTGTCTTCGCTGCTGCAGCATTTTCTCATGGATTTAAGGGCACACTCTGATGCTGCCCAGTGCCTGTTCCCCAACACCTTCATGTCCCTCTTTCCAGGTTCTCTCTTGGCTTATTGGGCCTTATAAAACAGTACGTCTTCCTGGCCTTGGCCCTCACGGCTGGAGTGTGAGACTGCAAAAGGACAGGAAGATGCCATAGAAGACAAGGAGGGAAAATCACCAGATTTTGGCCCTGTTCTGCCCTTTGGGTATGGTTTTAAGATTGTACCAGGCTGTCAGCTCTTTCCAGGGAATGGGCAGCTGGTTGTCACTAACCTAGACCAAACAAACACCTGGTAGTCTGGATGGGTCCTCCTTAGGTGCGGACTTGAAGGGATGAGTGTGTATGCTGCACCAGCATCACCATAGATGACCTTGGGGATTGGGGATCTGGTACTGTGAGGGTTGTGGACCTTGAACTCTGTCCTTTTGACAGCCATTTTCCCTTTTAGAGCATAAAACAGGTCTTAAACCTTTAGGAGTGCACCAGCCACATGCCAGAGTATGCTGTCTACTCTAGGCGCCCCTATCCCAGGGAATCTTTTTAGTAGATATGGGGACAGGGTGAGCTGGCTGTGCCCACCTTTAAGTCACTGAAACTTTTCTGTTCTCCAAGAAGATGAGTTTACATGTCCTGAGAATAATGAATATTTAAAAAATCAAAGGAGAAGAAATACAATGTCTATTCAGTATCTTTACATTGCTTGTTAATAAAGAGGCATTGCCCAGACCCTTAATCAAACACAAATTTCCATAATATTCATGTGAATTGTGAACCAGAGGAGAGCTATATTGGTGAAAACCAATGTATTTCATCATTAAATTCCCATTACTTCACTAAATCATATTCTACAAGAGCTACAAAAGTGTCAGTAATATTGATCTTAATTCTACCAATTGATCAAATGGCTAAGTATTATAAAATTGGATGGACTTGGAGTGCACATGTATTTGTGTATTTGATTGTATAATTTAATTAATTTGGAATGTTAGCCAAAAGTAATATTGTTGCAGATTGTTTTAGTAAAGTAAAATAAACTCTTGCATTAAAGACTTGCTTATCACATCTATTTGCTTTTACCCAATACAACATACTCCAGTAGCAGTGATGCCATTTAAGGATAATTGGGCAATTAAATATGGCACACATATCTAGCCTAAACAGAAAAGCTTCTAGAGCTTCTTAGAACTTAAATTTGACAAACAGAATCGACATTGTTGCAGAACTGCATTATGTGCTTAAACCATGAAAATTGTAATTTTCTTGGACAGCATGAAATATTTCAATCAATATTTATGAAGCCCTCTAAATGTGCTTTGTAAGTGAACAAAATCTTGTATTCATAATGCCTTCTACAAAGACCTTGAAAAGTGATGACAATACTACATGTCTCAGAATTTAAAATGTGACTATAGTTTATAACATGGGGACGAATTGGGCATGCTATATAGGCTGGAATAATCCATTAGATTACTACCAATATAATATTTGTATTTGGTTGTTTATGGAACTTCAGAATCTACATGAGAGACAAGCAAATTGAGAGCATGCCAGAGTCTGAGAGAGGAAAATATTTTATTATTAATCTAGGGAGCCTGGAAGAGCTATTTACACTTGGTCATTCTTGGTACACATACATGCATGTTCTGATTCACATTTGGCTAGAAGTATATTGCATTATTATTAAAATCATTCAAGTTTTAGTTTTTGAATGTAAAACCCTAAAATTCAGCCCATTAAGACTCCAAACTCAGAAGGTTCATCAACTTAAAAGCTTTTAATGTTTTGCCTATAGCATCAATTATAAGTTTTATATAACTAATTTAATAGTTTATAATTATTTCACTGTATCAATTTTTCATCAAAGAAGAGAACATAAAGCTTGAGGTTTTTAATTGATGAGAAAGAGAAAAAAAAGACTAGCACATTTAGAATGGAAAATATCAAGTATTAGCAAGAATTATTTTTTAAACTTCTAATCTGCATATTTTGTAATTTCCAAAAATTTTTACATTGAGTATGTATTACTCGTATTTCTAAAATGTTATAGTAAAAAGTATCATATATGACTATAAATACAAAAGTTTTTGTGTCTTCTAAAAAGTTGTAAGGTTTAAACTGGTGCTCTTTAGGTTATTGCTATTGGTTTCTAGTTCTTTTGACATTCAAGTTATAAGCAGCAATAATTTAGCATATACACATCCAGAGTACCCCTACCGACAAAAATGATTAGCTCCTACAAACCCATTTCCCAGTAGATGGTTGCTCATTATAAGATCCTTGACTCTTCCCAGTTCTCTACCAAAATCATCATTAAAAATAGGGTTTCAAGACAATTTGATTTTTATCATTAAAGAATGATTGACATGCAAATAACTGTGACTTGATGAATTCGGACATATGCATATACCTATAAAATATAAACTGAAGCACAATTTGATATGGCTGGAGACCTGCACATATACAAGTATGACTAACACCAAAATCAAGGTGATAAATATACCTATCACTTCCAAAAGTTTCCTTGTGTCCCACTGTAGTTTGTTTAGGTTTCTGTCTTATTTTCCTTTGTTTTTTGTAGTAAGGATGCTTCACATAAGATTTATGCTCTTAATTTTAAAGCTCACAATACAGTATTATTAACCACAGACTCTATGTTGTACACCAGATCTCCAGAATTATTTGTCTTGCATCACTGAAACTTCATACCCATTGACAACTCTGCATTCTGGATCCCCACTCAGGTCTTTTCAACCACCATTCTACTTTCTGCTTCAGGGAGTTTCTATTATTTTAGATGCTTCATATGTG
The DNA here is from genome assembly GCA_004027455.1 of Hydrochoerus hydrochaeris. Taxonomy (NCBI): domain Eukaryota; kingdom Metazoa; phylum Chordata; class Mammalia; order Rodentia; family Hydrochaeridae; genus Hydrochoerus; species Hydrochoerus hydrochaeris. Next base: position 417,713 of record PVLA01000859.1, read on the forward strand.
TGGAATCATGTAGTACGCGTCCTCCAACGACTGGCTTATTTAACATAACATAGTGTCCTCAGGCTAATCCGTGTTATTGGATATTACAGAACTTAGTCCCTTTTTTAATGTTGACCAATACTGTACATACATCACACTAAATGTATTAATACAAAACATCTTTGAAAAGTGGGACCCAGGGAAAACACTGCATATATATATACCACATTGGTTTTATCCCTTCATTGACTGGTACATATTTTGATGGTTTTATACCTTGGCTATTGTGAACAATGAAATTTTATAATGATTTTCTAATTATTTTTAATCTCATTTTATTATGTAAGTATAAAGCATTGCTAGTATTTTAAAGAAATGTTGTTCCAAATTTAGGCTGCTAACCATTATGCTAGTAAAGATCTCATAAATAATTTGTACTTAGATTAAAATAAATATGATTTTTAGATAAAAATAAATATGTCTACAATGGCAAAAAGAATGATCAAGAATAAAAGCTCCTGTGACTTTGTGAAACATAAATTTTTCTAATTGAGCTATCACTGGTACAGATTTTTCCCCTTTCAAATAATCTACTCTTCTTTTGCTGCAGAATCCAACTAAATATATAGGAAGGCCCTGCAAAAATATTCTTTTATAATCACTCATGGACTTCAAAAGAATTCTCTTTAAAAGTAAAAAGAACCCATAAACTGAAAAAGTTTAAAAAAAAATTTAAAGTGTCCTGGATTTGTCATGAATCTTGCAGTGAGACAAAGCAAAGGCAGGATATGTATAGGATGAGCTCTAAAGGACATCAAAGTGGGCATCCATGGGTTCCACTCATGACAGGCTCATTGTGCTGGGCTTGCGGAGGATTTTTTAATCTGAAGGGCACTGAACAGATCATTATGCTCAGAGACCTTCAAGGACTGGCAGGTGGTGTTTCTCAGGTGCAGAAACTCTGTAACACAAGAGTGCACTTCTGCTGTGAGAAGGATCGGCTTTCAGAGTCAATGTTAGCTCGGCTTCCCTTGCCATGAATAATCATTAACGATCCCACAGAAGTCTTGCTATGGTAGGATTGCAGGTGTGCCTCTTTGTAGCAGTCAGAGTGTCACATAATCAAAGAGCTGTAACAGATCTTCAGGACTCCCTAATACAGCGCTTCTTTCTGGAAACAGAGACCAGAGAGTGTAAGTACCTTGTTCCTGAAATGTTCTGAACAGAATCATTATCAGTGCACTCAGATAGTTTGTCTCTTAAAAGAATTGCGCTGGAATTCTTTAATATTTGAAAAAATATTAACATACGCCACCCATACTACATCTAATTTTCTCAGGTACACATACAATTTTCTTAAAGCCAACTCAACTCCAGTATAACTCCAACTCCAAAATTAATGCTGATATTGGAAAACTAAAAATATTTGCTGCTTTTCTAAATTGTTTTCATGGAGATAAAGACCTGTATTACCAACTTAAACTTGAGGTTAAAAAAATAACATTTTATTTTTATACCAGAAAAAATCACCCTCCCAAAAATAACCATCTTCCTTATTCTGAGTTCAAATTTTTGTATGTAGACAGATAAAAAGGATTTGTACAAATAGTATTTAATTCCATTTATATAAAAAGACTGTCACAGATTAAATCAGATTCAAAATTAGCAAGTAACAATGTGTTAGTGGAAGAGAAAATGGATACCTCACCCAAATTGGGCTTACCAATAATCTAAGATACAATGGGGGCAGTCAGTACCTCCTATGGCACTTTCTAGAGAAAAACAAGAATACGGCACAACTGGGTGAACTTGGTTTAATGCAGCAGCTTTTCACTCAACCACAAAATGGAGAATTACAAGTAGAAAGGCTTTTCAAAAAGAATTGGGCTCTAGTGTATGCCAGATGTTGGGTCATGCACAGTAGTTGACTTCCAAATCACAATTCGTTTTCTATAGAAGGACAAGAACAATATCTAATTATGATGGAGCTTGTCTTAAATGAGACAGACAATGTTTATAAAGTCCTTAGTCTGAAGAAGACAACTTACGGTAGATATTCTTACAATGTGTTCAAAAGGTAAGGCTTCTTTTTACTCAGATTGAGGTAGTTTTAAAATATAGTTCATCTACCACAAAGTTAACCTTTTTAAAAAGCATATTTCTGTGGATTTGAGTATATTCACAGAATTATGAATCATCACCAAACTATTTTTTTAAATGTTTTCATCAGTCTCCAAAAATATTTTGTATCTACTAACAGTCAACTCCTGTTCTCTTTCCCATTCTTAATCACAAATCTTTCAAGATCTGTAGATTTTACCTTTCTGGACAATATACATCAATGGTGTTAGATGACAGATAGATCAATAAATCATAATATAGATAGATAGTAGGTAAGTAGATAGATAATAGTATTTTAATACTAACTTCTTTTACCTAGCACATTTTCAAGGTTCATCTATGCTCTAACATATACCAGTTCTTCAAACTGTTATTGAATAATACTCTATTGATACACTATTTTTATCAGTTAATAGATATTGAGTTGTTTATACTTTCTGATATTACAAATAATGCTGCTATAAAATCAGCATCTAGGGATATTTATGTTGATTTGTGTTTTCATTCTTTTTGGTGATATATCCAACAGTGGAACTCCAGGGTCCACTTCATGGGAACTCAGTGATTTTCATTTGGGTAAGTGTCAATGAGTGAAATTACTAATCAATTCATGAAACTCTTTTTACCATTTGGAAAAACTGCCAAACTGTTTGCCAAAGTGATTGCACTATGTTATGGTTTGTGTCTGGATGTTCCCCCAAAGCTGTGTACAGTCATTTGTGGGGAGCTTTTTGGAAGTGGCTGAATCTCAAGTTTTCAACTAGTTCGTTGTCTAGTGCTGGGATTGAGGATATGAGTGCTACACCCACCCTGGGATTGGTAGCCTGCATATAATATAAGGAAGGAAAAAACAGCTTGCTTCTCCCCTTTGTGCTCTTGTTGCTTTTGGCATCTTCCACCACCATGTACTGGCACCCTTCTGCCTTGCCCCCCTGCCTCAGAGCCAGCTGATTATGGACTGAAACCTCTACAAACTGTGAGCTAAATAAACCTTTCCTTCCTTAACTTTGGGTGTTGAGTATTTTTTCTCAGCAACAAAGAAAAGTAATCAATACACACCATTAACAATTCCAACATCAATGGATGAGGGCAACAATCTGTCTGCATCTTCACCAGCACTTATTATCTGTCATTTGTTTCATTTTAGCTATCAGAAAGTGTTATATGGCATTTCTCTGTGATTCAGATTTGTGTTTTTCTAATGATTAATGAGGTTGACTATTTCTTCATGTGCTTCTGGATTATTTTAAAATATTCTTTAGCAAAACTTCTACTCATATTATTGTCCATCCTTAATTGGTTGATCTTTTCATTTTTCAGTTGCAACCATTCTTTGTATATTTGGGACACAAGTTTTCCTAAATTCAATTAATTATTTCCAAATATTTCTTACCCATTTCACACATTGTCTTTTCACTTTCTTTATGCTATCTGCTGAAGCACAAAACTTTTTCATAATTTTTATGAAGTGTAATTTATTTCCTTTGTTTATTGTGCTTTTGACATTACATTCAGGGAAAAATTGCATAAGCTAAGTCGTGATGAACTTTATAATTTTAGCTGTCAAATTTATGATTTCCATTTACTTTGAGTAAATTTTTTGTATGGCCCAGCCCCATTCAAGTAAAAGACTATCATTTAAATGTTGAATGGTATTGGCATCCTTATCATAAATCAACTGATAAAGGTAAAAGTTTACTTTTGGAATCTATAGTTCATTTCATTCACCTATCCATATATTATGGCAATCTAATATTTTAATACAGCAATTCAGAATAGATTCTCCTTTTCCCAGGTTTTGTTTTACTACTTTCATTGTTGTTTTGACACTCTAGTATTTGTTATTTGCTTAATGGCTGCCATGAATTGTCTTACAGTCTTTATTTTTGTGCACGTAACCAGTGATATCTGTTTGGCTAGATTAATGGTAGGCTAATTGGACAAAGACGCTTTTAAATGCCTTCAGCCAATAAATACCCCACTCTTTGCTAAGGGTTTTTCTGTATGTATTTGTACAAAATTTTTAGTGCTGGGAAGCTGTTTCCAGATTGTGCAGATATTAGGGCTTTCTTATCTCTTTCCGGGGCATGTACATAGCATTCCATATGCACGTGGCCGTTATGGTCCCCAGTAAGCTTTTCAAAGACCTACCCCCATGAATACACTACATCCTTGATTTTGCTAAGTCTAATGAGCATAATTTCTTCAGGCTGCTATGATGCAAAACAATCAATGCCTTTTTCCTGAGATTTTGACAAATCCTAGGAAAAAGGGCTCCCTCATTGAGTTCAAAATTATATTAAATATAAACCAATTTATTTTCTAGAAATCTCCTAAATAGATCAAAAAATGATCCATTTGCTTGGGTTGGGGATTTTGGTAGATATTCAAACACATTCTTCCACTCTCCAATTCCCTCTGTTTTCACAGGTAGTGTGACTAAGGAGATGCTGGTTTGTAGAGCTAGCATGGGCCAGAGAGACAGGTACAGAAATAGGATGAAACTAGAATGCTATTTATCTTGCTGATCTTATCAACATCTAGTCACTTTTGTTGTATAAACACCCCAGGTTGTTACAACCTTTAATTAATTCCCAGTGTTGTGAAAGTTGATTTTTATATTCTTGTCAGTGTTCTTATTACTTTCAAAGAGGAGGTTTTCAAAGAGTATTACTCTACCATTTCAGAAATGCTTCTCTTCATTATTTTTTGACAATTTTTCACTAATAGAAACTAATAGAAACACTCTAATGTTCTTTTATCCTTCATTAAAAATACCTGAAGATATCAAATTCACTCATTTGATGCTTGTTTCTTGTAGCGAAAATTTTTACTGTCACGTTGTAGACTGTCAACCCAGCAGTGGCTCAGGCTCTGTGAGTCAAGTAGATCTCAATTATGATCTTATTCTCCACTGATTTTATGGACACTAAGTTTCTTATGTTCCTTCAGCCTTAGTTTATTAATTCTTAAAATAACACCTATCTATTGGGTCATTATGAGTATGAAGCACCATTAAACTTCTAAAGCATGAGCACCTAGCAGACTTCAGTGAGTAACACTGTCTTCTCCTCTTTACTTCCTTGCAATGTGCATTTGTGGAAAGGATGCTTGTAGCACAGTGCTAGATTCCTTGGTATAATAATGCCATCTACTGGAAAGGCCAACAAGGTGCCCAGCAGAGAACAGATCACCTCAATGAGGAGACATGAAACTTGATGTTCTGCTTCCCCTGAAATCAAAGCACTGAACATTTTCTTTGCCATACTTAATCTTAAAGGTGCCCCGACAACACACACACACACACACACACACACACACACACACAGTGTTGTTAAGGTGGTTTATGTCTTTTTCAGTCCTTACCTTGAATAGGTAAATTACTAGTAGAAAAAATTGACTATCATTTAAAGACATCCTTTTAATAAATGTTCCTTAAAATCTACTGTATTTGCTATCAAATGTTTATTATAGATCTGCAAATTATTCTATAAATCTAGATTGTTAAATTACTTATGGGTTTATTTGCTAATAAAAAGAATTTAAAACATTGAGATCCTAACTTTCAATAGCACTAGAAATAGCCCCATGATAACAGATTGACTATTAGGGTTTTCGGGTGTTTTGTTTGTTTGTTCATGTTTTGCTTTTTTATTTTGTGACACAGGGTCTCACTGTAATTTATGCTGGCCTTGAGTTCACTATGTGGGCCAGGCTGGCCTCAAACTCAGAGCAATCCTCTCACCTCTGCTTCCCAAGTGCTGGGATATAGACATGCATTGTCACAACTGGCACTGACTGTTGTTAAAAGCAGAGCAAATGCACTTTCATAAAATAAAAGTATTTGAAATTTTTCTAATTATTTAATAATATATGATTAAATTAATTAATATTTACTTATTACATAAGGGCTTATTGTCATTAGAAGTTATATCCTCAAAAATGTTTAATATGTTGATCATGATTTATCATATACATAAATTAAATAACTATAAGCAATATAAAAGTGTATGTAATCTATATTCATAGATTATAAAATAATATATATAACATATAAAATCTATATTTATAAATAACTGTAAGCAACTTGATAACATTTTTGTTTGGAAAAGTAAATTAAAAATTTATAGATACCTAGTTAGATTTAAGCAACTACCAAAACACTGAAAGAAGCTTTTGTATCTTAAATGTGAGTTTGATTTTATTTTCTTTTTCATGTGTCCAGAAACTGAATTCTTGAATTTCCTGTAAGGAATGGCATCATTGTTGCCTATAGGAATACATTCATGTGAATCCCAACCTTTTTCCTTAATAATTTTCCTGTCTATAGTTACTAAGTATGTAAGTTGATTATTTCCCTTTAAAACATCTTTCACGTTTTCCAGACTGTGTAAAAGGAAAACAAAGATTCATTATCCAGTCCTCCTTCATTTACAGTGACCCAAGATGTGACCTGATGTAAAAGTAAAAACAAAATCTCTAGTGCTCAGCTACTGTGCATCTTTGCATAGCTGTTCGTGCAGAAGTGCACAGCACAAGGTACAGTGCCCTTAGTTTATGTGTTGGAAAAACTGAGGCACAATCTAAACATGGTGGAAATAAACCAAAAAACTTCAGCACTGCTCAGCATAAGTACAGAAGGAGGCATTTTCTCCAGCTTGTTGAAGGGGATTCCACAGGATTACAACCACAGGAAGAAAAATGTTTCTATTTGTATAATGCATTTTGCTTTCATTGTTTATGTTTGCACATATGTGAATAACCCAGTGGACATCATGAAATAATGAAGAGGGATAGACATACCTTGCTACAAGAATTTATCCAAACGAACTAGATTTAAAGAGCAAAAACCCAGACTTGCATCCTGTTGGAAAATTTCTGTCTCATTATAGAAGGAAGGAATATATCCTATGGCAAGATTGAACCACATGAGAAAGAAGAGATATTCTAAACAGGAATAAAACCTCACATGAAACAGTTTTGAAGAACAAAGTAAAAGAGATATTTCTGAAAGTGACAGGGCTTACAGGGTACCCATGAGATCTGAAGTAAATTTCACTTGTTTGTTCTCTTCTTTATGGGTACAGTGATATTTCCAGATTTGGCTGCATATTTATTTTTGTGTCCTTATATAGTAACCCTTATTAGGTACATCAATTCCCCAGTAAAAACTGTAATAGCCAAATAGATTTGGTAAATGGTAAATTATAACTAGAAGAGATAAAAGAAGTAGAGCTTTCCCATATTCATTTCATTAAGATCCAAATGTATTAAGAGCATCTTAAGAGTAGAAGCGATGGTAGAAGAGAAATTTCCAGCATAAATCCATTTTTTTTAGCCAAGGTCAGATCAAAGTATACCATGGAAATGCAGTTCTAACACAGAGCTGGCCCAGAGCTGATACAAATAACTACTTGCCCTGAATAGCATAGTTAGAAGTCATTTTTGAAAGGGGCTAAAGCAGAGGGGTGGAATGCTGAAATCAGGGTTACACATACGCATTTGCAGGCTAAGTGACCACTTGAAATTCAGCTCAATAGAAACGTATTGAATTTTTCAAGTGGTGAAAAGCACCCTGTTTGCTAATGAGAGCAAATTCCTAGCCAAGTCAAAAAACAAGTCAAAAAATTCCTTTGATATAAATCACCCAGACTATATTGTAGCCATAAAGCCCTTGCTGACATCCTATCAACTTGGACAACCAAAATTTTTGTTCTAGTTTTATTACTATTTTTCTGGCAATTAACAATTCAGATTTGTGACCCCTGTTTAGGTGTTTTTTACATTTATTCCATCAATACAGCACAAAGAAACAGATTTTTGCTTCTGCTTGATGAGAAACAGGGATCAGAGAAATTAAGTAACAACGTGTCAATGGCATAACTTTGTAAATGACCGAAGTCCAGTTGTATTATCTGTACTGTTGTCTGTGTGTACAGACCTGCATGAGTTCAGATCTTTGAAACTATATTAAGCTTGTTTTTACTAAAGGATCATTGGGAGATATTTTGGATGTCACAGGAAAATAGATAAATTAATTTTGAATTTTTAAATGTAAAATAGGAACAAGAAAAAGTAAAATATACTGTGTATTTATTATAGATTATTCTATTCACAAACAAGTATATTTTTTTAGGTTTATAAGAACATTAAAATGTAATTGCAGGTAAAGACAAAACATAGTTAACTGCTAAATAGGTGCTAAAGACAACTAAGTTGGTGAGAAGATCAAAGCCTTGGTCAAAGAAGAAAACTTATTCCTGTAAAAAATTATATAAGTGAGAAAGGCATGAAAGAGAGAATTTACATATGACAATATTATTACTGTAAACAAAAGAACTAAGATAGAAGTACTGTATTATAGTGATAAGCCAGCTAGGAAACTGTCATGGTGTCATTCCACAAAAGTCACTAAACTTTCAACAGACTAAATCATAAATATGATATGGAGAGCTGAGATTTCTACTCTCAACTTCCAATATATTCAATAACATGAAGATTTTCCCTCCACTCACTGAAGAAGAAAATAGCTGGAGTGGCAACTAATAGAAGCCAAGGAAATTATTTGTTTTAGACTCCACCGCTGATAATATTGTTGAATCAGGACTTCAACGATGTTGGTTTTATGGGACGCTAATTATCAGTCTGCCTTGGGAAGCTCTGTAATCACCCTATGCATCTTCTGCTTGAGGAAAACCCACACTCATTTTCCTTCTGCCACCCTGGCCATTCCTATTCAGTCTTTCTTATTAGCTCCTCTGTGCTTTCCAGACACCTAAACGACAGAGTTCCTGGAGATCCCACGCATGTGTCTATCTTTTCTCCCTCTAGACATACTGTCTGACATCTCTCCAGGCTTAGGTATGATTCATATACAGATATCTCCCCAATCTATAGCCCTCGCTTAGACTTACCCTTTGAGATTTACTCTTTCACCTAATATCTTATTTGATGTATTTACTTGGATAACTCACAAATTTTACCTGATTTCAAAACATGTTCCTCACCTGCACGTCCTCTCTCCTGCACTGATAAGCTAAGGACCTGGAAGACTTCACTCTTTCTTCACCCTTACTTCTCCAGCCCGTTCACCTGTAATTCCTGCTAATTCTACCTTTAAATGACAGCCTGTCTCTACTTCTCCCCACCTCTATGAGCACCACCATGTCCCAGGCAGTGTGATCTTTCACACGGAATGCCCCCCAGTCAGTTCCCTGCTCCTTCTGTTGTTCTACTACGTACACAAAGCAGCAGTATAAATTTTCAAAAAATGAAAATGTAAACCAAATTTTGTTAACACCTGCTTAATACCCTGCAGGGTTTCCCATTGTAACTGGAATGAGCTGCAAAGGCTTTCCATGCCTACCCTTCAGTGCCTCTCCTCTTGCACCTCTCTCCTGCTCACTCGCCACACACCCGCGGGACTGGCCTCCTGCTGAATCCTAGAACAGGCCGTGCTCCAAGTCCGGAAGGCTCTTCTCAGGCGTATTCACATGCTGGCTGCTTCTCCTCCCACAGGTCTTGGTGTTAGGTCACCAGCTCAGAGAGCCCATTTCCCATCGCTCCATCTGAGGAGAGTTCTTTCCCCATGTTGCCACTGCTGTTTCCTGTGAACACACATCTCGTTTCCTTCATAATACTCCGCAAGCTCCTGTGGCATCTTCACATTAAAAAGTTCTCATTGGCTCATTTTTCTAATTTCCTTCTTAGTTTTTGAAAGTAATGATCTGCTTCTGTCCCTGAAAGGCTCTTCACCACATATATTGTATTTTATTTTTTGGTTTATGTGACATCTTTTGCTTTTTTAATTTCTCTTCTTCACCTAGTCCATCTGTACTTCCTGGCTCACCCTCATACAACTATTTGGTTATTTTATTTATCTTCATTTGTATATGTTCTTTTAAACATCTGGTGTGATTTCCTGGGCATTTGAGTATAACTCATATAGCTTTTATTGGCTTGTAGTTCATTCTTTTTATTGCTCTTTTTTTATATAGTGAGCACCATATTTTGCATCTATATGCTTCTGTGCCCCTCTAGCCATTGTTTCTAAAGTCAGCATAGTATTTCATGTACTCAACCCACTGATTGCTGAAAGATCCCATTTCCATGAAGACTACCAAGTGTACAACAAATATGTTGGCCCATGTGCTTTATGGAAATGCTTCTCTGGGGAAAAAAAAAAGTCCCAGAGTGCATGGGTTGTAGGAAATGTCAGTATTTGCTTGACAAAATATTGCAGAATTGCCCTCCAGAATGGCTGCTCCACTCTGCATTCTTATGAGGTTTCCCATAGTGTCTAATGCTTCAACTGATATTTACGGTTCATCCCGTTTTCTGATTTTTTGCTGATCTGATCAGCATGAAGTAATATCTTTTTTCAACTTTTTTTTTCCAATTTCATAAACGTGAACATCTTTTCCTACATTTGTAGATATGTGAAGTTTCATTTCTATTTCTAATCCATGTCCATTTTTCTATGAATTTCATAAACAGGGGCTGAATATTATCAAATGTATTACCTGGACTTACTGGGACACTGATATTTTTTTCCTTTTTTTGCATTAAGTGACAAACTATCTTGATATATTTATTCTTTGAATCCTTTGGAAAGCTATGCTTATTCTTAGAGCATGATTTGCAATTATTTAGGGATTTACTATTATTTCATCTACAAAATATGGTTATATTTTCTTCCTTGTGGTATTCTATGTGATTCTTAAAATCACAACAGCAATCATTTCATAAAATTACTTAGAAATAGTTTTATTCTTTTTAAATTTTTTTAAAGAGAATAAAATCAAACAAAATAAAGCAGAATAAAGCCAATCAAAACAAAACAATGAAAGTGATCCAGGACTTCAAAACAAGGTAACAGGAAATTGACAATGGCTATCTTTAAAATAGCTGCCCATACCATCAGACATAATAGAATCAACCAAAACAAAACAGAATAAAACCAATCAAAGAAAACAATGAAAACAATACAGGACTTCAAAACAAGATAATAGGAAATTGACAATAGCTATCATAATGCCTCTTGGTATCTTCAAAATAGCCGTCTACACCATCAGACATAGGTATGTAAAATTAACCAGTCAGTGTAAGAACTAAGTTGCTTCTTCAGCAGTTATCTTCCCAGAAATTTCAGGTGTGTGATCCCTAATTTATGCTATGTCTGTGTCTCCTGGACGTGTTCTGTGTGGGCTGAAGTCTGAGATTGTATTTTGCTCCTTTGTCCATTTCCTGTGTTTCTCCGAATCAGCCCATTACTGCATCCTGGCTGCTTCCTGCACTTGCTGCCGGTCCATCAGTGCGGAGGGGGACTGGAGTAGGCACCTGGGTTCCTCTGACCTGGAGTTCCCCGACTGGTGGAGAAGTATGGGGCAGTGGTTCACAGACGTTCACCCCAATGATGGTGGGGCCCCGGAGCGTGACTTCTTCCTATTAAGTCCATTTGTTGACAGGTTTGGTTTAGCTCTGATATTTCTTTGCTGATTTTCTGTCTAGTTGATCTGTCTCTCTGTGACAATGGGAGACTGAGGTCTTCCATTACAACTGGGTTATTGCTCATTTGACTTTCCATGTCTGCCAATAACTGCCTTGTATAGTTGGGTGCACCTGTATTAGATGCATACATATTTATTATTGGCAAGGCATTTATGCTGTCTCCAGCTTTCTCATTGGCCCCATTCAATCTTGTGTGATTCTTCTTTGCTTCATTTTGTAGCTGTTGCATTGATTCCTATTGGTCTCTTACTATTTTAAAAATATCTTTCTTTTCATGATCACTAGCTGCAATTTTGCCTTCAAGATCTGAAATTCTTATCCTTTCCTTCATTCAATCTGTTGCATATACTTTCATTGGAGGTTTTAATTTTCTGGGTCTCTTTTTGTATCTGTTTCATGGATTCCATTTCTTTCCTGTGTTGGTCATTTTTTTTCTCCATCTTTTTCTAAGCTCATCCTTTTCTTCCATCTTCTCTAATATCTTTGATTTTTTTTTTTCTTTTTGAACCAGGTTCTTGCTATGCAGTTCAGGATAGACTTGGGCTCACTTTGTAGCCCAGGCTGGTCTTGAACTTCCAACGATCTGCCTGCCTCAGCCTCCCAGCTGCTGAGATTACAGGAGTACTCCACCACACCAGGCATATCTTTGATTTTAAGCATCATTTCTTTTTGTACCTGAGAGATCATTGTCTCTATAGCCTTTTCCACTTGTTTTTTTTATTTTTCACTTATGTTGTTATCATTTCAGAAAGTTCCAGTGTTTGCTTCCAACTTCATCCATTTCTTTGAGTTCCAGATCTGTCCTGGGTGGGCTGGGGGTCTGGGGCCACACCTTAGCTCTGCATCTTGCTATTATCTACCTTCTCTTTTTTCTTTTATTTTGTTTTCCTTGTTGATGCCCATCAACTTCCCATGACACATAGCTCCATCATTAGCATTGAGGCCTCTCTCAGTGAGGAAAGAGGATGTCCATTCCTCAGGGATGTCCTCCAGAGAGAGTTGGTTCTTTATAGCTATCCCAGGAACATACCTTCTTCCGGCGTTTACAGTTCTGTGATGATGTCCCAGCTGCATCTCAGATATGTGCTGGGCATGGAGCCAGTCTTGGCCTCTGGATGTGGGGGTTGGGACTGGTCTTCTGTCGGTGGAGTTTTCCAGGGTGCTCCTTCTGTCTCCTTGCTGCTGCTTCAGAGTTTTCTGCATTATTGTCCTCACTGATTACTTCGCCCTCCAGAGGTGTGTGTGTCTGTGTGCAGAGCTGCTGTCCTGGGTCTTTGGCTTCCCATTGGTCTTCCATTCTTTCAGTGCAGGCTCTCTACCTTCCAGCCGACCACCCTTGGGGATGTAATGGAAAGGCTCAGAGCACAAACTCACTGTCTTCCAGCTGGCTGTCCTCTTAGAAATACTTTTAAATTTTAATATTTTCATACATTTTTTTCTTAAGCTCAAGATCTATTTCCAGACTCTGTACTGGGCAACTTCCAGACTCTTGCCATCAATCTTCTCTGTATCTGGAGATCTGTAGCTGTGAGGTTATTTTCAACACCATACTCTTCCAGAGTGTGTACTAGGTTTTGTGGTCTCACCACACAGCTGGGTTGGGTTGGTTCCCCATGTAGCTGTATTTGAGCATCATCTTTAGTCTTAAAGTCTATACCTGCTTAATTCTACCTAGGCTGCTTCATAGTCTTTAGCTGAAGGAGTCACTCTATTATTGTGAAGAGTGGCTAGGAATACTATTAGTTTCATTCCCCTTGGTGTGAGAGGTTTGAACATGTCCTCATACCTATATCTCAAAATGGACCTTTTCTGTTTGCATGTCTGTGTGCACAAGATCTCTCTATCCTCTGTCTCCTAAATTATTAGGTCTTTAAAGGCACAGACTGTGTGTATTTCATACAACACATATTTATATTATCAGCACTTAGAATAATGACTTGCCTCTGACAGTTACTAAAAGTATTTCTGAATGAATGAGTGAATGGAACTTGTAACCCAGTGTCTCCTTCATACTATGAATTTCAAAGCTTACTAATTCCCACATTCTTCCTCACCTCTGCATTAAATTTACTAAGTTACATAGAATATATTACAGGTATAAGGAATGAAAACAGGGACATAAAGATGAAAACCGATCTCAAATAGAAGGATGCCAGTGCAAATATGAAAAGCTTTATATTGTAGTTCATGCTTGCTTCTCAAAGGAAAGGGCAGAGAGAAGCAAAGTTAAAATAACAATAGGATGATTAGCTTTAAGAGCAAGCTTACCTGAAAACGAAAAAGGATAGGAGCTATTGTTCACATTGAGTTTCATCTGTTGAAAGGATATTCAAGTTGAACATGGTACCATATTCCTGTTATTCCAGTACTCTGGGAGGCTGAGGCAAAAAGAGAAAAAGTTGAATTCCAAGCTAGGCAACTTGGTAACTTATTAAGACTTTGCCTCAAAAATCTTTTTTAAAAAATAGCTACGGACGTAACTGTGCAAAGTCTCTAGATTCAATTTCTAGAACTGCACACCAAAAACAGATATTCAACATTGTAATCCATTGAGTAGACATTGCATCTCACATCCTGCATATGTAGACAAGGGAGAATAGATAGATAAACAGATGACAGATAAGTTATCTACACATTGTACTTAATTTACTTGATCAAAACCATGAACTTCAAGCATTTTTATGAGGTAAATGAATATTTGGGCTGAATTAGATGGTTACCAACCAAATCCTATAAAGATCCACATAGAAGAGACAGGGATAAAAAAGAGAATTACAAAGATATATATCACAAAAAAATGCATTTTGTCAAACAAGAAGAAAAATTCCAGATATAAAGATTTACACAGACAGAAAAAAACATACAGTAATTGTCAAGCATTATAGATGTGCAGTCAAGTGTTCTCTGTTTTGGGTGTGGACAGTTATGGTTTAGTTCAGAAGGACCTCAGATAACACTGCTGGGTTCTTTATCATGGGATAGTTTATTCTAGACCAGGTTTATTCACAAGTAGGTGCAGAAGTCCAAGAAAGAACTGAAAATATCAATGTATTTTGAAACAAGATCAAAACTGGTTTAACACCTCTCTTCCTTATTCTATTAGCCAAAGAAAGTTACTCAGGCAGCTAAATACGAGGACAGTGAGACAGATTCCACTTCTTGATGGAAGGAGTTCTCCATGTCATACTTCAGAGGACAAGATTGAAAGAAAACCATTGATTGAGGTCATCAGTGCTACCAATTGACCCCAAAAAATGATGAGAGCATTCTAGGCCACAAATTCTTCTGCAGGAAATAATTGAGGAAATATTACATTTGAGTTTTATTTTCTTCAGATTAGAACTTGTGTGTAGAGGCTTAGAAATTCAGTCATTTTTGAGTGCAGACTACTTGCATGGTGCTGTGCTAGATGCCAGAGGCCAAACATGGAGGCGACACTCCTGCCCACCATCCAGACGACACATAGAAGCCAGCAATAATAAATCAGTACAGTACAAGGTACATTAGGATCAGAGAAATCTTTCAAGTAACATCTAAGGCAAATCTTATGGCACGTATAGGCAGGAAGGTCTAGAAAGGAAAAGATGAACATGTACGCAACAAGAAGTATCTGGAAACTTTTTCTTTTGTTCTACCCTAATGATATGAGAGCTCCATGGAACCACTGTTTATAGTATTAACTGCTTTCATCTGTTTCTTGGTTTCCTGCCACCCACTGCTCCAACCTGTTTTGCTCATATCCCAGCCACCACCGCATCCACCACATTCGCGTAACTCTCATGGAGAATGTACCACTGATTTACCTCTAACCCCTCCACACTCTCCATTCTTTCACTCCCAGAGCTTACACCTCACTCTCCTGGCCTTGAGCTCCTCTTCCAACTCTTAAGCCTCAGAGAGAAGATAGAATTACATCATGAAATTGTGACACATACTGTTCATAAAATTAAGCAACACTCTTGAAAGTACCAAAAATATGAATTTTATTTCTATTATGATGACCCCACCAAAAAGAAAGAAAAGTTATCTTCATAAACTAATGTGTCAAATTCCAGAAAATAATTCCAAATTAATGTTAGAAAATGTGAATCAGCTACCCCTTATTTTTAATTTGTTAAAGGGAAGGCCTCTTAAAAGTCCTAGAGCCAATAGTATTTAATAATAATATAAAACAAAATATGTAAGTACTTAGCATGAAAACACTTGTAGATGTTTGTAATAATCACTTTTTGCCTATAAAAGTTGTATAATGAAACTCAAAGTCTCTGCTAATTTCATTCGGGGTCTATTAAGCTGGCAGGACTCTAATACACAAATGGAATAATAGTCTTCATCAACAGCAGGAAGACAATTTACCAGAAGCAGAATTCATTTAGATGGCACCGATAAGTTGCATTTCTTCACGTTTTCCTCCAGATAAATTAAGAAGATTAGTGTTAAGGTTATTTATGGTTTCTAGAGTTTTCCCTTAATTTCCCTTCTTGCTCAGTTTTGCCATCACTTCTTGTAAGCCCCTTCTATGTATCAGACTCTCTTAGTTCCCCATCCAAAAACTATTGACACTTTCTGCTTTCTCAGGAATGCTGATCTCACCCAAGTGGAGCCTGATTCATGTACCAGTTACAGTAGTTTCATCCCCCCTTGGCATAAGCATGTGATGGAGTTTTTCTAATGGGACAGAAGAGTTAGGCAGGCAGAGACTTCTAGGAATTTATTATGGTCATAAGCAGAGGTATGGAAATATAATCACACAGGATCTTGTTGTGTCTCCATGAGGCATCTGGGACTATGGCAGCAATGTTGGAACTATAAGGAAAAGAGATCATGACAGACAATGTAGACAGAAACTAGATCCCTAAAGAGTTCACTACACCTACTAATTAAGTAAGCTTGTGCATCCCTGCACTACATGACAAAACAAACTCATGTTTAAATATTTTGGTTGGAGTTGGGGCTTTAATCAGTGTGTAGATAGCAGAAGGCATGAAAGCGATTGCTACACACTACCTAAATATTCCTTCAATGTGAACTCCTATAGGACACAATTGGATAAATCCAGTTACATGGCAAATTTCTCAGTGTTTAAGAGAGGGAAAGCAGCAGTATGGAATGACAAGGCTGGTGCCATTGAACCGTGATTGCCAATGTGACTTGATTTAAAGACTTCTAGAGAGGTGACTGGGTTGTGAGGTCATTACTTTCATCAATATGGACATAAACTCGGGGCAGCCCCTTCCTCTGTGGCTCTTTCTAACCTGCCTTGCTTCCTAGTCACCATGGGTTGAGCAGCCCAGCTCTGCCGCCTCCTTCTGCCATAATGTTTCTACCTTGGAGCCAGCTGGCCAGGTACTGAAACCTCTTAAACTGAGACAAAATAAGCCTTTCCTCCTTTAAATTGCAGAGGGTCAGGGATTTTGTCCCAGTAACTTCATAATTAAATATCAAAAAGAATACAGAGAAATCAAACCCATTAGACAGAGATGTAAATTTGTCTTAAAATCTTATTTACTACAATAGTCCCATTTTACTGACCACAGACAAAAAACAATGATGCAAATTTGTAGTAAATTAATGATTTCAAGAGTCAGTTGCAATTGTTCTCGGTATACACTCAAAGAAGATTAAATCAGCACTGAAAAATATCTGCATTCTCATGTTCATTGTAGCATCATTCACGATGACCAAGATATGGAAAAAGCAGATGATATGAAAAAGAAAACTACAATATATGTGTATATGAAACATGATAAACTGTACTATATATGAAATGTGATTAAAGCATAAAGTGGGAGTTTAAATTTTTAAAATATATTAAAGTAAGAATCACTGCTTCAAGATACTCCCCTTTATTTTAAATGTGCTTAGCCTATCATTCCTGCCACTTTAAGAAACAGTTCTGGGGACCCTCTCTCCTGAGCCTCTTTGCAATGTGCTGTTAAAAGACAGTGCGTACTGCTGCTGCGCAGTGCCCGCTGGGAAAGCAGCGCATGAACACGTTACAGGGTTTCCTCATCCACCCTCTTCATCCGGTGTGACACCCTGTAACTTCTGGCTCTTCCTCAAATTGGAAGGTAAATGTTTTGAAAGAATCCAGGCACTGGAGCAGTCACACTCATGCAAACAAAGGCATTCATGAAAAAGGAATTCCAGAATGGCTTCAGAAAGTGGCAGAAGGATGAAATAAGTGTGTTGGAAGTGAAGGGAGTATTTTGAGGCAGTGGAAACATGTCTTTTGCTGTAATAAAGGTTTTCATTTAAACAATGACCATATTTTTATCATGCCTTGTATAACATGGAACATTACCGGGCTTTAAAAAAAAAGAGATGTCACCACAACATGGATGGACTTGAGGATACTGTACCAGGGAACATAAGCCAGGCATAGCAAAATGTTACATGATGTCTCATATATGGGGAATCTTAAATAAATAAATAAATAAAATAATAAGAAGAAAAGGGTGAAATATACAAGTATAGAAAATAAAACAGTGATGCCAGGGGGAACAGGCTGGAACAGGAAAGAAATATGGAGGTGGAAACCAAAGAATAAAATTTGATAGATATGTAGGATGAATAAGTCTCAAGATCTAATGTACAACATGGTTATGACAATTAATAAAATATTATTGTAAGAAATGTTATATAAGTCTATTTAGGTGCTTTGGTCACCAAAAACCAAATACATGAGATGACAAAATAATCTACTTCACCACAGTAACTACTTTATTATCAATACGTATTCTATGCCATGGCATAAACCTCAAGTACATTAACTGAAATTTATTTTTAAAAATGAACCTGGATGTGTGGTGCATATCTGTATTCCCAACGTTCAGGAGGCTGAAGCAGGAAGATCATTGTGAGTTTGACTTGAGGCCATCCTGGGCTATAGAGTGAGTTCAAGACCAGCCTGAATTACAAAGGGACACCCTGTTTATAAATAAATAAATAAACAATAACTCAACTAAATGATTTCTTTTTAAATGGAAACAAATGTTTCTCTAGATACCCTACATAAAAAATGTACAGATGATGAGTAGAGTGTGTCTCACTAGCTTCATGCTAGAGACTGTACTTTAGTTATCAGGCCGAAGAACTGGGTAGTTCTCCATTAAAACTGAAAGTTATTTAACCTTTCTATGTCTAAATGTCTTAACCTATAATAACACCAACATTATTATACTAATTTTCCTATAAGACATATATATGAGTAACATGAAATAATGTATGAAATGTCCAGGCACAAAGAAAGTACACTACATTTATTACAATTTGAACCTAAAATGTCCCTCAAAGTCTATCTGATGGGCTTTAGAAAGTGGTTGGATAATGAAGGCACTAGTATTAATGGATTAATCCACTAATGAGTTCATAGCTGAATGGTCTATTAAGAGGCAGATCCTAGTTAGAAGCAGTAGCCTTTGAGGCTGTGCCCTCGAGGATCACATTTTTTCTCTGGTCCATTTCTCTGGCTCTTTCACACTTACTCTATGCTTCTTGGATGCCATGAGGTGAGTAGCTTTCCTCCACTACACTCTTCTACCATGATGTTTCGGCCTCCCTACAAGCCTAAAAACAATGAGGTAAGGTGATTATGGACTGAAACCTCTGAAAGTGTGAGCCAAAATAAACTTTTCCTCCTTTAAATTGTTTTTCTTAAACATTCTGTTACAGCAACAGAAAGTTAACACAGTATCAAATGCTGTCATTATCCTCCTTTGAATTGATATTAAATTTTAAGTTCTTAAAGAGAAGATCCCTGTGCCAGTGTAGTAAGCATATTTTCCATCCCCTGAAGTGGCATCTGCTTTACGGCAGTCTTTGGAGCACAACACAGAACAAATCTGCAGAGATCAGCTAAAGAAATATAGCAGTGACCATTGCCCCTTGAATCCCCACTTGTTATCCTTATTGTTTATAATATAAAATGTTGCAACCACAGCTATTGTTATTTATAACAATTATAAATAACAATATTGTCATTTATAATAATAGTACTATGGTGACAAAATATGGAAGTCATGTGCAGAAACTTCGACAAGATAGTAAAGTATCCTAAGTGTGATCTAAGTGAGAGGCAGCAGCACTAACATTTGTTTTTGTTCCACCTTTCTTACCTCTCTGATCTTCCTGTAAAATAAAGGAATTAAGACAGGTGATCTTTGCCATCCCTTTTACCTCTCACGTTCCATCACCACTGTCTCCACTACAGACATAGGATAGATTGCATCTGTTGACTGAATCCTAACAGTCAGACTATGTACTGCACTGTCTAGGTCCAACTTAATCATACTGATAGTCATATGTGTTATTCTTTCCCCAATGTGAAGAATGTGGAAAGATGCAAGTGATTTTTGCAGCACACCAAAAAAATGTTATGAATTTCCTATTCCAAAGTGCTTATTTCTAGTCAACAAACATGGCTAAGTATAGGACAAGTTTGAAACATGTCATGATACACTACTGTATGGTACTTTGTTCTTATGTGAACAAACTCCATACATCTTTAAAAGAAAAACATTCATCAAAACATGTTTGCCAAGCTATACGTAAAAAGCTTCAAGGTCAATTTTCTATTTTAAATATCCTTTTAAAATAAATATATACCAACTTTGTTTATCTAAGATAAATACTTTTGTAATATTTGTCTTCATACTTCACTATAATTTCCATATACACAGTCAACAGAAGAATGTTTTTAAAATAAGTAACACTGCATATCATTTGTTTTTTCTGATATTTTTGTTGTTTCTAAGTTTCTAGTTCACTTAGCAGTTGGACATCTAACACATACATTTTATTTTGAAAAATGAGAGTCTATTCTAGACACCACCCACTTACCATTGTAATAGATAGAATTACTGATCTTATATACCCTTCTCATCAGAGAGAGGATACACAATTGCCTCCCACGACTGTGATAGCAAGATGGCAGTTGCAATTGGCACCTAGTGAAACAATACATAATTGCTATGCACTAAACTAACAGAAAGAGAGAGAGAGATTATAGGCACAATAGCCAAAGCCACAGACAGAATAAACAACCTGCAGTCCTTAGTTTGAGCAGAAGGGAAAAAAGGCAATTTACACTCAGAAGTACCATCTCAGGAGAAATCTTTTGTTGAGGGATGACTCACATTATGTATTTTATAAGATCCTTTTGCTCACTCTCCAGAAGAAATAAGAAAAGGTGAGTATAAAATCCGAAAGCAAAAAAGGTTAAGCCAGCTCACAGGTACCAAGAGAACAAATTATGGTGATTTACTGGTGACAATTATAAATTATTTTATGTACACTGAAGCTTTGGAAAGGAAGACATGAAATTGATGCTTCCTTTGGAGTTCAGTTTTTCCTAGAAAATCAGATTTATAGCCATAGTCGGTTACCATATGTTGGTAGAGAATACACAGTATAGATGGTTTAACAATATGGGTGCTGGGTTGTAGCTATATCAAGATGCCATTGCGAGTAAAGATTTTCGAATGCTTTTCATCTTCATGTGTCTTAATTGTATTTTCATGTTTAATATCACATTTCACTAGACATGTAACTCCATCTAAATTTGTTATCAGTACTAGGGGAGAACAGGAGTAGGATGGATTTTTCTATTTTTACAGATAGAAATTTACACAGATAAAAATCTGCTTGTAAAAAGACGGAGACTGGGGAAGACTGGAAGACATATTCTGGCACTGCTGATTGATTGCTATGGGTCTGGCCAAACAAGGCATATATATATTACAATTTCTGTGATAACTTCTATTTTTGAAAAACAATGATAAAAATAAAAAAGCAATACTTCCAAATCCCTTGAATGCAACCCCCAGTGAAAGCATGAACAGAATGTATATTAGTACTGTGGAGCTGTGAAGAATTTAACCACATATGTGCTCTCTCAGCAGTACAATCTATAAAGGACGCAGTCTGAGCAATCCATAGAAGCATGAACTGTGCTCCAAGGGAGCAGTATATTTGAAGTTACGATGCTGTGATGTTTGTGGCAAGGCTGGTGGATTGAAAAGGTAGTAAAAACCCATGAACGGATAGTAATGTTTCTTTTTTGCAAAGAAATCCCTATAATGCAAGAGACTGGTAAAATACATCAAAATCTAAATATTCCAATGACTGCCCCTACTGTCAACTGAGCAAGTATCTTTGACATATTTTATTTGCCTTTGCCTCATGGGTGAAGGTGGAGAAAATACTCAAGATTCATTCTTATCAAAAGTGAAGTTCCTGATGTACTCAAGAAAAAGAAAACCAACCTCAAAGCAAACAGAAGAGTATAAAGCACTTGATTTTTAACTCAGTATCCTACTGTCTGATATTATCTTTGTTGTAAATTCTTGATTTCAGAATCCATAACATAATATCGAACACCACATATATATGCAACTTGCCAAACGAACTTCACAAGGGTGTGGCATAAATAGTAATAAGCCCCTCCCTACATTTATAGAGCATGTACTTTGTACTGAACATAATCCCAACACCTCTACATGTACATAGCTCTCAGCTGACCCTCACGATAATTTGTTTTATTTAAAGAGAAAAAAAACAGGAAAAAGGTAGAAATATTACAGAATTTCAAGAAAAGAAGATAAACAGTAAGAAATCACTAGTTAATAAATTACATATTGTTATTTTAGAAATAGTTATTCAAGTTACAAAATTAAAGCACACAAAGTGGACACTCAAGCAGTGAGAGTGCAAACAGATCTGTTCAACAATCCAACAAGAACCTAGAAATATAGTTATCAATCCCACACATCTAAACATACATGTAGCTATATCTTTTATAGCGCTTCCTATTTCCTCTTTTTTTACAATACAATTATACATTTTTAAATTTTTATTTAAAGAGAAGAAAAAAATCAAAACAGAATAAAGGGTAACAACAATACAGAATTCTAAAAGAAAGAAAGAAAAAGGAGAATGAGAAAAAGCCCCACTAAGAAATCAGTAATTTATAAATTACATACTGTCATCCTGGATGTAGTTGTTCAAGTTACAAAGTTAAAGGGTACATAGTAAATATTCAGTCAGAGGACAAACAGTTCTGCTCAAAGATCCAACAAAGATTCAGCAATATGGTCATCTATTTTACACACTCAAACATACATGCAGTTATAACCCTTAGAGCACTTTCTTTTCCTCTCTTTTTTACAATAGCAACTACACATTTTGGTTTTATTACTCTTGTAGTTCTTATTTACTTTTTACACTAAAGATACAATATGATATTTATAAATATGATTCTTATTTATTTCACTAATGAGGAGAGTCTCAAGTTATCTCCATTTGCCTATCAAGGCCTCAAGATCATCCTTTTTATAGCTGAGTAATATTCCATTGTATAAAAATGCCAAATCTTTTTCATCCACTCTGCAGTTGATGGGCATTTTAGTTGTTTCCAGGATTTAGCTATCACAAATTGTGCAGCTATGAACATGGGTGCACATATATCACTGTGATGTGAATTTTTCAGTTCTTCTGGGAAAGTACCCAGGAGGGGAATAGCTGGATTGAATGGGGCTTCCAATCCTAGTCTTCTGAGAATTCTCCATATGGATTTCCATAATGGTTGTACCAGTCTACATTCCCATCAACAGTGAACCAGTGTTCCTTTTTCCCCCGTAGCCTCACCAACATTTGTTATCAGTTGATTTCTTGATAGCAGCTATCCTTTCTGGAGTGAGGTGAAATCTCAGTGCTGTTTTAATTTGCATTTCTTCAATGACCAGTGATGGTGAACATTTCTTCATGTATTTATTTGCCGTTTGTATATCTTTCTCTGAGAACTGTGTGTTCATCTCAGATGCCCATTTTTGGAGAGGGTCTTTGAATTTGGGGGGCTTGATGTTTTTCAATTCTTTATATATTCTGAACACAAGTCCATTGTCTGAGGGGTTGCTGGTTAAAATTTTTTCCCACTCTGTTGGTTTTCTTTTCACTCTGTTGGTGATTTCCTTTGAAGTGCAGAAACTTTTCAATAATGTGAGATCCCATTTGTTGATGATTTGAAGTGTTTCCCGTGCACTTTGCGTTTGGTTCATGAATTCTCTGCCCAGCCCT